>JAODJU010000004.1:405475-418263 GCA_026776725.1 Gnathonemus echidnorhynchus
TGGGTGGGTGGGTGCAGTTTCAACAGGCAGCTTGACCGTTTGTATTTCACCTCTGAGAGGTCTCCAGAATGGTCCCAAGACCAGATGGTCTTCACAATTCACCCCAAAGGGGCATCACACCCCGACATCTGTATTTGGGGCACTTGAGGAGAATCACCCCAAACAGTGCTGCAGTCTGGGTGTCACTGAGCAAAGCTGGGAGTCTGCACCAGTATCCCTGACAGCTGTCAGAAAGGTGCAGGTTTCTGCAGGTAAACTGCACGTACCTCCCTCATCACTGCATCTCATCGCATGTTCAAGGAGCTTCTTTAATTACTAACAGTTTGTAACGTTTCCTGGGCAGCGGCATTTGTATGGGGCCCCTGAGGTTTTGGGCCCCCTGTTGGCCATAAACAGTCACTACACAAAAAAATGAAACATACACATTCCTTATTTAGGAGATGCTAAAGCAGCATATTCTGCTAACCAGCTAGCTGGGATCTTCTGATTCTAATTGCTAATTATTTATGTAGTGACTTTTTGATTGTTCCATTTCAGCAATAAGCTAATTTTCCACTCCTAGCATCCGCACACACGGCTTTATTTGTGGCGCGCAGGACCAGTGCATTGGGGCTTCATGCCAACCCGCCAAGAGGCCTCCAATATGATTTTCATTACATGGGAGAGCATGTGACTGGGTCCCAAGCACCCCCCCCCCCTCTGTGGGCCCCACCCTCACATGTCTGGCTGCGGACTTAAGTGGCCCTCATTAACCACATGGGCCTGGGGTGTTAAGGATTACTGTCTCTGTGCCTTTTCATGCTCTGTGAGATCGGGCTTGAAAGGAGCTGGGGGTGGGGGTGACCCCAGGCAATTCCCTTTCCCAAGGGGCACTCTTTCGGCCACACGGTGGCACTGCCTAAGCAGAAACCGCCTCTGATCAACCTTTACCAACCAATGGACATTATAGCAGCTTTATACAGAGGCTCATCTCTCAGATATGATAGGAATTCTGGAAGGTTAAATATGGAGCCCAAGTATGAAAACTGCCCCTCACTTTATTTGGACAGCCGAGTAGAGAAAGATAACCATCTCTGAGGCAGCCAAACGACTGGCACTAAATACACAGCCTGTCATGGTTACCTGGTGGGCTTACTAGTGAATTAACAGGCAGATGAACTCAGCTGCAGTCAATCCAAATGATGCATATTACTGCTGTGTACCCAGTCTGGTGATAGATCTTTTACATGATGCCACAATGATTATCCCTTTGTTTCTTTAAGCTGGAGATTTTTTGTAAGTTTTGTGCTGATATGAGGATTAAATCATCTCGTTTGCATAGTAAATTTCAAGTCATTTACTGGATTCTGTAATGACTACGCACTTTGTCAGCTTGGCACGCTGCTTGTGCAGGCCTGGTTTTTCGTTTGTGATTGAAAAGTTGCCTCACGCTCTGATTTGTAAACATCCTTTAAAATTTATAATTTCTAGAAAAGCGCACAAGGAGTGGTTTACCCTTCATGGTGTTTGACTTTGTTACTTTTTGTTTAACTTAGTTCCAAAGGTCTGGCTGTGGTTGATGTATTATGTCTGTATATAACTTTAAGGTTTAAATTTAAGAGACAATGAATTCTGGAGGTGCCGCACGTGCTTGTGAGTGCTCCCCCTCGTGGCTGCTTTAGGTATTTCAACGAGAACATTCGTTGTTGAATTTCAGTATATAAATTCATTGCAAGGATATAATGAATGAATAATGAATTTAATTCAGCCCGTGAAGTTAGAAATGAAAGAGTGAAAAAATATTGATTATCTACTTATTGAGGTCACTGACATCGTCTGTGATTGATGGGACTGTCAGCTACCTGGGGTGCTGGGGGTGTCGCTGGATCACAGTCCACTGGATTCCCCTTACCTGGTTTTTGTTACTGCCTTACATAATCTCCATATGGAAGAATGAGCGGATGAGTGCAAATCAGGTCAGTTCGCTGGGACAATAGGTGACCTCTTTGAACTTTAGCCTCACCTGCCTGCAGCACGGAGATAAACCACTGAAGATAAGATGAGCAATCAGGAGAAGACAGCAGAGCTAGGTGCGGAGCCGTGTCCATGGTGGTGGATAATGCAGGTTACTGTCCAAAACGGCATCCCTGTTCTACCGCGGCTCGGATGCCCGTATGCTTAAGTTCACACGTGTGGATCTCTCGGTGATCACATGACTACCCACAAACAGCGAGCAAAGTGTGACACTGCGTCGGCCTTCCAGGAGCGCTGTTGACCCCCCTGAGAATCAACCCCCCCCCCCCAGACACCAGAGAAATAGCAGCTGCCTGACGGTTTGAGTGATGGCCCGTAATGTGTCGCTTCGGCTGAGCGGTGCCCCCCTTCCCCGCTGCCCTGGACAAGCAGCTCTGGTTGACAGTACCTTACAGCAGTGGTCCCCAACCTTTATTTCGTCTCGGACCGGTTTAATATCAGAAACTATTTTCACGGCCCGGCCTTTAAGGAGTGGCAGATAAATATACGTATACGTATTTATACGAATAAATGATACGTATAAAAATTGGGATATTTAAAAAATATAATAATGGAGTATCTTTAAAATATAATAATAAACGGCTTGTGGGAATATTTTTAGCGGTAACTATCACGTGACCGAAGTTTTTTTTTTCTTCTGTGCAGCCCGCAGACCGGTACCGCATGACCCACGGCCCGGTACCGGTCCGCGGCCCGGGGGTTGGGGGCCACTGCCTTACAGGGCTCAGCACTTCCCCACGTCGCTTGGGATCAGGTGTTCAGGAAAACAGTGTTCAGCAGTTCTACTGTTTCAACTAGGGGGGGCAGACTGGGCCCCATTACTCTATTACGGGGACCAGATGTATTTGACCTTACTGTCCTCCAGATACTGATTATGTTAGATTGTCAAGCATTAAGAAGCAAAGGACAAATTTGAAAACCCATAAGTTATTTGCGCAATGCTTGAAGTCACATTTTAGTTTGTACAAATATGCAAGTCACTCTGATTTCTCGTTTAGACTGTCTTGCTGCCGCAAGCTTGATTATTTATTTCTGTCGCTAACTGAAGCAGCTTGACCACCCGGCGTACTTGCATTAAGAGTGCATCAAGAAAATGTGCTTAGAGGGGCTGCAGGGGGGCCATGCATGTTATCATGGGGCACTGCCCCCCCCCACCCCCAAAACTGCCCCTGATGTTTGGGAATGACTGCACTTTCGGGGCATTGCTAATCCGGCCTGTCAACTTCTTAATGTATGTCAGATATCTGCAGCATTATTCTGCTAAGGTCCCCACACTCTGATGATGCTCCTCAGATCAGAGGTCTACAGCCTGCCCTAGGCAGTCTGCTTGGGGTCTGGGTCCTGGTGGGAGGGGGTATGTGTCATGGGGGTCCCATTGAAGTGATTTGCTTCAGGGCTTGGCTCTGATCTGGACTTGAATGTTTTTGGTCTTGGGAGGGTGATGGTGGCAATGGGGTTGGGGGGGGGTTAACCCTGGGGAACTTACTTACCTTGAATTACTTCACTGCCCGATAAAATAACAGTGGACAGATCAGTCAAGTCAGATTTGTGATTCTGATAAGAATGACGTCTGTTCTTCAGGATTTCTGATTATATGCGAGTTAGAGGATCTCCTTTTAGTCAGTGCATTAGGGTGTTTACAGTCTCCAAATTGCAGCTGTGGGTGTGGCCTCAGCTGATTTCCAGAGAGATGCAGTCACTGAACGATGTTACTTTAACAGCATCTTAGCGGCAACACTTTCCTTGAGGGGACATGAATAATGTAGTTGTACACGCTTATTTAATGCATTAATTAATCAGTAACTAAGTATTTGTTAAGTAATGATCCTATGTTCATTCATCATTAATCAATCATTACAGTTCATGTACTTCCTGGGGAAACCGATATTAGTTCATGATGCTCTTGAGTAGTAAATTAGTTAAGTAATCTTTGCCCCCTCAAGTGGCCTTACCATTATTAACTAATTAGTTAACTATTAACTAATATAGTGCCTGAATTGAATACATGAACTGTCATGATTTATTAATGATGTACAAGCAGGGAGCAGTAAACATGCACTACTACATTATTCATGTCCCCTAGAGAGTAAAATATCATTTAATCTCACTCCAGGATCTTTCCAGGTCAGGAGTTTCCCATCCTTTTTCCTTTGTATTATTATTGTAATATTGCAGAAAGGGGACATCCCTGATAGAACTTTTCCATGCAGGAAACAGGAAGTGTAACAGCTGCCAGTGTGTAACGCCCAGTCTTGCAGGCTGGCAGCACTAAACAGTCACCAAGGTGACAACTGACGGGTTAAAATGTTTCACCTCTTGGGGTTCGTCACTTTTTTAGTAACAGTATGTCTCATAAACATTGTCCAGATACCTGAAACGACTGTGTTGACTGAGAATTGTGGTTACTGTCGCTGGGAGCTGGTTTTGAATCGTCACAATGTGGTGCCCTGGTGCAGCTGCTGCAGATCTTCACGCCGAAAGGTGCAGGGCGTGGTCCTCCCTCCCAGCATGAATTTTGCGAGTCCTACACGGATATGACCCCGATCACATTTTTTCTCCCGCTGTTTCCCAGTTTCTATTAACGGGCCGTGTTATTTCCTCATTGCACTATTATTCGGACATGTTTTCATAGGAAATCTGAGCTGCGGTTCACGAACTGCGGTTTTCCTGCAAGCACGTTATGATTTTATTTCCCGTATTATTTGCCCTGGTGTGAAAATATTGACGTTTTCCTTTTATGTTTTGGTTTCAGGATTTTTTTATTGCAGATTAGATTTTAAGTTCCGGGCGACACACGACGGATAATTATGAACATCCATCATTTTGGGCTGTTTTCACAGTGAGTCATTTGGACTAGCAACGTTTTATTAGAGCGAATAAGTCATATTGTTGTTCAGATGTGATTTAAAGGAAGGGTACGATTTAGGTGTTTGTCCAGGCGTACAAACCTGATTCATGAATTTCAAAAGACGTTCAAAGCTGTACTGTATTTCAAAATAGTACATCTAAAGATAACAAATTTATTCAATTAAATGTTTTACACAGACCATAAAATAAAACAACCTAACCATGAATAAATAGCATGCAGTTTTAATTAAACCGCAATAGATCTTTTTTTTTCCTCCCCTGCTCTGTGCTGCCATCTAGCGCTGGAAGGCCGAGGCAGAGAGTTAAATCCATTCGAGATGCGTTTGAGCCAGCTTTCACGGCGAGCCTCCTCCATTCATACTCAGTAAGACCCCTTAATCAATCCCTGCTTCTCCCCGCAGGAGCCAAATAGCTCCGGCGCCTCATCCAAGCTGCAGTCCCAGCTACATTTACGGCTAATTTTACAGCTCGGCGCGGTCCAGTCAGGCCGCAACAGGATGCGGACTCAACAGCGGAAACCACCGTCAGTGTAGCGGAAAACGGGAGAAACATGCATCCAAAATAGAGGCAGGAACCTGGGGGTAAAACACAGTATGAAAATAACTATGTAACGAGCCAGGTAGTGAACTCGATCTATTAACTCAGTGTTTAATATCGTTTTGTAATGCATAATATAAAGTCGGAACATTTCATTATTTTAAAAAAATGCATATTTTGAAAATGGCAAACACTGTGATTGGTGTAAATATTGTGAATTGCAGTAAGTACACCCAGTGTTTAAAAATTCAGATAGGGCTGTATACTGTGTTTAAGTGGCAGTATAATGATGAATGATCAAGTCTTTTTTTTTTTTGTTGGGGGGGGGGGGGGTTGCCTCTTGTTTGAGGTGATTTAATTTCTCCCCCAATCTTCCACGCAGGAATCAGGCTCCCATCCTCCTGCTAGTGCCTCTTAGATCCTTACCATTCGTGGTGGAATGCTCCGGAATGCCGATTCAAAAATTTTGCTTCCCGAAGTTCCCCGGAATTACAGCCAGTGAGATGAAGGCGAGGCTTTAAGGGCTGCGTACGCAGACAGGGGAAGAGGGGTCACGCAAAGGCTGTGGAGCGCGTTAAAGTCCAAATCCCTTGAAGAAAGTTACTGATACCCCTTTCGGTGGAGAGCTTAACACAGATAGCGTCAGTGACGTTGTCTGTTCAGGTTAAATTGTGTTCAGCTGAAAGCTGTGGAGGTCACTTTCAGTAAAGGCCTCTGGGAGGTCTTCCCGATTCAAAACAAGCTTGTGGTATAAGATTTATGATTCGAGGATGGTTTCTCCTTTGTGTCCTATTGGGTATGTGTGTCTGCCTCAAAAATAAACCTTCAGAATGATTGGGAAGTGATATCTGCAGCTAACCCAAGCCCCCTAGTTACACCTCAGCAGCCTTTTAGAGTTTATTTAAGCCAGAATAATGCTCTGAAAATTGTCATGAGTATAAAAGAGTCATATGAGATAAACACAGAGGATTCTGCTTTGGTCACTGAAGGTCGACGCTCCAGCTTGAGTGTGCGTGCGTGAGTGTGTGTGCGTGCGTGAGTGTTCGTGTGTGCGTGCATGAGTGAATGTTCGTGTGTGCGTGCGTTTCAGTGTCGGGGGGTGGTGTTGACAAAGGGCGGACAGGAAGCCACAAGCTGGGCCACTTTTCCGGATATTTCTGCTCAGACGTGGCGGAGAGCCGCAAATTTAGCCTTCGGTAATTAAGCCAGTAACGGGGGAAAGTTGCAGCATCCTGTGAATGAAAAACTCATCGGGGGGGTCGGGGGGGGTGGTGTAGTCATCGTGTGCCAAGAGGCACGGCGCCTCCACCTGACACCTTCTGATTAGGCGGAATGGCGCCACTCGTACGGGCAAAGAAGCGCATCATGCCGCGAGGGGGCCACCGGTTACGGGGCCGTATTCCCGACGTGACTGAGCTGCCTTCGATTTTCAGCCACGGGATCTGAGTCATTTATTTGATCCGCCGTGGCAAGCGGCCCCTGTCGTCGTAGAGGCCGTCCGGACTTAATTTACAGATGATGGAAAAACTGGAAGGTTTTTTTTTCCATTTTGCATTGAGCGCGAGTGAAAGTCTGGCGGTGGCCTGACGGAGGGCGGCCGGGATTCGGCTGCTGGGGTGTCAGATTTCCGCCAGACGGGGGGGGGGGGGTTGCGGCTTGATGTGTCCAGAGTTAATTAGATCGAGCTGGGAGGGACACCTGCGGGACTTAGCTGGCCTCGGTATTCATTAAAACCCCCTCAGCCAGAATGGAGAAATGTTTCATTTATTCACAGGAAGTGGGGGCCTAGGCCCCTTTTGAGGGGGGGGGAGGGCGGGGGCAGGGGCTCCCACGCAGGCCGCAGCCCGTCAGCCCGGCGCCAGGGACGTCACACACCCCCCCTGCCCGTGGAAGGAATGTGACGTCAGACACCCGACCAGGAGGAACGGAGGGAGGATGGATGGACAGACAAACAGTAACAGAATGTTAGGGAAATTATTGCACGGAATTCCGTCGTTACGGCTCAGTATTAAATAGCCCATCCACCCATCCTTTATGCCTGCTTGTCCTATGAAGGGTTGCAGGGTCTGGGGCCCGTTCCAGAGGCTACAGGTGCAGGGCAGGGTGCCACCCTATTCAGGAATTGAGGAATAAGGAATTTGGCAACTCCAATTCACTTTAGCATGTTTTTTTGGACTGTGGTGGTGGGGGGGGGGGGGGGGTACTGTTGGTAACCCCACGCCAACACGGGGAGAACACCCAAATACCACACACATGGAGACTCGATCCCTGGTCCCAGAGGTGTGAGGCGGCAGCTCTAACCACCACGGCATCAGTGGGTTGTACAGAGAGTGAATGAACATTCTGTGATGGTATCTAAGCAGTTCTGGTCCCAGTTGGTCGTCCCCAGGGCCTAGGGCCCGATCGGCACAAAGGGGCCCAGACAAAGGCATAACAAGAAAAAATAAATATTTATATTAATTATATACATGGTAGACTCTGGCTATAGGTAGAATAAGCAGTTGCCTCGGGGCCCCATATTATTAGTTGATCATCAGTTTTCTTAGTAGGGGGGGCGTCCCGAGTTGCCTAGGGCCCCTGAAAAGGTAGAGCCAACCCAGGCTGTCCCACCCCCGCCATAGAGTGACCCGCTGTAGAGTCTAATGGGCGAAGGTAGGAATGTGCTCTGGTCCCTGAGCTGTCGTCTCTGAGGGAGGTTATTCCTGATGACAGGGGTCTCAGTCCCCCCGAGAATCCGTACGGGGCTCTGAGGAAAGAAGCATCATCCGCCGTGTATGTAAATACCTTCGGGTAGTTCACTTACTCTCACGCAGCGTCTATCTTGACGTGAACCTGGAGGAATGCTGTTTGGTGCATAGAGGAGACAGCGCCCCCCACTGACTCCACCCTGTAAATAAGACCATCCCCACTTCACCATTGATTCAGGGAAGAGAAAACAATCACGCAGATTTATGAAATGAAGATGTCTTGAATGGTATGGGTAGGTAAGTCCGACTTACGTAAAATCTGATGGAATAAATTGGTTAAGTCATTCGAGAAATCCCTGCGTATATTTTAAACCGTGTCCTTGTTCTCCTGATCGCTCCTCCTGCAAGGGAAACATGTGGCTCACTAACAAGTCTTCCCCGCCCGCAGAGAGACTTGATTAATGAGAAACAACGCGGCCGCATTTCACACTTTAGCGCGCGGGGAAAAGGCGAAGCGACTGGCTAACGGTGCGGCTTCTTTGCACGGTTTTTTCCCCCTAGCCGTCGTCCTCGGTGATATGATTTCGCTGATGATTTTAACGCCCTTCCTTTAGGCTGCGGTCAGATGAGCCAGACGCGGAGGCTGAGGGGACGTTCTCCTGATGTTGTTTGAAGGTTTGTGCGTCAGAGGTCCCCGGGAGCTAAATGAAGGGCGCTGGCCAGAAGCCACCTTCCTCCCGTCCTTGTTTACGACCTTCCGCACATTCTACACTCTCGCTGTGCAACACCGACTAGTTTCTAAACTTCCTGTCTGACCATTATCTTCCATAATCACCGCTACGGATTCAGACCTCATTCTGTCTTGAAGCATCTGTAGTCCTTGCAGCGTCACACTACCTGTCCAGCTCTGTCACTTAATAAGTTTTTGGTCTGATCATTCATCATTGCTTTTCTTTCAGTTTATTAAACAAAAGCTCTTGACTCATATTGCATGCGTAGTTCAGAAATCGGAGAATAATGTGTCTTTTTCACAGAAGGAATTTCTGAAACCATTAAGGAGGAAATGTAAAATAATCTCTGGTGAAGTAGTATCTAACTAACCAGATTCACAAGTTAAATGACATCTTAGTGCTGTTCTCCGGAGTGCAATTAATGCATTTCATATTCATTTCAGATGAAATGCACTAGTTTCTGGGAGATGCCAAAGACTGCTATTGCTTTTATAAACAGACGGTACATGTTGAATTGGGATGAGTTTCATGGAAAAAAAAAAACACAGAACAGGGTAAAGAGATAAAGTGAGTGTAAAGTGAATTTTCTTCCCGAACAGAGGTACATCCATCTTAAAATAAGGGCACTACTCAGCCACCCGGAACACACCGTCCTCAGGAACGTCAGAGGATCTCTGCTGTAAGGGCTCTTGTCAGGAAGCCCGCAAGGAGGCTGCAGGCAGCTCTGGAGGAGCTACAGTCCTCCATGGCCGCGATGGGAGACTGTTCATGAGAGAACAATAAGCTGAGTGCTTCATGTCTGGGCTTTCAGGGAGGCGGTGGAAGCCATTGTCGAGAAAAACTCCCATCAGCCGAGGCCGTGTGGGAGACTGTCAGGCCAAGGAGACGAATATCGTGTGGTCTGACGGGGCCAAAATTGATTTTTTTTTTTAGCCTGAAAGCTAAGTGCTACTTTTGGCACCAGGCTAATACCACACACCATTCCAAGAAGGCTGTTAGTATCCAACTGTGGTTATTCTGCCCAACTTCATGGGCGAGGAAGCTGGTGGCAGCAGAGGGTCCAATCAGAAAGTGCGATGCACAGAGGGCATGATGCAAGACACATGGGATTTTGGACAAGAATCGTCCTCTACATAAACAAGGACTCAAAAAAAGAGAAAGCCACACTTCGAGGTGGCTTCAAGACAGAGTTAAAAATTGCCGTTCAATAATAGCCTCTGTCAGACTTTGACCGAGACTGACATGCCATAAAAGGTGGTTTGAGCTCCACAGTCCAAATCTCAAAGTTAATGGATCATCCAGCCTTCCCATAATCACTTATTCAGAGAAGGGTATTGACAGAGCTTTTAATATGGTGCTTTGTGTTCTTTGGGGAGAAATCCTACCAAACTCCATTTTGATTCGGCATAATAACGGGCCCAGAGTAGACGGATGCTGCCCGCATCCGCGCGTCATTCACCGGAGCGCCGTTTTACGACCTGTCTCTCTTCACCGGGCCTTTCTAAATAATCCCGGGTCATAAAACGTGCCGCTCCCATCGCGCTGCTCTCATCACTAGACATGGGTCTGGCGCAGCGAGGCACGGAGCACCAGATGTGCCGTCGCAAGTCGCTCGCTCATTATGCGATGAATATTGTAACGAGCGTCGAGAGCGCAGAAAGGCTGCCGCTCGGACGCGCCACGGAGCCGCGCTGCCCGCGGAAAGGTCACGTCAGAGCTGAGAGCGCGTTTGCCATTTTTACACTGGAGCTGGCTACAGTAACTATTGTAATACACAGGATTTTTTAACCTGGCAAACAAACATGTGCCTTCTGGTGTTAAAAAAGAAGAAACCCTATTTTATTCGTAAGCCGCATTTATAACTGCACTTTACTTCTTCTGTGTTGTTGCTTGTATGTTTATCACCAAATACTCAACCGATGATGTAGCCAAACAGCGCATGGTTTACCATGCGGACGTTAAAGTGGCTCAGATGGACCCCAGTACCTCACACACACACACTGCCCAAGTTAGGGGAGGGTGCGTGAGGTCTGGCTGGGACGTGGGCCGGGAACATGCCAGATCCTGCTGCCCACCACTGTGCAAGTTATTGAATCCTTGCCTTGGCTCATTTGCGAGCCTTCTGCGAGTGAGGCGGTAGCTGGGAACCGGGGCGCCGGCCAAGCGCTCGCCTCACCCGTGCAAGGGGCCGGCCGCAGGATTTACATGTCAATTTACACATTATGGAAATTTCATACATACCTCAAATGTCTGCGTAATGCTATGTAAAGCGTATGCAGATATGTGTGCTTTGTCAAATCTCAGATATCCCAGGGCTTTAGTCTGTTTCATGACAGTTAACAATTCTGCAGTATGTTTGATATATGGAATAATCGTAGTCCTATATCAGAACTCTAAATCGTTTTTTAACGATGGAGGACAATCAATAATAGGACTAAATCGAGTTAAAGTGACGATTGGTATTCTTGATACCGCGGTAAATACTGACAAAGTGCTGATACTTTTATTTTAAGGCCAAACAACCATACTATCATATTTTATTTTAATGAACATTGATCGATAGATTTAATTAACTATTTCAGATATTAAGCCATTTTTTATTATGAAGAAAAAAATGAGTGGGCGGATTGGCGAAATGAAGATGAGGGAGAGAAGGGGAGGTTCGTGAAAGGTTCGGGGGGATTTCGCAGATTGGTGTACGACGGTGGTCTCGTTATTTTAACGCTATTTGAGGTTCGGGGATGTTCGCAGACGGACCGCGGTGTTTGGCCGCCTGTAGGGGTCAGTGTGCAGAATCGAAAGCTTGAACGCAGATCTGGAAAGGAAAAAAGCGGTGAAACGGTGACGGAAAGGGGGTCGGTTTGGTGCGAAAGCCGTGGGGCGGCGGTGCTTCGATCGCGTAGGCTGGACACAGTGCCGGAGTTGGTGGGCTCCCAATAAACGCTAAAACGGTGCCTTTGAGGGTGAAGAGAGACTAGGATCTGTGATTGGACAAGTTTTAAAACTAAGGGGAAGCCCGGGCAGTAGTCCAAGAAACCGGGGGAGCCGGAGGCGGGGGTGCGGGGGCTGGGCTGGGCTGCCAGATGTAGCGTTTGCGGGGCTGTGATAATGTAGCCGGAGTTTGCAGCTCGCATCCGCTTTGGAGTGCAGTGAGTCCATCCGACGGGACGCCGACCATGCCCTAAAAGCGGGTGAGTTACGACACACCAGTAAATAACAGTTATCCATTATTAAAAAGACATCTATTCATGTAATTCGCCTTAAAGAGAGTTTGCCGTATGTTACCGAGCAGGCAGATGCCGCAGTTTCCGCTTTGCCATAAGGAGCGATGCATGCGATTTGTTCCAGCTTACTGGATACTGAATTTTCCCCCATAAAGTTGTACAGCTTGTTCGCCCGATGCGCACGTTTTTTGCAGTTATACATCTCATATGCTTTCGCATGTTACCGATCGTTTTTTTTCCCTTGAGTGTGTGTTTTCTTTGCTTTAAGTTAAAGTGCATTAATGTAGGTCTTGATCACCACGGAGTATATTGGCAGAAAATGATTAACAGGACACTGGGCGCTTATCCTTAACCACGACTCGACTCAGCCTTTAACATCCTGAATCGCACAGTAAGGGGATTATCCTTTTCAGCTTGAACATGGTATCACACCATCACTCCCGGTGAGTTTTAACTTATTTGTTATATTTTACCGGCTTTACTGGCACGGTTCGCCACAAAACATACATTCAGTGTCCAATTTAATAGGCACATCTGGTTGGTCATTGGTGCAACAGCATGTGGCCGTAGCTGAATACATAGGTTAGACAGATTGGTCAGGTGGTTTGCTTACGGTCTGAGTAAAACACCATAAGGGCTGAGGTGCCTGATTTAAGTAAGGGATAATGTACAGGCAGCCGGTAGTTATCGCAGAAATAAGCCCCGACAGTGTGATCAGGACCCGACGC
>JAODJU010000004.1:423441-439413 GCA_026776725.1 Gnathonemus echidnorhynchus
ATTCCTGGTTTCACAATCAGCAATATAAGTTGTCTTTTGTTTAATTCAACCTTAATTATCAGAAAGTATCCCCTTAAATTCCCCAATACTGACCTGATCGATTCCCCGTGGCCCCGCCCTCCGGCGTCTCCTCCAATCGCAAGGAAGCACTGCTGGCTCTATCTTTAGCTCGTCAAAGACGTCAATGATGATGCAGGAAGTGAGTTGGCTGGTTGGGGGGTCTGCAGGGGAGGAATGGGTGGGTGGACTCAGCCTCATGCCCCCTCCCTGCTGCAGGCTGCAGTTTGTTGGATGCGATTCGTTTTCTTGTTAGACTCCTAATGGCTTCATTGAAATGTGGGTTTCTATGGAAACCACATTAGGGCGCATTTATAATAATGACATAATTGAAGATCAAGGCGCTTTATACGTTAGTTTTGGCAGCGAGTGTAAACATCGCACGAGCTGTAATGCGTCTCGAAGACGGGCGAGTGCTGTGGTGGGGCCTCTTCTTGGAGGGCTTGGTAGTAGGGATGGGGGGTGGGCTAAGATCCCTAACTGTGCTTTTCAGGGGACCTACTTGGTCTCTGTCCGGATCCCGTGGGGGCGGCTGGCCTTCTGGGCGGGGGCTGTGCAGAGCTGTGGCTCGGAGCCAGCGGCCGAGTCAGGGACAGTGACAATGGGCCAGTGGTGGAGGTGCTGCTCTTGTGGCTTCCTGAGCCAAATGCAGCCTTGGTTGCGTGTGAGATGCCATGACGTTATGTCTCATTATGTAAAGAGCGGCCCTGTGAGGCCAGGCCTCTTACTGCAGGGCTTCTGGGTCTGTCTGTCTCTGTCTATATGTCTGTCTGTCTCTGTCTATATGTCTGTCTGTCTATATGTCTGTCTGTCTATATGTCTGTCTGTCTATATGTCTGTCTGTCTTTGTCTATATGTCTGTCTGTCTGTCTATATGTCTGTCTATGAATCTGTGTCTGTCTCTCTTTGAATCTGTCTGTCTGTATGAGAAAGCTGTTCTCCTGTTCAGGATGTTTTGTGATGTTTTGCCGTTAGGGCAATCGCTGCAGTGTCTGGCGCTTTCTTAGCAATGTCTGTTGCTTTGGATAAAAATGTCTCCTAAATTAATAAAATGTAAATGTAAGCTGAGAAGATCGGCACTGTGGGTTAGTGGCAGATACACCAGCAGATGATCTGCTGGGCATTTCATGCTTTTCTGTCAGGATTATCTTAGTGAGTTAGTCCTGCTACATGGCTTTCTGTCCACGGATAATGCATCTCAGCCTGGTCCAGCAGTGAGAAAGCTGGCCTCAGCGTCTCAGCGTAAGTCTTCACAGCGAGTCCTGGCTACTGAGACTCCCGAGTATGGGCAGCTTTTTTGGGATTGGACCTTTTCCTGTCGTGAAGGTCGCTGTCTTCGTCAAACTGAAGTCTCTGGGTGGAAAAGGCGAGGTCAACAGCACAGTATAGAGGGGTGAAGCTCATCCTCTGAGGAGGTCAAGTGCAGTGTGGACGTCTCGGGTTAACTGCCCTCTGAACTTTGACCCTTGACCCGGCGCCGCTGTGTCGGAGACCTGCACAGTGTACTGGTGAGCTGTGGGTATGGCGAGATCCTTTGGCAGCAGCCCTGTCTCCCCGACATTCAGTTATGCTCCAGGTCAAGCGCTTAACGTCGTCTGTGTGCCACGCGCAATGAGCTCGCTTATTAGCTGGTTACTGACTGGATGACAGGGTCAAGATCGAGGGCGGGAGGCGGGGGAGGTGTGGGGGTTTGTAGCACGGCGATTTAAAGATGCTCTCTCCTGACCTACGTGTTGCTGGATTGAGTAGGGGAAGGAACTCGGAATGTTACAATAACTAGAGAAATTAAGATGGCAGTATATAAGAAAACGGATGCATTTACCAGATGCATTTTTCCAAAGCAGCGCACACTGAGAAAGTAGGGTCACAGTCCCTGGAACATTTGGGCTTTAATGGTGACATCACTCTCTTGACCCCGGGGTTTGAACCGGCAACCTTCCGATCACAATCACAGTGTCCTAATTGGCTGAGCAACACAGTGCCCATTTCTGGTACTGGGCTCATGGTGTAGGATAACCGTATGTGTAAGCCTGAATCGAGGCAGTGTTAGGGTGCCTCAGACCGCCACATCGTCATGACGACAGCGATGCTCCCCGATGATGGGTTCTGTGCTGATGCCCCGCCCCCGCCCTGTGTCTCCAGTACAGGGTGGGCCAGCTGTACACCATCAGCAAGCACAGCCACGAGGAGAGCGACAAGGGAGAGGGGGTGGAGGTGGTCCGGAACGAGCCCCACCTGGACCCCGTGCATGGGGAGGGCCAGGTCACCGAGAAGAGGGTGCACCTGTCCAGGTAAGCCCCACCCACCGCGGCCAGCTTTAACGCATCACTGCTCTGTTTAGGATTTGACCCTATCCATTGACGTTTTGAGACCATAACTTGGCCTTACCTAAAATGCTGATGTAGCTGTGCATGCGGGATGCACGTTTACTCGTGGTCCTGCTGAGATTCGGGTTCCTCTTCCTTTTTCCTCTTTATCGGCCTTCCACGGGCAGTTGCACGTTCCCAGAAATGTTGAAACCCGTTTTCCGAAAGACTTTTTCTCAACGCCTTTGCTTCTCCGAGGAAGCAGGCTGCTGACTTTGCCTCCCCCCCCCCCGTCCCTGTTACCGTGACGCCGGGCCAAGCCGCCCGAGGACACCCCATCCTGCGTGTCGCAGGGGCAGACTCCGTACTCCTAACAGAGAATGGGCTTGACACCCGTTTAGATAGCAGCTAATTGGACTGGATAGGGTGTGGTATATTTGGGTCTAGTCATTAGGGTGGCTTGCCATTTCCTGTTTGTTCAGACGCGTGACAGGCTGAGTGGAGTGTCTGCGGCGTGCGTGTGTCTGTCTGCATGTATGCATGTTTCCTGGTCCCCATAAGGGAAAACTGTTTTATAAAAATCCGTGACTGCAATGAAAAAACTAAAAATGCTTGTACTCTTGTATTTTGTTTGGTTACTTATGGTTAGAGCTGCGTAGGGGTTAAGGGTGTTATAGTTAGCATTAGCATTTTTCCCATAGAAATGAATGAGCGGTCCCCACAAAGATATGATTACACAACTGTGTGTGTGTGTGTGTGCACGCGCGTCTGTGCATGCGCCTGTCTGTCTGTGCTTGTGTGTGCGCTGAAAAGTGTTGGTTCTTACGGACTTAGGGGAAGATATCTATTTTTTTTTAATTGTTCAGCTTCCATCAGCTGCTTGGGTTGGCCAGTCAGAGCAGCACCACATGGCAGTGGTGTGACGGTCACATGACTCCTGTCCCTGTCTGGCCTGAGAAGTACACATTCTTTCTCCATCTTCGGAAGTGCGGGGAAGTGGCCTGGCAGAGCGTCCCAGCTCCCCGACTCTCCCATGCGTGGCCTGTGGGCATCTCGTCCTCGGTGTACAGCCCCCTGGATAAGTCCGCATTTCCATGTGTGGCCTCAGCCCTGACTTCGTGGACCAGCCCCATGGAGGTGTCCGGTGTACCGGAAGCTTCTCTGTACCTACCACGCTGCCCCCTGCCCACCTGGCCCTTGCTGACCCCGCCTCCCGGCCTCGCTCGCCTCTCGCCCACCGCGTTCCCCGTTACCCGGCTCCTGCTGCTAGGCAACCGTCTGCGGTGTGAGTCGGTTTGTTTTTTCATGAGCTATTAATGCAAAAAGGCCGAATCTCGCGCTGCTGCTATTTTTACCCTCCCAGCAGCCGCCGGGTCACTGAGCACATCCAGAGTACGGCGGAGGCCGTCCAAGCGGGACAGTGGGGGTGGAGCCCTGATCCCGTGGGGCAGCTGTGCTTTTCCTCCTCGGGGGGGGGGGGGGAGCATGAGGAGGCCTTCAGAAAGCTGGGATGAGTCCTGATAAGGACTTGTTACTTATTTATCGTTAATTACAGAATGGTCTTTCTTCTAGAGGATTAGATTTAAATGTTGTGCAGTATAAGATTCAGATGGGTTCTATGTCGACGGTTTACTTTGGACTTAAAAATAAAGGCAGTCTGCTTTTATGTGGTCGACGGTGCCGCAGAGCAGCGGAGGGCTCCCTGCACGGTGCTGTGAATTCCTGGAATCTTCTGCAGCGCGTGCAGGATAAAGGCCTCGTGACCCACGTGGTCAGGCTGACGTGCGTCCCACTCATCCGGGCCGGATCCATCTCGGTTCCGATCAGTCTGCCGCGTGATCCCATTACTCGGCTAGGGGGTGTCAGGTGCACCGACACCATCCAGCCAGCGGGGGAAGTAATTGAGTTTCCACTTGCAATCTGGGGGGAGGCGGGGGGGGCCTCTCAGAGGAGCTCGACGCCATGACGTGTAGCCGGGGCACGCCAGTGCGCCGGTCCCTTGCCGTGTAATCGCTAATTTCTGCACCCGCTTAATAAAGCTGTAATTATTATTCCAGCAAACGCACAATTAGGGGCTGCGTGTGTGAATTCGTCGGCGTGTCCCCTGCGTGGCCGAAATGCTCTTTTTGTTCCAAACATGCCGTTTTTGTTCCCCCCTGTTACAGTGTGTGCTTCTGCCTGATTGCTGCTTCCCCTAAGTCAGTGAGGTTTTTTTTAGAGCGGTTTTAATGATGTTTGTTGACGTTCTGCAGCAAGCTTCCGAGCTGGGCACGTGCATTGGTACCTCGGATCTTCTATATCACGGAAAAAGCCTGGAATTATTATCCGTACACAATCACAGGTAAATCACTGGTACCTGCTTCATTACGCATCTGGATTACATCTCTCTGTATCCGAAGTGGCCTCTGTTTCTACCTGCTGGGGGTTTTACTGCAGTAAATCCAGGTTAAGTACCATTCCCAGTGGCACAACATTAGGGCCGCTCCTGTATCAGGAGAAGGATGTAGTTTAGTAAGTCATTGTTTTGAAGACCATGCTAGTAGGTTTGCAACGGGGAGCTAAATTTCCAAAAACTTTCCATAAACTTTCTATTCCATGGGAAGTTAAGCTGGACGATTTTGGAAATATTCCAAGTTGGAAACATTCCATGGCAATTACCAGGAATATATAGGAAAAGTAAACTGATTTAGCTATCAGTGATGAGAAGATGCAGTTATGTGGTTCATGTCCTTCTTGCTTGATGTTATTTCTGTCCATGCTGTGTTAGATGGTAGAGTTTATAATCCTCGCGGTAGCCCTGCTATTTGCACAGCTGAAGGTGTTTAATTATCTGGGTTTAATTGTCCATTTTATATCCCTCTTTTGTCCTATCATGCATTCCCGGGATTCGGCATGATTGCAGAGTACACAGTAAGTTTCAGTTCTTCCTTTTTTTAACCGCCTTTATTTGTATTTTAGTTAAGTGTGAAAAGCTCTTCCTTCCTTTGCCAGATGCCTTTGTTGCCGTAGGAACGGGAACTAGGCAAGGCCGCCGTACTGAATCGGTGTCTGCAACTCTGCGATGCTTAGAAATCGCTGTGCAGTCAATAAACGGGGAGCGGGCCTGACCTTCATGGTTTTTTTTTTTTCCCTCCCATTTTTGCTTAGACTGGCTATTAATGTGCAGCAATTTCATTTCTCTCTCAATTTTCAGTGTTCGTTTTTGCCAAAGTTCTCCATCCACATAGAGACGAAATACGAAGATAACTGTGGAAGCAGTGAAAACGTGAGCAAACGGCGCTCAATTAGGCTGTGCCTCGCATGCAGAGACAAAACCCCTGTGCTCCTATCAGAAAGCACAGGAGCACATGTAGATTGACTTGTGAAGCTTTTCACTGTAGTTCCTGGTGTTGGACGCTCACGGCTCTTTCCCTACAGATATTCGGCCAGGAGAAGTCCGGTTGTGACCTGGAGGTGGATTTCCTGGACATAGCGTACGATAAGATTCCTGAGAGACACTACGAGAGCTCAGAGGTACAGGCTGGGCGTTTCTGTATCTGCAAACACCGCCGATGCTCTGCTTCACTGTCTGTGTCGCGATATTGCGGTTCCTACGGAAACGTCTAGAAACCTCCTGTCACCCTCTCTTACGTCAACGTGTCCCAGAGAGAGTCCCTGAGGAGACTCATTCTGCCGATTTTACTCTGGGTGGCGTAAGTGAAATGTGATTTAACCCAGCGCCGGTCAGCCAAAGTGAGGCGTATAAGGACGTAATCGGAGTGATGTGTCATGCTCGCTTGGGGGGCATCAGCCGTGGGGTCAGGTGCCGCCTCCCCAGCTGTGTCCCACAAATACCTCTTACTGCCCATCCCAGAGTGGTCTTATCGTCCCATAAATCTGTAAATGGTGCAGAAGAGTGTCTCAAAAGTGCACATTACATGGGCTTATTTTCCTAATTTTTTTGAAGTTCGTAAGCTTTCATGTATTGGTCTCATTAGCTATTCTGTAGTATAGTGTAGTATAGTATAGTATAGTGTTGACTCACTCATTTAGACCCATACTATGCTCTTCAGTGTTTGTTAGCGCTCTGAGCTAACTGTTGGGTTTATGATCTTCAGTCGGAAGTAGAACTGATGTCTCTGAGCTTCTCTCCATGACTGATGTTAAGGATATTGAAGGATATGAAATTTTGTCTGTCACATGACTATACAGAGCAGACAGACCACTCAGGGGTCCTGTCTGATCACATTAGATCGAAAGTGGACCAAAGGGGATCTTTTAGTTAGGAGCCAGGAATTAATTGTTTCCTGTTTGACCTCACAACCCCAGGGTGGGTGCTGCAACCACGTGCAGAGGAGACCACACTGGAGTGAATAAGTAGAGATGTTTCAGGCCACCCCTGAGAAGGTCCTACTGGGATTTCTTTGATATTTCTGCTAGTAGGTCCTTCAAGGACAGTCTGGTGTGTCCTGAATTGTGTAGTCTGTTTTAAGCGGCACACTTCCATCTCGGAGTGAGGAGCACTGGCCAGGCCGTGGTGCTGAGCCATTTCGTTTTGGGTGACTACTGTGTCCCTGTTTCCCCAGGATCTAAGGTGCTTTTCCTCCACCAAAACGGGCAGGGGCCCCCTGAAGGAGGACTGGAAGGAGACCAGCCAGCCTATCATGTGCTCCTATAAACTGGTCGGGGTCAAGTTTGAGGTGTGGGGGCTTCAGACCAGAGTGGAGCAGTTTGTACATAAGGTATAGTGCCCCCCTCCCCTGCCCCACACCCCCCTTGTCCCATCACGGGTCTGCAGCACAGGTGTGATGCTCATCTTGATGTAGATGGAGCTGGGGCACATGGCCCAAGATCTCAGTGCAAAAGCTTTGAAGTTCCTAATGGATGTTGTGTGGTTTTTCTAGAACAAGCTGTCGGGATAAATGATCACAGTGTCTGCCATCCTTATTGGGGGGGCTGGTGGTGCGGGGGGGGTTGGAGGGGAGAGACTGCAGCCACCAACGAGAACCCTGAAACATAGAGATCAGTTATTCTGATCATCACCGCAGCCTATTCTGTCTCCCTGCCAAGTCATGTGATAAGCCCCCCCCCCAAAACCCTTACAAAAATCCCCTGCAACCATGTGGGTGTTCGAACATAAGGAGAGTTAGGGTGGGAAAAAAGAGCTGGGGTGGGCGGGATACTTCTTCCCATGAGCCTCATCTCGAAATAGAAATCTCCGCTCCGAGGTCATCGCATCACCGCGGCGTAATGAGCTCGGAGCTCAGCGCCTCAAGGTGTGAACACGATGCTATTTTTAGCTCTCCTCCACCTCTTCCCTCCCCCCCCCTTGCACCCTGGGACCGGCTCTGCCTGTCTCCAGAACTGTGGCTGAACCAGGTGGCATCACAAGGGAATCTTACTGAAAAGAATCCCGCTACCAGCAGAGGGCTCGACTGTGGGGACGTTTTGGGGAGGCTGCCCGCGTCATCCTCTTTATGAGCCATCCCCCGGGGTTTCGGACATAAGTTTCAATTTCACGGCACTTGCCCAAACACTCATCCTTAAAACCAGGAGCTTCATGCCTATAGCGATAGTGCTGCAAAACAGGAGCGTGATGCTAACTGTACATTCACACCACGGATGGCGAAAGCGTCAAAGCAACCATTCATTCTCCACGGGAGGGCGCGTCGGCAGGCGGCAAGGAGCGGCGCGGCGCGGCACGTTGCATCGCGATTTGGGCAGGGAGAGCATCAAAATTAGGGTGAAGCCTGGTCAATTTTATGGTAATGAGCTATGATGCGGTTCGGTGGCAACCAATCAGAATGTAGAGATGCTCCGTTTAAAGAGAGTTCCACAGAACACAAGCGTGTAAACTTTTGCTCTGACCAAACAGTTCCCAAGCACCATCGGAGTATAAACCGTAAGATGGAATACGTCTCATGAACATACAGTAATAGCGACAGAGCCGCAAACCAGGAGCGTGATGCTAATAGCGAATGAGCCGTATGATGTTAATAGCAACGGTGCTGCAAAACTGGATTAGGATTGGCAACTTTGGTCAGCTGGCTGTTGTGAGATTTTCAGTTCGAGACAAGTCTGCACGCACATTTACATATATGTAACAATTTTATTACCTTGTTAATAGTCTGTAGGGTTTGCAAACTTACTCCAATGCTTTTGATGTAGCTGATTTTATAATGAAAGAATATGGATTTGCAGTAAGATTTCTTGCATGAGAGTGAGAACGCATGAGTGTAACGCCAGATGCGTGAGAGATGGCAACCCTGCTGGAGCGTGATGCTAATAGCGGTAGCGCTGCAAAACAGGAGCGTGACGCTAATAGCGATAGCGCTGCAAAACAGGAGCGTGACGCTAATAGCGATAGCGCTGCAGAACAGGAGCGTGACGCTAATAGCGATAGCGCTGCAGAACAGAAGCAAATACCCCACCTTTCCCAGAAGTTCCAGTAGTTTCCCACAAATTAACAGAAGCATGCGGGTCTTGTTTATGAAGCCACCTGTCTGTCTAAAGCTGCTTTTGGTTGTTGACTGCAGCAGGCCCCTTGGAGAGGCTCTAGTAATGAGATGTGATGGATCCCGCTCAGGCCGCGGCAGCAGCTACGCTTCCCCTCTGCTGGGTGCGCATGTGTCTTTCAGGGTGTCATTCTGCAGAAAGCACTGCTAATGGTAGCCGCAGCATCAATACGGGAGATTAGCCTTAAATGCCAAGACTGCAGAAGTGCTCGAACGGCCCCTCAGGACCACTCAACTCTGCTAATAGCCCGGCTTGTTTGTTAGCAATTAGCTACTAGCTGTCAGCCAGTGACCTCCATGTCGGCCTTAGACATTCCCACAGGAGCCATCCTCATGGAGACCGTCTCTGTCCCTCAGGTGATCAGGGACATCCTGCTGGTGGGCCACAGACAGGCATTTGCGTGGGTCGATGAGTGGTACGGTAAGTGGCGGCTCTGAGCTTTCGCTATCTTCCCCATCCCAAGCCTTAGTTTGCATTTGTTCTGTGAGCCTCAATATTAGCTCAGACTGCAGATAAGCCCTCCTGCCTGCCTCCCAAAGTTTCTTCTGCTAGATTTAACCTTGCTTAATGAATCTAGTTCAGTTTTTAATCTTTAATCTATTTCTGTGTGGCAGCAATTAGCAGGGATACATCAAATCGTATATTTACACGGCCATTTTATTTGAAAGTCAATTTTGTGGGATATTTGCTACAAACGAAATGAGCAACGCACACTCTCTTAACCTGATACAGGTGTTCTTGATACTCATTCTATTGTTAATGTTTACCTGTTGCCACCCCAGTCATAAATTCCAGGCAAATCCCCTCTCCTTGAACCTTGTAAGATAGTGTTTCTCAAACAGGTCCTTGGGAACCCCCAGACGGTCCACAGTTTTACAGAAATGTGGACCGTCTGGCAGGGAGCTGGGAGGGAGTAATGACCGTGCAGAGGTCCCTGAGGATTGGGTTGAGAAACACTGTTGTAGGATACTGAGTTCTAATGTGACTTACCCACAATGCCCTGCGTAGTCTGGCTGGAGACGCTGCTTGGAGACTCTTCACCCTCAGACATGCTCTAACACTTTTGTTTCAGCTCCTCGATTGATCTCTCCGCACTTTTCTCACTAACAGCTCTGCTGCAATCACTGGCTGACACCTTCTGATTCGTCTTCCAGATGTTTCAGTTGCAACTAACATGCATCTTTTAATGCGGCAGGTTTGGTCTCCTCCCCACCACCAGTGGCCCTCACCAGCACCACAGTTGCCTGCTTCCTAATAAATAGCAACCCCCTGGATTTTTCCAGAATGTGATTGGAGCCAAATGCCTCATTCGGCTAGTGTTTCAGGAATGGGTTGTTTTTGTTGATCGGTTCTTGCCATTACGGTAAAGTCCTTGCCTCTTATCCCAACGGAAGAGAGAATGAGAAGGTGCTGGCCTGTGGCTCAGAGGGTTAGGACTCTGTACCTGTGATTGTATGGTTGCTGGTTCAAATTCCAGTGTCAGCAGAACGTTTTCACCATTGGGCCCCAAGCAAGGCCCTAAAACCATAATTACTCTATGGCAGGGGTCTCCAACTCCAGTCCTGGAGAGCTACTATACAGTAGGTTTTCTGTCCCACTTGGCTTCTGATGAGCCACACCTGCTCCTGGTATTTACCTGAGAACAGGTGTGGCTCATCAGAAGCCAGGTAGGATAGAAAACCTGCTGGACGGTGGCTCTCCAGGACCGGCCGGAGTTGGGGACCCTTGCTCTATGGACTCTCTGCCCCTGTTTTCTCAAAAAGAGTCGCTCTGGATTTAAAAGCATCTGCTAAATAAATAAAAATGCAGAATATGCCTGGATCACACGGTAGCGCGTGGGGTAGGAGCCTCAGTCTGTTCACGGTTCTGTCAGCCTGATATTTTCGGTGCTTTGAGCCGGGCTCATCGCCCAGAGGCTGCTTCGAAATAGTGCCAAGGTGAGAAACGTGCAAGAACGTGGTGGTTATAGGCGGGAAAGGCACCAGGTGGCGATGCGGTTAAAGGCTGTGTCTCGTGACCGGTTCCGTACCTACAAAAAAAAATGCTTTGGACCTGCTGGACTGGGTGCCAGGTAAGCATCAGTGCATCAGCTGCTCTGAGTAACGGCAATCGCTAGAGAGCGTCTCTACACAAAAATAGTGCTATCAGGAGTGTCCTCGTCTTTCTCCAGCAATTACCGCGACCCCTGAATGACTCCGACCACCCCCCCACCACCACCCCCGTCATGTCAGGCCCTGATCTCGCCGCGCATACCTTCCTGAAACCAGCCATCAGCGTGATTTAAGCTCACCGTTCCCTGTGGGAGGACAGCTCAGCTCCGTAAGGAAGCTTCAGAATGCAGATCGCCTGGATTTGCACCCTCTGCAAATATCACTTTGGTGTTTTCTTTGTACACCAAACAGGTTCGGTGCTGAGGACGGCTCCTTCATGCAGTTTCTGGCTGATTCACCTTCCTTTTCGGGGGGCCCGTCATGTATGTGTTGGAATTTTTAAATGAGATTTAAACAAGCTTCCAAATAATCCAGGTGCGTCGGCATGAATGCGGGGTCTTCCTAGATGCAGTTAGTCTGATTTTTGTAGGAAATTGCAGGAAGCGTCCTGTGCATGTTTCATAACGATGAAAAGTGGGGTTGATTGTACCAAGCCAAGGACCTGGCTGCACATCATGGATGGATGGACAGATTCAGTTATTAATGAAGGAAATTGAATGTTGTTTTAGCACAACACGTACATTTATACAGTAAAAAAAAAAACATTTAAAAACGAACAACAAAAAAGAACAGCAGGGCAAAGAATGGCTGAGAAATTAACGCAGGGAATTTCGTAGTAACAGCTCAGAAATAGATGGCGTGAGATGAATATTCTGTGGAAGTGGTTCTGGTCCATTCAGACACTTGGGTGCCTCGTTGTGGAATCTAATGGCCGCGAGTGGGAGCAACGTTTAGTGCTTTTTGGAGAAGCGCAGCTGTCTGCTGGAAGTGCTCCAAAGCTACAGAATGCATTGCTGTAGGATTGTATATCTGCCGTGATGGGCCCCCTTTTATTGTTCCCTAGGTCTGATTTAAATCTCGTTCTGCGTTGTAAGAGCTTGTGTGCGAGACGGCAGGGCTCAGATCTGTGGTCTGATTTCAGTCTTCCTCTGTCTTGCCGCTGTAGCTTTGTGCCTTTGATTAACCCCCTTCCCGCGCCGCTCCTTTAACTAGCCCCGCCCCCGCAACTAGCCCTGCCCACCTGTCTGGTCACATGACCCGCCCCCTTCTCTCCACAGCCATGACGCTGGAGGACGTGCGTAACTTTGAGACTCAGATGCACAAGGCCACCAACCAAAAGCTCGGCCGGCTTGAGATGTAGCCGCCCACCGCACATGTATGTGTCGTTCTCGCCCGTTTTATTCACCTCCTTTCCCCACAGTTTGCCCAGCCTCTCGTTTTCAGGTACCTGCTGCTCGCGTTTCTTGCAGGCGTGAATCCGGCGTTTGTGCTGCTTATTAAAGCAGTCGCTGAAGTTTGTCAAGATAAAAGCCTGAAATGTCGAGCCTGTACTGCCACCTTCAGGACTGAGTACACCAGGGACATTTTCCCCTAGAAATTGCGCTTCCAGTGCCATGTCTGTTTATTTTTTCAGGACTGTATAATCTGTATAAGGTCTTGCATTACCAAATAGCGACAACTGTGCTAGTTCTGATTACTGTGTTTCGTGTGACGGTCCCTTTCCGGTGTGGTCAGACATGTCGATGGACGAGGTGCGGCAGTATGAGCGGGAGACGCAGGAAGCCACCAACGAGAAGGTGGGCCTCGTCACCCCAGCCATCGCCGTCCACGAGGTGCCCCGCGCCCCTGCCACCCGTAGTGCCCCTGCCAGCACCCCGTCCACCCCCGTCAACGGAGACCCACCCGACTTCCTGGCTGTGCCCCGGGAGCGCCCCCGCAAGAAATCCGCCCCCGAGACCCTGACCCTCCCTGAACTACAGGGGCTCTCTGCCCACAAATAACCCCCCAACCCCAAACGGCAAACCCTATAGGGTACAAAGCTGGAGCTAGCTGTGGATGAGACACTGTAGAAGTTTAACAAGCTGCATTCATCGCCAGAAGGTGATTGGTTCGCGACCCACGAGGGGTGTTTCAGGGGTCCCCATTCCCAGAATGTTTTTGTGTTGTGCTTCTTGTGAATCTGTGTACATGTCTAGGCTGTTGGGTTTTAGCTTCTCTTGGACTATCGGCGTGTTTGGTTCTGTTGCGGTAGCAGGTTGTGAGCTGTTCTCAGTTTTTACACGGGGGCCAGAATTTCTAACAATGAGCCAGTTTCAGGCGTCTGCCTGCCAGTTGACGTCAGGCCTGATAAGGTCCCATATCAGTGTTGCCAGTTGAGTTTAATTCTTGCTTCAAGTTCCCATTTCCTGAGCTGGTAATCCCCTGCAGAGGGTCTTTCCTAGCATCATCGTGTTTTTGTTTATCGTGGAATTGTCTCATGCAAACGGCAGATGCACGACTCGCCCAGAACATGATTATGCAGTTAATTTTTCCAGATGCCGTCATGAGTCTCTGAGAATATTTTTGAAGTACAATGTTATGCAATTGATTAAAAATGTTTTAAACCCTCCCCTAGTCTTCCTTGCTGTTGTCACGCCAGATATCTTATGAATTAAGAGATGTACGTGTCTCAGAAATTTATTGAGGGACAGTGACGTTTGTGCTTTGATTTGTATCGAAATTCTGAATGACATTCTTATCTGAAGCAAACATTTCCAGGTTTTCTTAAAAATATCACATCAATTCAGCCTACAGGCATTACTTCATAAGGGTGAATTACATCACAGTGACACAACTGCATCACTTTTGTGAGCTATGCTGTCTGTCCATGTGCACAAGCCATCAAGTTTTCGTTCACAAATATAGCAACAGCATTATGGGTCGGTTTGCTACTCTGCCTTAAACAGGGAGTGCTCTGTTAGGGTTGGCTCGTGTTTTAAATGGAATAGATGATAGAGCAGCCAGGCAAACACGTGACGTCCATGTATGATCTGTGTATAATATGCATTGTAAATACTGTCCCTATAGGAACGTTTTTTGGTATACTCAGGCATGTTGTGCTCTTCACCACAAGGGGTCAGCAGAGGTCCAATGGGCTCGCTGCTAGCACTGGATCGCTAAAGGCACTGCACTTCTGACTTGGACAGTAGATGTGTAATTCAGAGGTGATTCATTTAAATGGCGATACGTTATACTCTGGAGCATCACCCTGCGTTTTGTGTGTGTGAGACACGAGTGCTGCTAAAATCATTCCTTCATCCACTCCGCTCCTTCGTGTGCCATGCAGTGCACAGATCACGTGGCCTGTGAAATGAAAGCGTGACTGCAGACCCTGACGTTACAGAAGCCAGTGTGACACACGTACAGTATCACCTTCATAAGCACCACATGACCGTTCAGTAAGTCACGGCAGCGGCCTTACATAATGGCTGCATGACCTTTTCAAAATCAATGAATTACATTTTTATTAATGCATAAGGTCCTGTGTAAAACCCATTATCTAAGAGTTTACTTGTTAATTTTGACCTACATCACCTCTCCTTGGCACCAGTGTGATGGGGGGGGGGGGTGTTTCAGCAGTATGACATTGTAAAACAGAGTTTTCCAAAGCAACATACAATTGAGAAGACAGGGTCAGTCAGTTCCTGAAGCAGTTGGGGTTAGAAACTTTCCTCAAGAGCCTGACGGTTGCATCACTGGCAACACTGGGATCTGAACTTGCAATCTTCAGTCACAAGTACAGCAGCTTAACCTGCTGAACCGCATAGCACCCCGTTGCACTAATTGATAAGAGACTCCTCTGTACCAAGAAGCTCCTGCGTAAGCGAGAGAGAGAGAGCAGACATTAGCAGAGTAGGAATGACTGTGATCCCCCAGGATGGCTCACAGATCATGAGATCAGTTAGGATGCTGAGACACCTTACCGGGGAGTGACAGCATAGGCATGGTTTCAGTATGGCGGGAAGCAAAATCAGCCCTGAGCCCCCCTAAATACTCCCAGTAACCCCACAATACTGGTATGGATGTCCAAGTCTAAATCTATAGCCGTGGCCAAAAGTTTTGAGAATGACACAAATATTAATTTTCACAAAGTCTACTGCCTCAGTTTTTATGATGCCGATTTGCATGAACTCCAGAATGTTATGAAGAGTGATCAGATGAATTGCAATTAATCGCAAAGTCCCTCTCTGGCATGAAAATGAACTTAATCCCAAAAAAAAATAATAATTTCCACTGCATTTCAGCCCTGACACAAATGGACCTGCTGACTTCATTACAGTGATTCTCTTGTTAACACAGGTGACAGTGTTGACGAGGAGAAGTTTGGAGATCACTCTGTCATGCTGATTGAGTTAGAATAGCGGACTGGATGCTTTAAAAGGAGGGTGGTGCTTGAAATCATTGTCCTTCCTCTGGTAACCATGGTTACCTGCATGGAAACACGTGCATCATTGCTTTGCACAAAAAGGGCTTTACAGGCAAGGATATTGCTGCTATAGTAAGATTGCACCTAAATCAACCATTTATTGGATAATCAAGAACTTCAAGGAATGAGGTTCAATTGTTGTGAAGAAGGTTTCAAGGTGCCCAAGAAAGTCCAGCAAGTGCCAGGACCGTCTCCTAAAGTTGATTCAGCTGTTGGATTGGGGCACCATCAATGCAGAGGTTGCTCAGGAATGGCAGCAGGCAGGTGTGAGTGCATCTGCATGCACAGTTAGGCAAAGACTTTTGGAGGATGCCCTGGCGTCAAGGAGGGCAGCAAAGAAGCCACTTCTCTCCAAGAAAACCATCAGGGACAGACTGATATTCTGCAAAAGGTACAGGGATTGGACTGCTGAGAAAGTCATTTTCTCTGATGAATCCCCTTTCCGATTGTTTGCGGCATCCGGAAAAAAAGATTATCCAGAGAAGAAAAGGTGAGTGCTACCGTCAGTCCTGTGTCATGCCAACAGTAAAGCATCCTGAGACCATTCATGTGTGGGTTTGCTTCTCAGCCAAGGGAGTGGGCTCACTCACAACTCTGCCTAAGAACACAGCCATGAAAAAAGAATGGCACCAAAACATCCTCCGAGAGCAACTTCTCC
>JAODJU010000004.1:461870-472485 GCA_026776725.1 Gnathonemus echidnorhynchus
GTGGGGGGGGGGGGAAATTACACCCGTTAATTAATTTTTCCTCTGAGGGCACGACTGAGGCATGTCGCTTTCCCATTGCCTGCCTGTCCGTCAGCAACGCCGCACCCGAACACAGCGGAGCGAGCTGGGGGGGGGGGGGGTCTTAGTCCGGCGTCAAGGAGGTGATGATGGTTTTACATTAGTGATGATGTTTATAAAGATTAAAGAGGCAGATTGTGTGATTTTGTGCTGCAGCCATGTGGGAATCTGTCTAAGGTGCCTTCAGAGTTAGAGGGCCTGTAAGGTAGCATAGCTGCCGTCTGCCGCCCCTCTTAAGGGAGCGTCCTCATCACCTGTGGCCGCTTCGGCAGACTCTCCTCGATTTTTTTTTTTTTCTTCAGCTCGTCCGGTATTCCTCCAATCGTTTTTGCCCCCTCCTCGGATCGGATTCTCCCTTGATGAGTCTGGGACATGGTTGTCATCCCGCCCCACACCCCACAGGTGAATCTCAGCTGCAGAGCTTCGACAAACATTCTCGATTTATGCAAATTGGAGCTCGCTGAACCCCACACCGCCCCCCCATTCATCACCAGAACAAGTTAATTGGGTAATTTATCTCCCATATTACATACGCGGGCTGGATTCTCGCTCCCTTTCGTGTTGTTGAGAGCAGGGTGGGGGGGCGGGGGTGGAGGGAATTGCCTTCGATGAAATTCCTCCTGACCCGCCCAGGGAGAGCAGATGCACCCGTGCGGCTGGCAGAGGGAGTTATTTTCAGCCTCCCACCCCGAAGAGGTACTGTGGGGATAGGGCACAGCTTCGGGTCAGTCGGACGGAAAGCCGGAGAAATCGCGGCGTGTAGGAATCTGTCTCTAAACACCAAGTATCCAGGTGCATCGTGGGTCAAATTGGTAGCAGAAACCTCAGATTTTGCAGTCAGTACAGTTGAGCTGAGAAGCTTTGAATTTACTGTTGGAGGGAACCAAAGGTTTACCTGCTCTACAGGAAAATGGAGATACGAGCGTAGATGTTTCCCTGAATATCTTTCATCCGGGTTTTGTCCTCTGCTGATGGCGTGAGTCCTGTGACTTTCTAGAAACTTCTGTCCATGCAGCGCCGGGGTGGGAGGAAAACACTGCCACACTGTCACCTTCGGCAAGGTCCCCTGACCCCACGTAGAGGTGTCTGCTTTTGAAGTTTGTTTTCGGGAAGGTAAAAATAAGCCCGGCTTGGGGTCTGCAGGGGAGGTGCGGCGTGGTGTCTGACACGTGTCCCAGATGGCTTTGCAGCAGAAAGTCTCGACAGCACGTACAATACAGCCTGTCATGGGTGGGCGGAGGGGATGTAGAATCTGAGACAGGAGTTTAACGTGTGTAGTGTAACATGGTAGCAGTTTTGGAGCCCCCCCGTTCTAAAGCTCGTAATCATGCTGTTGTAGGTGTGGGTTCTTAACGTTAACGAACGGACGATTAGCTGCCGTCCCGCCATGCTGCTTCTCCTTGGGTTTCGGTTTGTTCCGATTTAGGCTGCTGCCGCCATTTGAGCCGCCGCCTCGATCATCCCGGGGAGGCGAATCGGCATGTCCGTTCGGCCTCCTGGGAGTCGGCACCGCCGAAAGCCCCCGGTGCTGTTTACTTTCGCGTCTCCTGTCCGCAGTGGATCCATGCTGGTGTCTCTGGCTTGCTCCCTGTCAAGACGGCTCTGGCTTCACAACGACGCTTTGCTGTTAAAATACCCAGAAGCCCCCAGCTCGCTGATCCCATGTCTCAAGGTGAACATTCTTCGACCGGGGGCCAGAGCGCTTCGATTTGTTTTGATGACGCGGCTCCTTCGGTGACCCGTTTGGATGCAGTTCGTTCGTGCGTCTTTTGTAAGCGTCTCCTAACGCCCACACGCCTGCTCAGCTCACCCCACAGTTGAGGCTCTCCTTGGTATGCAAAGTCGCTCTGATGATTGCAGCCCCCGTGGCATGTTTAACCGCGTCCTTTGCCCCCATCTCGTTGGTGACTCTGCTTTTCCCCCCTTTGCCGTCCCCCGGTCAGAATCGCAGCTGAAACAAATTCCGAATCTCAGGGAAGCTAATCTCCTGCATCGGACCCCGAGCACGTATCGGGGCCGAAGAATGTAGCCCTCAGCTGAGGCATCACACCCACGCTTAAGAACCCGAGTTAAAAATAGTGAAGGTCAAGGTGGAAATCGCACGCCGGATGACGCGCCCCCTTGTGGTATAGCATTTCTGGCTAAAAATACGGTCTTAAAAGGTATGTTTTTCCCTGCTTGGATATCAGTATCTCAAAAGCGGCGGAAAAATGAGTGTGGGAAAGATCTGAGGCGACGGCTTTCGATGATGGGGAAGACAGTGGCGTGGGGGCTGTGTGAAAATACGAAAAGCACACCCCCCCCCCCCCCCCCGATAAGAACATTAGTCAGGCCATAAAATTTATGGAGATGGGATTTATGTGCCGTGTGGTTCCACCGCGGGTAGCGTGTCCAATAACATGGCGGGCGTGTCCTCGTGTGCCTGGGAGGCTGCGAACACTCCAAAATAGCAGTTTGTGGGGAGACTGTGTTAGCGCCCCCCCCCCCAGGGGTGGGGGCCAGAGGAGACCCCGTAATTCATCACAGACTGGGGCTGTGGCAGGCGGCGAGGTCACGGCGAATCCAGGAGGCGTAGGAGACGGTCACAGCGATCCTGCATGCTGTCAGGGCGGGGTAATTAAGGAGGAACCCCCCGGGGCCCCGATACCGCAGCGGGTTCAACACCCCCCCCAGCAGGGGTCACGGGGAACCTGGGAAGTGTGGGATGCGAGGTGGGCTGGGTGTCTGAGTCAGCACAATGTGTGGAGGGGGGAGGTGGTTACTGATGTTTTCAGAGGACAATTTTTCCCCAGTTATGCACATTTAAACCCCCCCCCCCCCCTTCTCTGGGGGTCGTGCCCTCACCAGCTCACGTTGGATGCCTTTGGGTTCCGTTTCCACACGGGACTGTAAGCGTGCCTGTGGCCAGGTTCAGCCAGTGACAAAGGACCGTCCTTGGCAGTGACACGAGCCCCCCCCNNNAAACCCCAACCCCCCCCCACCCCCCCCGCCGCCCGCTCAGGGATGAGCGTATCGATCGATCGCACGCCGGGGCTGGGAGTGTACATGCGGAGTTTACACGACCCACTGCTGGAAGCGGGGAAGAGCTAATCCTGTCCTCCAACTGGGGGGGCGGATTAGGAGGCAGTGCTGTGGCAGTGTGCTCCGGGTTTTATCAGAGATAACTGGCCCCAGCGAGCAGTAGGGCTTGGGTCAGGGGAACCAGCCCCCGGAGAGGTCCATCTGCGCTGATAAGGGTTAGGGTGGGTGGGGCAAGTACACCTGCATCAGGAACCATGTGATTGGTCCAAAATCAGTGGCTGGTGGGGGGCGGTGGGAGATGCAGGCCTGGATCAGGAGACCCGTTATGGCACCGTGTGGTTGATCCAGAACCAACGGCCTGGGGGGAGTCAGGCTGCTTGTCTGCTAGCAGAGTCATTATCGCACCCCCCCAACTGTAAGTGCGTAAACAGCAGCTTCTGAGGACAACAAGGGGGGGTAAATGTTTACCTTCGCGGACATCGCCATCTGGGCCCCGAGACCAGTGGCGCTTTGCCTCAGTATAGGGTTGATTTTTATTAATTTTTTTTAATCTTTTTTTTTTTTCCCGTCTTCCTGTGGGGCTTTCATGGACAGTGACACTTGCCAGATGTTCCCCCCCCCCCAGCAGTGAAACGCGCCTCTGAGCTCCAACAGAAACAAAAACAAACAAGCCAGAAAGGAGAGGACCAGCATGCGATACTCCTCCATGTTGGCTCTGCCTGAGCTGGGACTGAGAGCTGCCGACCACTGATGTCACTCAACTGCTTAACTCGCATCTCATTGGCTAACTTTCAGCATCCCATTGGTTAAGCCACTCAGCGAATGACAGGTCACCGTGACCCCGCCCACCCCAGGTGTCAAAGCCCAGTTTCTCGCATCAGCACCCATTACATACTGTTGCATGAGCTCATTTCTGAGAAATCACTCTTTTTGTTTAATAAATATTTAATTTTTAAATAATTGCGAGAACATAAGAGCAGAAGAGGTATTCATAGCCTGCGGCAATGTTTTTGTGTTTTTAATAAACAGGCGTTTAAGATGAGATCCTGCCTTCGACAAGAGGAGCTGTGACTTGTAGGACTCGTATGTCAAACAGGTGTAATAAAGCATTTTCACAGGACTCACTATGGCTGCTAAATTATTCTGTGCCGTCTTTCAAATAGTTACGCAGGGTGTATATATAGTTTCACAACAAGCTGTGTTCATAAGCTACATTCAGTGTTAATTTAGCTCAAGTTGACATTTCATGTATAAACAAAATTTATGTGGAATACTAGTCATTTAGTCATAAGTTTGATAAACTTGTGCAAAGGATCCAGCCTACTGTCAGAAATGACTCCCGTGACTCTGCCCTTCTGAGTATGTGACTCTTCTGCTCTGGGCATGAGAGTAGATCCTGTGGAAGAATAAGGACCTTTTCTTGTCTTCCGGACGTGTTTGTCTGTTCAGCAGAACATACCCCTTTTAGGGAACTGCCTAATGGGCAGATTTTAAACGTCATGCACAGGTTGGAGTCAAACACAACACCCTCTATTTCCTGCATAATCCCATATGAGATAAGGTAATGGGATCGTGTTATTTTTATTTTAGATTGTTCCCCCTGAAAACACACACCCACACACACACGTACACACACTGGGGGCGGGGGTCTCACTGATTAAGGGTTGTTAAATATGCTAAAATTAATCTAAAACACCAAAATCAGAAGTAAAACTATTTTTTCAAGCAGGTTGATGGCTCCACTCCCATTTCTCCACAGTTTCCTGACCTCCTGACCTTGTTGGGATTTATACCCTCTTAAATGTATCCATACATTTAGTGAGGGCATGTGACCATACAGTCGCGGGTCACAGCGTTGGCTAATGCACCTGTGGCGTTTATAGCTGGTCGCTCGTGGCATGAAATTCCTCGCGTGTCCCTGGACTCTCTCAGACGCCTCCCCTACCTCGGGGTGAAACACTAGCAGGCTGGACTGCAGGAGAACTGGACCAGGGGTCTGGGGAATGTCGAGGGATTACTAGCTCCATCCAGTGACTCGATAGTACCATGAATTTATACCCCCCCCCATTGTGCTGCCTTGGGTGCTCGGTGCTAACTGGAACCCACATGAAGCCGGCAGCTGAGTCTGAATCTGCCTTTCGCTAAGTCTCAGGTTAGGTTGCCGCCGTGAGTGACTGTGCGACTGACCCCATGGGTCGATGTCACCCCTGCTGCTTCTCGGTCTGACTCTCAGCTTGTCTTCACTTCGTCCAACTCGCCTTTTCGGTTTGCCCAGACGTCTTTCCTTCGTATCTCCGGATTGAGGTCACCTTCTTGCTGTTTGTCGACTGGTTCTGATGCTAACGGCCCGTTTCCATAGGGCCCGGGTTCTCCTCCAGGTGTTCAGGTTAGTTTGCGTTCAGGCAGCCGAGTTGGAGACTCTGTGGTGACACGTGACCACAGCGCCGCCCTGGTGGATACATTCTCTTTGCCAGTCATTTGCTCCACTTCTTGTTATCCCTTTATTGCTTTCTGAGTGCCATTTCAGCACAAATTACAGTGCCACTTTTGGGATAATGAAGTGCGACTCAAGTGTTTTAAAGGAGGTCCTCGTCTCAGTGCCTTGAGCAGTTGCGGTTGGCAAATCACCACAAATCGTCATAAAACGTCCCCCTGTACTTTCATTATGCAGAAAAGGCATGGTTGTTAGACGTCAACAGCCATTTTGTTGTATGAAATGGCCTTCAAAATAGGTTTCCGTCCTGGGGGGCTTTCAGTGTTCTGGAAGGTAGCGCTGTGTTGCTGATGGGTATGAGCCAAGCGCTTCACGCTAACCCTGTAGCACACGTTCAGATCTCTGATGGGCCTTTAGAGACCCCATCCTCCTGCCTGCTTTCCTCGTGCCGTCAAAGTCAGCTGGCCGGCTCTTTTGAGCTTCGGTTGGAAAACCGCCCCCATCACTGGGTGGACTTGTGCTGTGTCTGTGTCGATTTTCATGGGCAGTTGTGAACATGTGTTTGGCAGAAAAACCTTCCTGTGACCTCGAGAAAATAATCCATTGAGATCAGAGGCCACCCCTGGATCTAACATAAAGCAGGGCTGTGGCCCACAACCTTCTCTCCGGGGTGTCTCTCTGGTAAACGAGATCAATTTGTGGAGTCTCACAGATTGACCACATGTTCCTATACAATATTAAGCAGCGCACATATGCATATGACTTGGCATTCTGGGAAATTCCAACTTTGATAACCAGTCCACACCGCGAAGTACATGTCTTTGTCTGCTCCTTCCTCCTGGGTTAGATTATGGTTCTGAGAGCTGCAGACTGGCTGCCCAGTTCCTACATGCCTGCTTTGCCAATGGACTTGGGGGGGTTGTGGTGGATCAACCCAAATTTGCCCTCCACCCCTATGGAAGTAGATGCCCAGCGTGAGGGTATGCTGACTTATACATCCAGACCCCAACCCCATAAGAGGTAGCATTTCCTGGCAGATCACCCTCTGGTGTAAGAACATAGAGGAGTTTTCACATAATATTAATCAAGCACATTTTTAACAGAACTGCAGCAATTTGAAACATTTAATAAATAAAAACTCTGTTTAATATGGTGAGTCTCCTGTAACAGTGTGTGCGTGAGATAACAAGTCATTTTATTAAATTTGCTGGTGCTGTTCAGCGATGCAGTCAAAAATGACATTAGATTACAGTCAGAAATGGAGAACGCAGAGAAAATGCAGGTTTATTAGTTGACAAATTAGCAATATGGGCATGACATGTGATCAGATAACAAGATGAGGCTGTCAGCATTGTCAGCACCGGGAGGATGGGCAGACCGGTCTCTTAATGTTTCCTTATTTGCGCTTCCTGGTTAAGGGACGTATTAAAAATGGATGCCTATTTTCACTGTAACCTCGTTAAATCTCCTCATCCTCTTGCTGTGTTTCAGCAGCTGTTCCTGCATTTGTCCCGATCTTTCCCGAGCCCGAGGTCCGGGAGTCGCGGACGTCCTACTGTCCGGCAGATTTTCCTGTGAGAGAGAAGGTTCAAAAGCACACCCATGTGAGCAAGGTCGAGCCCAGGTCCGTTTGGATCGGAGGCGGTGGGAGGCCCGTGTGTGCGCCCCCCCCCACCCCCACCCCACCTGGCCCTTCCAGCTGCTTTCGAGATCTCTCGCGGTGTCCCGCTGCTCGCCATGTCCCTCTCGGTCTGCGGGGGTGCTCCACAGGGAGCGTGCATGTTTTGCCGTGTGTCTGCGTGTCTCAAAGTGACAGAGGACACGGGAAGCAGGACGCCCGAATCGGTTTCCTAGCAGGTCACCACGCTGTCATGCTAGTCGTGTAGCGCCTGCTTGGGCCCCCCCCACACGCTTCCCAGGGGCCCCGCAAAGGTCACGTTGTTACCACTTGGCCGGGGGGGCATGTCCGCCTTGTTTATGCTTCTGTTGGTGCTTTATTGGTTGGCTGATTAACACAGAGGTAAGACCTTCGTAGTGAAGGCCTCTCCCTTCAAATGCTAAATATTCTTCATTGAATGACGCTGTATTGGCCTTGACTTTGGGATCCCGGGCGGCAATGCACTCAATTTAAAGCGGCCATATTAGCACTGCAGATCTTGCGTAATCTCGCTGACAGTCTGCAGACTACCTTTTATTCCGGTAGACCTGCTTCCAGTAGGGTTGACAACATTCTGACGGTGAATGCGTCTCATTATTAGTCCCGATGGGAGAAAGCATCTCTCTATTACGACGCCCGCGATGGCCGCAGCCTCAGGTGCCTCTGAACCGTGAAGCGGGCCGGACGGAGAGGCAGAAGCTGTCTCGCGAAGGGCCCCTGCAGGACCGACTCGTTGAGAGAGATCAGCCGGTTTAGCTGTACTGTGGTGACGATGGAGTTTGCAAATGGTAGTCAGTGCGGCAGCATGGGAGGGAAAAAAAAAAAAATCACGTGAGGCCTTATGGTTGAGTGCTGGAGGCTGGGGGACGTGATACCACTTGTTACGATGCGATGATTAACTGTGGGCGGCTCGATTGTGCAATTGCCGTGCCACGTGCCACGTGCTGCATCCGACCGTCATCACCAGAGATGAATGCAATCCTCACAGTCTTAATACCTTTTTAATTAGGCAAGTAGCTGGAGCAAAGATTTACTGCAAGAAATAATTAGGCCGCTTTTTTATTTTTATTTTTTACTGCGTTCATTTCAACCATCAATTAATGGTGGTTAATGTGTACTCTACCTACACTCGGTAAATGAATTAATTTCCAGGGTCCGGATCAGTGGCTTATGTTGGGAGGGAGAGTGCTTTGTGATTAACCTGAAATCAGTCATTACGCGGTCGGTCATGCGACTGTTACAATGTCATTTTTAAAGCGCTGTAAATTTGACGATATGGATTTCAGTTGCCTAGATGTGCCGTTTCTGAGCGTGAACACAGTTTCCCTTGTTGGAAAAATGTCCAAAACACCGTAGTAAACTTTGCCGTTTTTTATGATTCTGTTGTACTTTCGCCACAAACGCTAGCCAGTCACCACAGGCTAGCTCGCTAGCCAGCCCAGACGAATGCGAGCTCAGCATTGTTTTGGTGTAGTTAATATAGCCAACGGGAGCTTAAAACTGAATAATGACGTTACTCAATAATTAATAGTAGGCTACTCGGCAAAGCGTAAACACGGGCTGTGGATCCTGGTAATGGGTTTGGGCACCATTTTCTGCAAGGCTTCTCCAGCCGGGGGCACCAGCTGTTTGCAGACGACGCCTGTACGGTTTCATTAGAACCATCCGGCATCTTCAGCTGGAAGACGGATGCTGTCAAATCATCTGCTTAACATGATTAATTGTCACTTGTAATCAGCGAGTCACCTGTTAGGGTTCAGAGGTCTGTCTGAGGGAAGGCGTGGTCCTGCTCACACGTGTTCTTTTTATTTTTGGGTCATGCACTTCATGTCTTGCTCTGAATAGCAGTTCGGAAATCTTTCCTTATCATCTTTTCATGCTGGGTTGGGTGACTGTAACACTTTCATGTGGGGGGGGGGGGGGGGACTTTTTTCCATTCATGTATTCCCGCTGTTTTTATCACATTCCCATCTCTCCGCTCGCTTTGGGTCCGTACGCTAATTCTGCGGTGTTAATTAGCGGCGCCTGGCTCCGTCGCCGTCACCCGCCGTAAATCTCGCTACGGTTTTGATGTAAAAAGTCTTCAGAGGCAGAGACAACCCGCACAGACCTGCCACTAAGGGCGTCCTTCAAAGGTCCCGGTGTTTCCTGTTTGATATCCGGCGATCAGGGGGACGATATTTTACTCTGAAAGGGGCTTAAATGCGGAAGATGCCGGGGCGACGTTAGCGTGTGAGAAAGGGTCACTGAGCAGAGTAACGGCCCTGGGTGTTTACAGCCCTTTGGCCATGTGGTAAATAAAAGCGATAGGTAGGACAGCCTGTCCCTGATACATTGTGGGGGAGGAGGAGGGAACTGAACCCAGATTAGGGCCTAGGGGCGCGTTCACCCCTCTGCTGCTTCGGTGCACCAGGAGGACGTGAGCGGGGCTAGCGTGCTTCAGCTGTATCTGAGTGGCTGGCCGTGTTTGTTGGACAGACCTTGTGTGTGCTGCTGGCCAATGGGAATGCTCAACTCAACCAATGGGAATGCTCAGCCTCGGCCCTTGGCTGCTGCACCGCCTGCATTAGATTGGCCACCTTGTGTCCTGGCCATCCAGCCTGTTTTTCATTTTTTATTTTTTTTTTTTACCTGCTTAGCTAACAGTTGGTGATACACCTGCTGGGGGCAGCGTTGCGGAAAGGTGAGCAGGCCCTTCACGGGCCGCAGTGACGAGGGCGTGATGGATGGGATCCCCCCCCACCCCACCCCCGAGAGAGGCATCTTGGGACACAGCCGGGTGTCAGCCTCAGAAATTACATCATTCGGGTACAGCTACAGACGCCTCTTGCTTGGCCCACCTCCGGGGCGGCAGTTAGCATTGCCACTAAGGACAAGGACTTCTAACCTGAAAGGTTCTGGTTCCAGTCCCACAGGGGTGGCGCTGTTGTACCCTTTGGCAAAGTCCTTAGCCTGAGTTAACCTGGTAAAATCCCTGCTGCCCAACACATCCAAGAACATCAGAGTCATCTAACGGTATCATCATTTACCTGGATCATTGTAGGAATTGATGAAGTTGAGTCCTGCTTGGGCAAAGTGCAAACTGTGAACTTTGCAGAATGGTCTGTCGTATAGTCGGACAAAATGTGTGGCTTGTCAAAAGCTAGACAGTGTGCCGGTTAAGCTGCAGATTAACTGGGATCGATCCTGGTTTGTCTATAGACCAAGCTGTTCCTTTCTGTCCAAGCTGAACACCCAGGGTTGTCCATCCTGCCTCATAAACACACCGGATGTGTAATCACTCAGAAAGCGGGAAGATGAAGGTTTTTGCTTTGCTGTAGCCACGTCTGTATGAATACGCGGCACTGGGGTGAGCTCAGAAACACCGACAGTGGACCTGAGCCCGGGTCACTCGGCGCCGGGCAGTGAGCAGGCAGGGGGCTCAG
>JAODJU010000004.1:475057-485733 GCA_026776725.1 Gnathonemus echidnorhynchus
ACAAATGGGAACGCGCCCAGATCGTGGGGGTTTCCGGCAGCGATGAGCAGGTGATCCTTCCTAATTAAAGGAACAGTGCTTCAAGGAAACCTGGTTAAATATGTAGATGGAGGTAGACAAAAACAAATTTAGAATGGGAGTATTCTGGGATACGAGGTGCTGGATGAAGAGAATCATACCACTCTGGCAAGATCTGCAGGAGTAATTGAATATGAATGGTCCATATTCTTCTTGCCTGAAGACTCCCGAAGAAGCTACCAGGGGGGCTGGCATTTTGTTTGCCAGATTTTTTCATTCTTTTGCTGATAGGGTGAGGTAAACTGTGTTCTTTACCGTGTCACTCTCCTGGAAGTCCCTGGCGTGCTGTCTGCTAAAGACTGGGATGGTGGTGATGTGCTCTGTGGGTGTTTGTTGAGGGGGTAGGCAGGTTCAGCTGCTTTGTGAAGCTTGTGTTTTATTTGTGTGCAAATCCGTGCTGTGGCCATGGGGATGTAGAGACATTTGCCATCCATCTGTTTGTGTGTGCGGGGTTAGGGATCGTTAAGTCCCCGTAAACACGACTATGTTACTGTGGTATCCCCCAAATGGCAAATCCACAAAGATTACAGATGCTCTTCCAATGATCCCACAGTTCGAGGAGTCAGAGGAGAGCCTGATCCAGAAGACTAATTGCCAGTCGAAAGAATCTGTGTGTTCTCAGTACTCTTGTTATAGGGAAGCTCGTTTTAGCTTCATTTGCATATCCAGGCTCTCAGTTTTATTAAGAACTACCTGAGGTCCTCGTTAACAATGGACTACATTTTCAGTCAGGTGCAGCCTTCCGGAACTTTCTGTGACGGCGATTAAAATGTACATAGGGCTGTTTTCGACTCTTAATTTTTTTGGCAACAGAAGGGTGTCCTGCTGCTCTTAGCGGCCGGTGCCTCCCAGCGGGTCGGACCTGGAGGAAGCGCTTATGGATGCTGTGGCAGTCCCATTAGCGTCAATCCCATAGCAGTGGTGGCGCCAGCGGCCCAGGTGCTCTCATATAATTAGAAACGCCTTACACGGGACTTTGGGCCAGCAGTTCTCGATAGTTGAGTAGATAGCATTTTCTGACATGTATGTGCTGCGGCTGACTATTGCCCTTACTGCTGGTCACTGTGACCTGATCTCCGGGTGCGCCCTTGACTCCTGTTTTGTGGCCCCATGCAGGGGGCTGACCGCTGCCCCATGCGGGGGCTGTTATTACGTGTCCTGTAACACTGGCAGCTTGCTGGCTGTCTGTTTCCCGGTTTACTTGCCCTTTTCTGTGTCCATGGCTGCAGGCGGTACCTCTGCTCCAACACCCTGCCTCTCTGCGTGTCCAGAAGCTCCAGGGAACTGTGAGGTCGCAAGGTCGCATGTCATGGTCTGTTAGCTTATTAAAAAAGCAGCTGTTTTATGGACGGCCGCTTGGCAGAGTGCGTCCGTTACTGCGGGTACCAGCCGGGGCCCAGTGCTGCTCACCCTCTCGAAATGTCACGCAATTTAAATCTGAATCCACCGCTGGACGGTGAACGTGTCGCGGTCCATCCTCGGGAGTCACTCTGTGTGTCGGCCAGGCATTGCCACAGTCTCAGCTTCCCTACAGATCACCACAGTGATGGACTTCAAGAGGTGGAGCTTCTCCACTAAGCTGTAGAAATCTGAGGGAACGCTATAATGGGGCCCGGGCAGGATGGGGGTGTGCATTGCAGCTTGATTAATGGGGGGGAGGGTGCTTTCTGGTGATGCTCTGCTTTTCCTAAACTACCGTCATATAAGCCAGCCTTGGAATTTCGAGCAGAGGACGCCGTTACGGGCTTCTGGGGTATACCTGCTCCTGGCTGTTTGTGTTGTCGGACGCACTGCAAACTTGTCCATCAAGGATCCTGATGAATTCGCCCTCCCCGGCTTCTGGTTCCCCTTGCTTCAAGCAAACCACACCTTTTGACATTTTGTCGGCTCCACTGTCAAGGCTCAAGGCGCCCTGCTGGTTTTTTGTAATGTTATGCTGAAGTGCTCAGTAAAACTGGGCTGATTGTTTTGCCTTAATGAACTAATGTTGTGCTTCTAATTGTTATCGCTGTGCCATTTCGGTACCATTAAGACCATTAAGGCCGTTCCCATGAACACACATTTTAATTAGGATTTGGTGAGTTCTTACTTTGATCTTGACTCTGATCTTGACCTATTAAAATCCTAAATTATTCTGATTAAATCAGGGATGAGTTCCAAGGAAAAAAATCTGAATATTAATGAACACCATTAAGGGCAAGAAGAGAGATGAAATTTCATATTAACCCTGTACCACCTTTAATCAGGAAAACATCCAGGAATTAACATAAAAAACGAAGCGTTCCGAAGTGTTTAATATTTTAAGAATTCATTCGTGACTGTGCCATTTCTCTGACCTATAATGATGTCAGACACGGTGTCCTTGATAACCCCAGTGAACAACAGCAATCAAAGTTCCCCAATCATTACTGCATAGCTGAGGTCACCCTGGCACCTAGCATGTGGCATCTGCCCCAACACATACGCTTTCACTCGATTATCGGTGAATGCCGTCCTTCGAGTCCTTGATACATTCAGCGTGTTGAGGAGGAGAGCAGTGGGGGAAGCAGAAGATCAGAGAGGGGTGCTGCACGTCTCGGGTTTGGCTGAGGAGGCGGCTTACGGATTTCAAATAAAGTCAAGTTGGCTTCGTCATCATACCAGTCATATGCAGGTATACGGTGTCATGAAATAACATTCCTCCAGAATTACAGTGCAGAATACAACAGCGGTGATGCGGAGGGTTTTCACAGGACTTACAATGCAAAACACAGGACACTGTGAAACGGGGCGGGGGGGGGGGGCTGGACAGGGGTTTATAGCCGTAGTGAGATGTGTATGTAAATAAGTAGAACAGTAGCGGTCTAACAGGGTGGAATAAATATAGTGACTATCTAACAGTAATTAAGTGAGTTAGTTGTTGTTCGGGTTTTAATTTTGTCATTATTTGGGGATCTCCCTGGACCGACGTGGGGAACCTCTGCCTGAAGTCCTGGCCAGACCGTAGTGACGATTCCTGCATTGTGAAACACTCTCCCTTTGCCGGCATCTTTTCAGCAGCAAGATGTCGGGAGCTAATTAGCGGGCTGAGGAGAGACACAGGCTACCCTCACACTGTTTCTCGGGGGGTGGGGGGCTTAAAGGGACGGCTCTCTTGATTTAAATACGACTGATGCGGTCGTTCGATGATTGACATCTGCATCGGCTGCCTCCAGGTCTCCAGCTGGTCAGCGATCAGTCGTCGGGTGGATTTTACAGTCACATTGGGCGATACCACAGCCGCAGTGATGTCTTGATGCATTATTTACTGAATATGCTGAATTATGACTGAACAGCTTATTAAGTTCAGGATCATCTTGGCCTGTAATTTTCCAATTTTTGTCTTGAGAGACTCTTGGACACTCTGGCAAAATAATCCAGAAATTATCCCCAGAGGGCAGTACGTGGCCTCACACCTCCTGGGTTGGGTGTTCAGATCCTGTCCCCTCTCATTGTCTGAGGGTTTTTGTGATCTGCCCTGTGATGGACTGACACCCCATCCATCCTCTTCCTCTGTGCCCCCTGTGACGGGTTCAAAACCCCCTTCTACCCTGTACTGGATGAGCGGTCATATAACAGGGGTGGATGGATGGGAAAACATCACCTGGCAACCATCGTCTGCTAGTGTCACGGCGGTTAAAACACATGGGAAGCGTTTAGCTGCCGGAACAAGTCATAGCTGGAGCCCGGCTGTGGTTCCCCTGACCTGCGTTTGCAAGGCAGACCTGTGAAATTCCCGAGTGCTCTCCTGGCAGTGTTCCGGCCTCGGATAAAGGCAGCATCGCGGCATCTGAAGGGTCCCCAAGAAACGCACCCGTGTGATCCCTAGATCCAGGTTCCATCTGTCCAGACCCGGTGCTGCATATTCACGCCGCCTGCCGGCTCGTCAGATGCTCCCCAGAGTACCTGGCAAGCCCCCGCAGCCGCGTTAGCATTCCGGGAACGATCGTCCCTCTGCCAAGCTTTGAGCTGGCCACTTAGTTTTTCTTTTTTTTTTCTGAGGAAACTGATGTTTCCAGGTGCATTTTGCTAATAACGGTGTGTCTGTTCCAAGGATCAGTCGTTTTTGGTTCCGCCGACGACTTCACCCTCGGTGTCGCTGTTGATTGATCTGACACTTAAAGTATTGATTTTTGAAGCATAGCCTACCGACGTTGGCCGTCTCGTCGCGTCACTGGGTCTCCCCGGCCAGTCTGTGCTCCGTTTCTGATTCTGCACATACGTGTCTGGTCCTACCCGTCTGTTTATTATAAACTCCTTACCTGGCTTCACTGGTGGTATTGTGATGGGGGGCTGTGACCTGCTGACTTACAGCTAAGCTGCTGCTCGCTGGGGGACAGCTCCGCCTTGCCGTGGGCTCTGCACAGCTGTACATATGTATACGATCCATCAACGTCTGACGGGCGCTCAGGACTGCGTCAGTGCGGAATAAACTCATTACTCACCTCGCGCTGTGCGCGTCGTCAGCCCGGCTGGCCACCGCGTTCTCTTTCCGGGCGTTTTGCTCGTGAAAGTCAGCCGTCCGAGGAGGCCAGTGGAGGCTCATGCTCAGCTTGCGGATCGTTGACATTTCCGTTGACCGCCGCCGTAAAATAAATATCGCTCATGTGAGGTGTGCACTCTGTTGACCTACAGCGCTCCCTCAGATGGTCTTTGTTTGCCAGGTACTCCTGCGTGCTCTTTAGGAACTTTCTTCCGACTCTCTTGAAGGACTTCCTGTTGACTCTTGAAGGACTTCCTATCCACTCTCTTTAAGGACTGTATTTCCACTCTAAGGAGTTTCTGTTGACTTCCTGTCAGTTGTTTAGTTTACAGAACCTTGTCCTATGATGGATCTCATGCATAAAGAGGTCTCTGGTTTGGTTTGGTTTGGTTTGGTTTGGTTTGGCTGTGCAGGATGGCCACCTGCTTGCCCTTAGCATTAAACCCTAGCAACATCCCTGTCTGGTTATACTTCATGCAAAGGCAAGGAAGCAACAAATAATTAGGAATTAAAACTATTAGTTGTTTTATTCATATATACCACACGTAGAGTGTTAGGAGAGCAGAGGGTTAATTTTGAGGTAGTTGAGGGGATTTGTGGAGGGATAGGCTGTGCTGTGACTGTGCATTACCGCGGTGAAATATCGATGTGGCCGAGATGAATGACTCGCTCCGGGTGTTCCTCGGCGTAAACGCCATCGCTCTCGCCTGCGTCGATTGGCAGGAAGTAGCCCTCATTTTCCACTGTGTGGTGAGGGAGGAAGAGGGATTACGGTAATAAGCCGTGAAGATCCACAGATGCCGGTTTTCGGGTGGGGGTGGGGGGTGGCCATGCAGCTTTGAAAACTCGGGGAAACTTCGGCTAATTAAGGTAATCGGCATCAAAATCATCCCATAAAGGTGGAGGAGATGGCTGGGGTTTTAAGCACGTCTCACTCGGGAGGGGATAATGAACACCGACTCTTTGATGGATAATCGGAGCTTTAATGGCTGCACTCGGGCAAATTTATCGGTAATTTAGGCCCCAAAAGTGACTCGTTGGACATGCAGCAGCGTTTTAACAGCGCTCATTTTGGTCTGGAGGAAAAGCACATAGCTAAACATGGAACTTCAGAGGTATCCCCTCCATCAGCTTCTGAAGCTTATTCAGAAGTCGGGGGGGGGGCGGCAAGCCTGTCGGCTTCAGGGTTCAGCTGGGGGTCCTGGCTTTCCGGAACCATCTTTCACTAGTTTGTGTCGCTGTGTGCTAGCCTTTAAGGTAGCCTATTGGGGAGGTAGGTGTGTGTGTGTGTGTGTGTGTGTGTGTGTGTGTGTGTGTGTGTGTGTGTGTGTGTGTGTCTGTGAGTGGGGGGGGGTGCTAAGAGTGAACAGAAATGGTGGGTAGTGTTCCTTGGCAGATCTCAGGCTTTAAACGTGAGAGAGACGCTCCTTAGAAGGTTCCGGAAGTGGAGTGTGGTGCACAGAAGGCGGTGGCCCTGGGAGGACAGCTGCTGCTGCTGATGCCTGCCAGTGCTTCCGGCACATTCTGCCCCGCGGCTCTAGAACTCCCTTTTGTTTTTTGGTTTTTGTTTTTTTTTTGTTTTTTTTTTTTAAAGTATGCAAGCTGCTCATCGGGGCCCCTGGTTTCTTTGGGGATGGGGGGGGGGGCGCATTTCGATGATTCATCCTGACTGGGAGCCTCGGGAGGGGAGGTGGTGAGGGTAGGGGAGGTGATTCTGAAGAGCGGCTAATGGGACAGGATCCCCCGCCGTTCCCTGGGTCCTCACACCGCCCACCCTGGGTGGTTATCCGTGCCGTGAAAGAGCCCGATTCCCAGTCAGCCATCACTCTGCATGCTGTACCCGATGTTTCTAAGGGGGTTGGGGGGGTTGCAGTCCTACCCCTAGCCTCTAGCCACACAGGAGACTTGACCACGAGCCACCAGCGTTTATCAACCTCCTTTAACAGCCAGCAGCAACATGGGTCAAAGCAACAGGAGGAGGTGGGACAAACCAATCAGATTTCTGGGCCACCTCCTCTAATTGCTTTGACCAACCACTTTTTATTATTCCTCTGAACCAATCATTTTTGTGCTAGTAAAACTCCCTTGAGCCAACATACTTCGGGGTATCGCACCTTTGGATTTCGCTAATGGGCCATTGCATCATCATATCGCTCACCTATCAGGAAGACAATGGGACAGTCAGTGATCCTCACAGCAGCAGGGTTGCCGTCACCCCAAAAAAGCCATAATAGTCGCATTTATATTATGTTTTTGTGCTCATTGATTTAAGTATTGGTTTTGATAGGTTAATCTTGTGAAATTAATCTTAAATCCACACTGGCAATAAAATAAAAGCCTTGCTTTAACATAGGTACCAAAAGGATTAATTTTATTTGCTGTTACAGTCGGTCTTTGTCAGCTGACGTCACACTCGCTATAGCCGCATTAGCACAAACAGAAGGGCTGCATATGCTGAAGTACGTCTTGCTGGGGGGTTAAAGGAGTTTGACGTTCAGTTGCGCTTGAAACGGAGGTTCTAGTGTTAATGCCATGACACTCCGGGCTCCTTTAAATCCCCAGGAAAATGCTTCAGTTTTTCAACTCCTGGATATAAATGACCCAACAACAAGTGCACTACACGCCTCCCATAACTAAGGTCACACATGAGAGATTATAGACCTGGTGATTAATATCCAGCAGGCCCAGAGACAGAACCTGCGGCGTCTGCGTCTGCAAATCATGGACCTGCGGGTTCGTGATCGGTACCGATGCAGTCGAGGCCTTCTGGGCTTCAGGTGTCGTCCAAGCGGTGAGTTATGAAAACCCCGTGAGGAGAATCGCCATTTCCACGAGAAGCGGGTTGTGGGATTCGAGTGGGAACGTAGCTGTCCTATTCCAAGTCTCACAGTCCCATTAAATGCCGACCTTTCTGTTCTTTCCCGCTGCCTTATAAATTCAAATTGGGTTCACAGGATGCGTATTTAAAATTCTTACTCTGTTTGTTTGCCCGGAGCCTTTCTCTTGATAAAAATGTGTTGAAGGAAGCGACGGAATTAAAAGGAATTGTCTGGATGGGATTGGATATGAGCATGATGTTTATGGGGCCGTGTGATCCGGCTCCCGCGAGAAACGAATCCCTCCATCCATCCATCCATCCTGCCTGCCGTCCATCCCGCCGGCCGTCCTTATCCAGCTCATTCAGCGGCCTGTGTGGCGGGCCGTACTGCGGAGGTTCGTACTGCGGGTCAAAGGCGCATGACCTCACTCGTCGGTGTAGCTCACGTCTAGGCTTAGTGAGGAGAAAAAGCAATTAAACATAAATAACCAGGGGAAACAAGGACCAGGTGGCAGAGCTGGTCACCTGACCGACACTTCCAGGATAGATGGTGCCCCCACTCTAGCCCCCCCCCACTTAGTGAGGTTATGGTAATCAAGCATCATGCAGCTTCCCCTAAGAGATAACAGCCAGCTGGCCCTGATGGTAAAGCGTTCAAAGGCTGTGAGAAAAGAGGGCCAGCTGTGGAGACTGAGAGCGGAGGCTAATGGAGGAGCAGTCAGCTAATGGCTGTTTTCCTAAGATGGTGGAGCTGTTATTTGTTTTGCTGCTGCCCGGTCTCCGGTTCTGAGTGAAGGGCCCGGTCGGATTTCTCCTGTACCTTGCACGATGATGTGAGAGTGGGCGCCACATCGAGATATTAACCTCAAGTTCCGGAAGCCGGAATTGTGGCATCACGTGCGAAGGGGATGTGGCAGTCGCACCATGTCTGCCACCCTTGGCCCGACTGGGCTGCGTCGTGACGAGCTTCAGCTCTGCCTGCCAGAAGACTTCGCGTGAGGTCAGCGTGTTGAGCATCTCTCCCATTGTCTCCCCAGACTGCCATGAGGGTCATGAAGGCGCTGAAATATCTCAGGTTAATCTGTCCTAATTGCTCTCAGTGTTACGCAAGGTGACATTCAGCTTGGCCAGTAGCATGTACAGTGTATGCATAATGGCCGTGACCTTTATTTAACCTTGTTTCCGTCACATGGAGTAAATCCTAAAAAGTAATTGGTGGTTTTTCTCCGGGGACTGTGCTTTATGCTATTAGCCCCTTGTAGTGGGTTTATGTTTTTTTTTACATGTTGATTACAGCAGGACTTTGAGGGGGATGTTTCAGTGGGGTGATAATTCATAACAATTTGGACGAAGCAGCGATATTCAGGAAGCAGCGCTCGACAGTGCGGGATTACAAAGCCGTGTCACTGTCATCGTCAAGGGTAATTATGGCAGCAACCTCAACTTTTTGGCGAGTAAATTTAATGCATAATTCAGAAGGCCCTTTCTGAGGCAGAGAGTGGGAGGCTGATTTCCAGGTGGGGCAATTATCCTGGAGATCCCACCCTCCTCATAATATGTCTGTTATTCTGTGAGGCACCAGCCAGCAAATGTGCCTTTCAGACTTAATTTCCGGTAAGTTCTAAGGTGTGTGGGGTCTTCTGTTCCATATGGAATTCCAGGAAAACTGGATTGGATGCTCTAGGTGGGGTCTGGTGGGGCCTTTTCTTCCCCAGCTGCTGACATCTGGAGCTGCAGTAGACCGCTGGTACGCAGGGTCCACAGTGTGGTAGCGCGTTGGACGTCCATGAGCAGCTGATGTCATGCGCTTGCGGTCGCTGTGCTCGAAATGAAAGACGGCGACCGAGCGAGCGAGTCTCCCCAGCGGCGTCAGCCTCTGTCAGGCCCCCTCTTACCTCAGAGATCTCATCACTGTTCAGACCTCTTCTTCACGCTCCCTTCGTTCTTCCTCCTCCTACCTCCTTAAAACTCCTAGGACTGCACTCCGCACAATGGGGGATCGGGCCTTCTGCTCAACCGCCCCCCGCCTTTGGAATGCTCTCCCAGTTCATCTGAGGGCACCACAGACCATGGACACTTTTAAACGTGGCCTGAACACCCACCTTTTTAAAAAGGCTTTCCCTTGATTTTTTATTTTATTTATTTATTTATTTTATTTATTTTTTTAATTCTGTAGCACTTTGAGATTTGTTTTAATGAAAAGTGCATTAGAAATAAAATGTATTATTATTATTATTATTATTATTATTATTATTATTTCAGGCTTTGTCTCATGTGATGGGAGAAAGATGGAGGCCTGGTCCAAACGTATAGCATATCCCAGATCCCACTCTGCAGCAAAAAACTGCCTGGCCAGTATATGTACCCTAAAGTAGTGTTCCCCAACCCGGACCTTGGGGGCCCTCAGACAGTCCATGTTTTTGCTCCCTCGCAGCTCCCAATAAGCAAAAAACATGGACTGTCTGGGGGTCCATGAGGACTGGGTTGTGAAGCTCTGCCCTGAAGCCAAATGCTTTTTTTGTGTTTAATAAAGGGAAATGCTGGGTTCTGACAGCAGGAATGGATAGTAGCTATAACTATAACGTTACTGACCTGCGGCTCTAAATTTCTGCTCCCACAGAACTTTATTGCAGAGATGGGGTTTGATTTTAAGGGACTGTGTCTTTGTGCTATAGTTCATAAAGTGTCTGTATTGTTTTTTTCCCCTTATTTAGTTTTTATTGAATTCCGTAATAAAACGATGAAGGCTCGTCTGAGCATGTGCGTACGAGGCCCTACATACACACTACTTATTTATCGTAATTCCTGCCTGGGATCTTCCGCTCCCGGCAAGGAGGGTCCTCTTCATCCCATTCAGATAGTCGCTCCATCTTGATATCCGTCACAGGAGTAAGTCTTCTGGCTTCTCAGGTCCCCCCCCCCCCCCCTCGAATCCTGGCTGTCAGTGACACCGACCCTCTGGACCTGCAGGAAGCCTGGCTGTCACCCTTAGCGATTTCTGGGATCAGAGGGACCCTGCCTGTCAGTGTCACCGACCCTCTGGACCTGCAGGAGCTTGGCTGTCACAGTTGACAGCTTCCCAGATTACAAGGAGCTTGGTTAGCGATGTCACCAGCTTCCTTGTCCACAAGGAGCCAGCCTGTCACCCATGCCCGCTTGGCCTTGCAGCTCCTGCTTCTGGCACAGATCTTTCAACACCCATTTTAATTGTCAGTCCCATCCTGGTGGTCTTGCATAGTGCAGTAGCAGATTTTTCTAGCTGATCAACTCATGGATAGC
>JAODJU010000004.1:494728-517007 GCA_026776725.1 Gnathonemus echidnorhynchus
GGGGAACGGTGTGTAAGCACGCGGATCTCCATCTCTGTCGGGGGAACGGTGTGTAAGCACGCGGATCTCCATCTCTGACGGGGGAACGGTGTGTAAGCACGCAGATCTCCCTCTCTGACGGGGGAACGGTGTGTAAGCACGCGGATCTCCATCTCTGTCGGGGGAACGGTGTGTAAGCACGCGGATCTCTGACAGTCTAACTGGTCCGATTCTGTATTAGGGCTGCAGTTACACTGGTGAAATGCCATTCCTGAAGGTGTGTTTATATGCACCACACTGTAGAGACCAAACCAGACACATTTTTACTTTGAGGACATGCTTTAGGTGTGTGTGGGATAAAATGTATCTGAACCTGGATTTACGCTGCAGTCTCGTAGTGAACATCATGTTCAGTATATTTTATTTTCTTATTTTAAGATATAGCACTGAGATACGATAATTGATCTTTCATATTTGTGCAGTTTCTAATGTCATTGTATAAATTTCTTGCATCCTGTATTTTTGCTCACTTTTCTAAATGCTCTAAGCTGACCAGTTCATAGTGAGCATTGTACATCCGGCTATGGTGATCGAAAATTTGTTTCTTGTTGTCTGCAAATGGGACTGTTTTTCTTCCCCACACCGTCAGTGACGCCGTCCACCGAAACCCCTAAAGCTTAGTCGCGTGTAACAACGTCACGGAGCTGAGCTTTCCATACACCATATGGTAGCCCTTCTATGGCTAATTGGGTTGGGTTTCCATAAATAATAATTCAGGTTAATTAATTTCCATGCCGGTTTCCAGTAATTGAGCACGGGAGAGCACACCTCAAAGGCCACGGCGAGCTCCGGACGCGGTCGCTCTCGAGGAACACCGGGATAATTGCGGGTCATGACATTTGGAAGTAAATTACCTTCCGAAACTCTGTTTTGTTCCCTGGCTGTGACCTTCCAGCTCTGAGAGTGCTGCCTTCTGAATTCTGAGCTCTTCCCACTGTCAAAGATCTGTCTCGTGGAGGCGGAACGGAGACGGGATGCTTAAGTGTTTGGGAAATTAATTCGGCCTGCATTGATTTGCACCCCTGGAAATAATTCAGAATATTATCCATGCCTGAGATTGTCTGGCCCCTGTAAGATGTCCCGCACATGACCCTCGGAAAAGTCTGAAACCTCGCTTTCAGCCCACCGGCCGTATCGAGGAGGAGGACGGGCAGAATCGCGGGCAGGAAGCCAGAGTAAGAGACCTTCTGTCCCCCCGTTCTGGGTTTCAGTCTTTTTTTAAGGGGGGGAGTTAGGTGCTTTGTGGTTCTCGGAAACGCTTCCGCAGTGAAGAATAAAATCAATATTCATCTGAGAACCGGCGATCTCTGACACACACTGGCAAATATATGTGTGGGTTACTGACGCACCACAAAATCCAGCAGCGTGAAGCTCCTGCCAGCTTCTCTGTCACGTGAAACACTGATGGCTCTTATGAAATGTGCCAGGAGCTGGGATTCTGACTGCACACGAGCTGACTGACGTTCACGTGTGCAGGCCGCCGCGTTTCAGCTCAGGACGCGACCCCCCCCCCTCGGAGAGCCTGTAAACACACCCATTAGTGCCTCTTGGTCCTTTGTCTTCCATTTCTCTGTCTTTCCCAGTTGTCTGCCGATCCAGTCCCTGGAAGAGTCTCGAGAGCGAGCGTCGTTCCCAGGAAAGCGGGTCCCCGCGATGCCTCCGTGTCTCGTTTGGAGAAGATTCAAATTACTCAAATTAGCATCAGCCATCCCTCCTGTCATTTGTGCTGTTATCTCCTGCACATTCCGGTACATTCTGTCATTTTTGCTGGGAAGATGATTTTCCCAGCTCCTGTCGGCAGACATCTTACTGGGGAATAATTGGTACAGGGTGTTTATGTTTGTCTCCTAGACACAAACACAGTCTGTCAGCATCATTATCTGGGATCCAGAGTGAGTGTGGACCGTTCCGGAAACATATGGGGAAAACTACCACAGCCGGTATATCATGGCAGTGGAGAAGGAGCCGGATCTGTTCATGTGCCGAGAGGGAAATGCTGTTGGACTATTCAGTATGGTATTCAGCCTAAACCCAGTTGAGCATCTGACTGTATGCATGCATTAAGACCTTAGGTAAGCAATTGAAAACGTGAAAAGATCCACATGGTTATATACAAGATGTATCCAAATACAAAATTTGTGTAACTCATCATATTATTAAAGTGCATTTTCCAAAATATTGTTTAACGTTAGTCTGATGTATGTTGGTCAATATTTGGATCTTAGTCAAAATTCAAAGTTAGAAGCACCAGAGCTAAAGACATACAGTACTAAACTGAAGACTCCTAAAATTATGTAGATGACTGCATTGCAATGGACCATAAGTCATCTTCTGTAGTGGAGGACGGGGGATTTCATCGACTCCTTCGCCACTTACACCCTCACTGCTTCTGACATCTCACCGTCTGTATTATATATTGTGGTTGCTTCACACATTCATAGGATCTTAAGAAGCAGTGTCACCCACTGAAAATTTGTGTTTAACTACAGATTTGTAGCGTTCAGAGGTTAGCTGCTTATCCATATCAGTGATAAGTATATTGGCTATCATGTGGGTCAAAATCGGCTAAAACGCACATCCTATTTTAATCTTTGGGGATAAACAGTATTCGGATTTGATAATAATATTTTTAGTATTTTTTTTATAAAAATGTGTGTGTTTCCCTGCGGTGTGGAGAGGTGTGTCACAGCCCCACCCCCGCCTCCCCCCCCCCAGGGCTGCGATTTGCCGGTGCTGATTGTACTCTTGTCTCGCTCCCCGTCGAGCACTGCGGCGCGTGCAATTACTCTCGATTTATCTAAAAAATAGTCATTACGTGCATGAATCGCTCTCTGAGAGATTGTCCATTCTCAGTCGAAATAAGACTTAATTTTCAATAATTCCAGTGTAATCTGCGCGCACGATTTCATCGCTAAGTGCCTATAGAGCGTCTCTGTGCGGATCAGATGAGGGAAATAATTACAGGTCGTCTGCGGGCGCAGTGCGGTAATGATTTAGGATCGCAGCCCTTTATCCTGCATTTTTTCCTGGGCCAAATATTATGGAAACTTGGCGGCAGGAGGCAGCGGCTGATTGGTTCTCGCTCATCGCGTGGCTTGTCGCCGTTCGCGCCGTAGGAAGGGCGGAGGAGCCTGATCAGAGTGTTTTGGGCTGTAGCTCAGACTGGCTGACGTCGCCATAATCAAACCCGGCGCTTCAGTGAGGCAGTGCTTGGCGTCTGCTTACAGCAGGCTGTGTTGAGTAAACATGTCTTTCCAAAAATATTATGATTGCAAATCTGTTGTGTACTTAATGTTTTTTCTTAAATATAGGACATGCCTGGAAACGGCTGAAGGCCTTGTAAGGGTGGCAGTCACTGTGCTGCTGGGACGTATTTGGTGGCATTGTTTCTGTTCCAGACATGGAAGCCGATGTCTCTGTCACTCACTGATGTCGAGGCTGGGGGGGGGGGCAGCTTGAGGAGCACCTAGTTGAGGAAACTGCTACTGGCAGGGGGGCGGGTTAAAATGGAAACAGTCTGCCATCAGGACTGGTGGAGTTGTTGGTTTTCAATCTAGGCCTGGGGTTTTCTGCGGGTGAGATGAAACATCTCAGAGCCTAAGGTTGTGAACATCCATCCATCCATATTCATCCATCCATCCATCCATCCATCCATCCATCCATCCATCCAAACTGCTCTGGAGAACACCTCAATCTGTATGTGATGGATGAGGTCATCATGCCAGTTGAGCTGTGTCTGTGTGTGGAACAGGGGAGGGGGTGCTGGTTGCCAGTGAGCACTGATCTGTATCTCTGTCACCAAAGGGATAGCCCCTCCCCCCCCCCCCCCCAACGATTATTTACCGTCTCCCAATCTTCTGGGATCACCTCTTAGCACTTTATGGAGGGGTTAAAGTCGTGAGCATGCATTTCAGAAGGCACCCCCCTCATAAAAGGAAACCCCCCCCCCCCCAAAAAAAAAAAGACCACATTTTGGAAAAAAGGGGAATTAAAAGAAACCTCCCCTGGTAAAATGGTTCCTGTTAATCCACTATTTATCTGGATTATCTATTAAATATTCTCCCAAATTCAGCCGCCAGAAGGATCCCGTTATCGCTGCATTTCCAATACATTCTGCAACTTTAAGATAACACTTTCTTATCCAGAGTAAACGTGTCCATGTAATGATATTTTGGGGGGGGATGTGGCGCTTTTGCCCAGTTTTATTTCATCCTCGTCCCGTTTTTTTGTGGCGTTCCCGGCGCTGGAGTCCATGAGGTTCCCCAAAGACACGGCCACCGTGTTTCAAGCCTAATGGAGCCATTTCTCAGACCATTCAGCGTCATCGCCGCGGGGGACGTGTTAGATGTGCAGCAGATCCAGTGTTTGCAGTGATGTGTTTGGTCAGGCAGGGCATGGCACTGTGTTGTACATGCAGCCCTTTGGGTAGAGATGGATACACCAATGGCTGCCTGACACCCTGTGGGTGGATCATGGTCTTTCTTTCCCTCCTCAGCCCTCTCTCAGAAGGTCCTCACCATGACTGACTGCGAGCCCCCCCACAAGGCTCACCGTGACTGACTGCGAGCCCCCCAACAAGGCTCACCGTGACTGACTGCGAGCCCCCCCAACAAGGCTCACCGTGACTGACTGCGAGCCCCCCAACAAAGCTCGCCGTTTCGGAGACGCTCTGATGCTCTTCATCCCCTCCCATTTCTTCTGCATTCAACATTTCGACTTACGAGTACTGATAGTTAGCTTACCATCTGACATATCTAACACCTGGATGTGCTCCGTTTTTTCCGAGATATTCGACCTCCTTTGCATCATGTGCAGGTTGTCATAATGTTCTGGCTCATTGGTGTATAGCCACTGCCTTTCTGATTGATATCATGAATGTGGTTTTTCCTGAACTCACGGTGCTGGGAATGTTTTTCATTTCACTTTGAGTCTCTCCCCTCCTTCCGCTGAACCTGTATTTGCCCTGTTATGAGATGCTTTTGTGCTTTCAGAGATGTGAGGAAACGGCTATTGATTGAGTTGGTCTGTCTCGGTGATCGGCCCTTGATGGAGTGTGGCCTACCTTTCTGATGCTGGTTTAGCTTCAGTGCATAATCTAGGGGTTCGTGGTTGGGGAGGGGTACCAACAGTGGTGGAATGTAACAAAGTATTTGTACTTCGTTACTGTACTTAAGTACATTTTTACGTATCTGTACTTGACTTAATTAAAAATAATAATGTATACTTTTTATTTTACTCAATTACATTTTACGGCAATTATCTGTACTTTTTTCTTCACTACATTTCTACAACTTATGCCGTTAGTCGTTACATTTTATGCCTGGGATACACACGTCATGTGTGTAACTAAACTCTTCAGCCAATAAGGGCAAAGGTGTGTCGTCACGGAGGCAGTTCCAGTTTGTGCAGCTGGGTGAGAGGTCGCAATGCATCTAACCGTAATACATTGCTTCAGGATCAGAACCAACAACCCAACTAGGCTCCCATCCAAACACTGGCCAGACCCAACCCTACTTAGCTTCACACAGACTACCCAGTCCAAACTGCAGGTACCATAGCTACTAACAGCTTAAAATGCTGATCACTGAGAATGTGAGCTGGAGCCTAAAGAAAGCAACTACATCAGTCACCTACAGCAGACAGTGGGAGGATGACAGCCAGATAGCACAGTGGTTAGCACCACTACCTCACAGCCCAAGGACCAGGGCTCAAATCCCACCCCCCTCCCATAGCTCCCTGTGTGTGAACCTGTACAGTCAGGTAGTCCCAGACACCCTCACTCCTACTTTTTCCAAAAGATACCAAACAACCCAAAATGAGGCCTGACAGTACAGAACAACCCAACTAGGCTCCCATCCAAACACTGGCCAGACCAAGTCTTGCTTAGCTTCACACAGACTACCCAGTCCAAACTGCAGGTACCATGGTTGCTGACAGCTTCAAACGCTGATCACTGAGAATGTGAGCTGGAGCCTAAAGAAAGCAACTACATCAGTCACCTACAGGGAGTAGTGGGAGGGGGGCAGCCAGGTAGCACAGTGATTAGCACCACTGCCTCACAGGCCAAGGACCAGGGTTCAAATCCCACCCCCTTCCCATAGCTCCCTGTGTGTGAACCTGTACAGTCAGGTAGTCCCAGACACCATCACCCCTACTTTTTATAAAGATACCAAACAACAAAAAAGAGGCCTGACAGTATAGAACCAGGATCTTTCCAGACCAACAACCCAACTAGGCTCCCATCTAAACAATGGCCAGACCAAATCCTACTTAGCTTCACACAGACTACCCAGTCCAAACTACAGGTACCATAGTTGCTGACAGCTTGAAACCCTGATCACTGAGAATGTGAGCTGGAGCCTAAAGAAAGCAACTACATCAGTCACCTACAGCAGACAACAGGAGGGGGACAGCCAGATAGCACAGTGGCTAGCACTGCTGCCTCACAACCCAAGGACCAGGGTTCAAGTCCCACACACAAAATTTTCCAATATCACATATACTGTATAGTTGCTTGTAATTATTACAAGCAATATCAGTTGAGGCATGTCAGTATATCTACTTTTTTTGTACAAAATGGCACACCCCAGACATTGAGACAAACCACTGTGTGAGTACTTTTACTTAAAAAATACTTTAAAGTAAATTTAAAAGTACTTAGTACTTTTACTTAAGTAAGATTGTTGATGTAGCACTTCTACTTTTACTTGAGTACATATTTTGCAAGATATTTGTACTTTTACTTAAGTACTAAGCTTCAGTACTTCCTCCACCACTAGGTACCAAATCCTCTGCTCACTGGCCTCCTGTTTCCAGTGGTCAGGAACATGGGACCTCTGGGCGGCTCGGTTTGCCTCGAGGAGTGAAAATGTCTCCCTTTACATGATGACCTGTGACCAGCGGAAGCTGGACAACAGGACACGCTCACAGAGTTTTTCTAGACCCGATTGAGGTTAAAACAACAATAAAAACAAGGAATCCCTCGTCAGCACCTCTACATTCATAACGAGTAGTGCTCAGCATATAATGCGAGCGCAATCCCACCGCTAATCGCTATTCATCGCCTTTTCTGGGACACCTCTTCTTTAAGATCTTCCCCTCGCCGGAACGTTCCGTGTCCCTGGGTTCTAACCGCTCCTCACTCTGTGACTTTGAGCTGACCTGTGCTTCCCTGGCTTCTTTGCGGATAGATTGATAGACTACCGCAGGCCCATATGGTAATTTCCCCAGAAAGGCGTCGATCTGACCCTCGCCCCGAGCAGGTGGACGCCATGTCTGCCCATCTCTCGTTTGAGATTGATGTCTCCTCCGGTGAACGCCTCCGTCCGCTAATGGGCCTCACCTTTGGCTCCTTACATAAATTCCTGGCAATAACCTTTATGCAAATATGTTCAAACTTTTTCTTTTTTTGTGGGAACACTCAGCACGGAACATTGGGCTGGCTTTTATTTAGCGGGGGTGTGACATCTGCCGAGTGCCAGGGGGGGGGCTTAGCCACGTGTTCCCAAACACAGCCGACGGTCTCGGCCATGCAAACGGTGGCACAGAGGGAGGCTGCGGATTTGTTAGCGAACATCGTGGGCTTCGGAGCCGGTAGGACACTGATCGCGTTTGTGGAGGGATTCTCTTCACAAACACACCTCCGAGTTTCTCCTCTCATCTCTGTTGCTGCGGATTGATCAGAAATAGAGGGCAAAACAATGGGGACTATTTGGATTGGCTGTCTGTGTGCCCCGCCCCCCACTGTACCCCTGAGCATTGTGGGAAATCTAGGCGAAGCAGTCAGCCTGACCAATAATAGCCATGAGACAGGCTTCCGGCACGTTGCTTATTTCCTGGCTGTCCCAAGCCAATCGGGGTCAATGGGGTGGAGGGGAAAGAGATGAGTGATTGGACTAATTTGGGCCAGAAGGTGGCAGAGTGGTTTAGGACATGCCCAGAAACACAAGTTTGACAGAAAATCACTGCAGTCCTTGGAGGTATAGCTGGGAAAAGTCATCTTATGTCATCTGTTGTTTTTCTTTACGTCGTCCACTTTTGTACATGGTAACTTCATTTATGTAATAAATGAATAATAATTCTGAATGTGAAAATGACAGTTCTTGCTCACAACCTACAGCTAACTTTTTAATATACATATATTTTTTGTTTTACATTTTTCTCTCTTTAAAATCATTGTGAATAATGAGTTTTGAGACTCTGTGATAAATTGTAAGTATAAGAATAGTGCTCCACTCAGCAGGCTGGGGGTTAGGAAGGAGAAGGTGGGGTGAGTTTGCTGTGGGGGCATAATCCGGAGGACGTGATCTTGTGTTAAGTTTGGGGTGGTCTTACTCAGAGAGGCTTGTGAGTTCATCATTTAGATGCTGGTGATCTTGCTTTTCACGTCAATGCTGGTGATCTTGCTTTTCACGTCAATGCTGGTGATTTTGCTTTTCACTGTGATGCTGGTGGTCTTGCTTTTCACGGTGATGCTGGTGGTCTTGCTTTTCACGTCGATGCTGGTGGTCTTTCGCCATTTCACAAACACTGCTAATTCTCTGCCTCTTTGTCCGCAGATTCTGCCTGGAGATTCCTTGCCACTCGATGGAAGACGGGAAGACGCCACCCATGTAAGTTCAAGCTGCTTTCTTTTGATGCCCCTGGCGGGGGTTTATGGATTACCACGTTGGAGCAAGGGGGCCATGGTGATTCCGGGGCATGCAGGGCACCCCCGGTCCTCAGGGTGGGGTGAGACCTCTTGGGAAGCTTAACATGATTCTGTCAGGGTGAGCAGGGAAAAGAGACGTCATTTTTACACCCTCAGACCCGGCCATTTACTGCGTCACACGGAGGAAGCAATCAGATACCATCGGGTTGAGTGTTGGGGGGGGTTTCAGTGAGCAATGGGCTAATCAGTTGCGATCGTGGGCAGGTCCCTGGGGAATGCGTTGGATCCGTTTAATGCCAATGCAGCATATTTGTCCCGTACGCAGTGAAAATACAGATTTGTTATTAAACTTCATATATAAAACTGTGTTGGTGTTTATTAGGAAGATATTAAAATATATAGTAGACAAATATAATTCATCAAAAAAGAGAATCCATTAGGAATATGTGCAGCCTCTGTTTTTATGTTAAATTACTGATGTTCTTCTGCATTCATATTTTACTTACGTTGTGGCGCCTTTGCTGCAGAATGGCGCCGGTTTCTAGCTCTGGATCAGTTGAATCTGCTCCCTGTCACTCAGAGAGATTCGGTGCCCATAAATCATTGGCTGGAAATTGCCGCTTGACAGCGTTAAAGTTTTGGTTGGATGTGACGTGTGTCACCAGATTGCCTTGCCGGACCAGGGTGGCGTCGGTGGGCCTTGGCAGTGCCTGGTGCCATTTCGGTCCCTCCTACTGCGAAATGACATCAGTCGACGTTCCACTTGTGCTGCTACATTATTAATAGTATAAATTTAAATCTGAGGCCAGTTTGACTTTTGTTTTATCCATTGTTCCCCGGAGGTAGCGGGGCTGGGATGCGGCCTTGAGGAGCTTCCGCCAAAGGTACCGCTTTCTCCAGCCGGAGCGACTAGACGTGGCTTAAATAATATTCAGATTGTTCCTGCCCTATTTCACGGTTCACGTCGCTCATTCGGATACTCCATATACGACAATTAAAGTGTCAATTTGCATATGAAATTGGGTGGAACGCCGCTCTGCCCGTGCGCGACGGTGGTGAGGCGGGCGTGGCTGGCCTTCGGTAAACGACCCCACGTGGAACTCCACAAGTAGGCAGCTTGTCCAGCGTCAGGGCTTCCTAGCCAGCCGGCTCCTGCTTCCCCCCTCCCACAAATCACTGGGCCAAGTGCGTGCCGTTTGACAGCCCCTGGGCGGGGCTCGAGTTTCCTGTAAACAGAACGTCTGCAGGATCTCACAGATGTCCTACAGAAGGCCCCCAGTGATCACTCAGGGCTCTGTTTACTCTTACAGCACTGCTGACGGTGCAATCCGTGAACGAAGAGCACGCCTTTCACCCGGCGACCCACCCGACGGCCCCCGAAAAGTGAGGTGGCACCCTGATAGGTGGAGTGAAACGTCCCTGTAAGATGCCCCCCACCCCGTTCTTTGCCGGACGGCCCCAAAAACATTATTTAGGCGTTTTAGTGGGCCGGGACCCCAGTGTAATGTGGAAAAACCCCACGATGTTCAGAGCACCGCGATGCCGCCAGCGTGCTGGGGGAGGGAGGCTCAGGTTCACACGGTTTGGCTCGAAGCCCTCAGCCCGTTCGCGTCTCGAGCTCGGCGCCGTGCGGTGAGTGTGGTCCGTGTGCTGAGACCGGGCAGGCGAGCGGGATCACAGACCCGTGCTTTAGGGGAGATTATCATCCGAGCCCCGCAGATGTGACTGCCGGCAGGAGCAGGGCCGCGATGCCGGGCGGCAAACTGAGTCTCTGTACCGTGTCACTAAGCGTCGGCTGATTCAGTCACACCTGAACCACACGTTACAGGGAGGGGAATTTATATGAGGCTTTTTTAGGAATAAAACTGAATCCTAGCAGAAAGTCGTGTTGTGTTTCCCTATAGTGACTGACTGCCCGTGATGGTTTGAGATTTTTGCTCTGTTGGTTTTATGTCGAGTTTAACCTTTCAATGGCCAAATGGTCTTAAACTGTATGTATATCATGGATAAGATAGATGACAGGCATCCACGTGTTTCAGCCAGTAAAATATAAGGGTTTAGGTGTCCTTTACTTATTTTTTGCTGAAAGTTTAAATCTGTGTAGTTTTTTTTGCTCTCCCTGTAATTCTTCCAGTTGAACTGGCGAGTGACTTTCTGACAGTCACGGTCATGCTAGAAATCTTACGGCAAATATATATTATTCCATTATAATCCTAAAATTTGCTATATCGAAAGTGCTGAAGTAGTTTACAAACCCTACAGACTATTTACAAGGTAATAAAACTCTTACATACATGTAAATGAGTGAGCAGACTGGACTCAAATTGAAAATCTCACTCCAGCCAGCTGACCACGGTTGGCAAACCCGGAGAACTCTGGCGATGAATTCGCCGCGTGTCTGTCTGGGAGTCGCATGTGATTTCTTGCACCCTGGAAAGCAGCGAGGCTTCTCACAGATGCCAAATCGGCGCATGCTCCGAGTTCATAAATCACCGCATTAATGCGATACTAAAAAGATTAGCGAATCAATTTGTAAAGGCCATTTTAATATTAATTGCGGGTCACCTGCACACGATTAAATCAAAGGTCTGTACACGTTTGTAAATCACGGCGTGAAGAGCTATGCTTGATGGGTAAGGGGGAGCGTTCTAGCATGTGCGGGGTGGCGCGTGTCACGGCCCCATAGCGTGATTTACGTCCTGCGATGCTGGCGGCATATATACGGATACGAGCTGCTTATACACCTCTGTGTCTCCTCGTAAATAACAGATGGGCCCTGCATACAGTGCTGGTGAGGGAAGGTGGCCACTGGGCACTGGGCACGTGAAGACTGACTGGTCAGCCGCCGTGTGCTGGTCCAGGTTCTGAGCTGTTACCCGTCTCGCTTGCGTCACATGACGCCTCCGCTTAATTGCCACACGCCCACCAATAGTGTGGGAAAAGGTTACTCCTGTAATACGTTACAGATTACTAGTTACCCTGTTAAAAGTGTAGTAAGTAATGTAACTATTTTGATTACTTCATCAAAGTAATGTCATTTATTACATTTGATAACTTTTTCATCACTTTCCTAACAAATGTTTTAAACTGTGCTTTGCTGACCCTTGTCTGGAAATTTGCTGAAGGATGGGATTTCTGCACAGTGAAAAGATGCAAAACATGTTCTTTTTACTGGAAAGAATATATTCGGATGTAACCCCTTAGTATTCACCAACATTTTGATTAATGGCTGTGATTTTAATTATATACTTTTTCTCAGTAACTGTGATGGATCACAGTTACATTTATTTAGTAATTACGTAATTATACGGGCATACGTGTAGCTGGCTCCTTCCCAGCACTGCCCACCACTCGTGGGAACAGCAGAGGGGTTTTCACCCGGTGGGGCTCAAGCTTTCCAGTCTCGCTCTTTTATTCAGGAGATTTTAATGAGCCCCAGGACTGGGCCCTGAGCTTTGAAATGCATGAACGTCGCACTCTGGAGCTATCATTTATGAAGGGGGCAGGTGATTTGCTGCTCTGGGGTCCTCAGCTATAGCTGTCCAGGGCACTGCCTGACGTGAGGGGGGATTCTAGGAAGTGGGAACTGCTATGACTTAGCTGGGGGGAGGGGGGATGTATGTGTGGTTCCAGGGTTCTCTGCCTAGAGGGTTGAAGGGGATTGGGGGCAGGGTACAGCAGAGGCCAGTAGAGAAGGGGGTTGTAAAATTTTTGGAGGTTGGGGGGGGGGTAGTGGTGACCCAGAAATGTTCAGAATCGTATCTGTCAAAGTGCTGTCTGCTGTAGAGCAGTCTCTGGAAACATCAGAGACAATATAAGGAATGTAAAAGCTTAAGAAACTGAAACAGGCGCAAACTCCAGCTAGGATCCAACCGTCGTGCCAGGACCCTCATCAGGCTGGCGACCCGGGCCCAGTGAATCTGTCGCCATGTCTCCGGGGGGTGCTGGGGCCACTGTATATGGGCACCGCACGGGGGCAACTAGTGATTAACCCGCACGCTGCGTGTCCTGCCAAGGAAGATATCAACTCCTCAGATAATCCCGAAACAGAGAGACTCCCAGTGCCGTTTGGCTCCTTAATAAGAAGCTTTTTGGGATTAAGGGCCGTGAGAGGAAAACCATAAAGAGCGATGATGATGTAACTTCAGTGGTGTGTTTAGGGAAGGGAGTAGTCAACTGGCTAAATGAAATGGTGGGAGCAGACTGTGGAAGGGGATGTGGTTTGATGTGGCGCCCCGCCACTGGTGGAGCCCAGACTGGCATCTGCGAGGACATCCCCTGGGTCCTCGGAGGAGCTCCACACGTCAGTCATGCTGGCTCGTCAGTCCAGGGCTTTATTTCTCTGCTTCACGTTGGATTGGCTGTGCGTCTGAGACTGGGAGTCGTCACTGGGTTTCCATGATGACTGCAGCACGACGGTACCCATCCCCGTAGCCTCTGCCGATCAGGTGACCACAGTCGCTCCCCTGCGAACAACCTCCTTACACGGGGAATGTATCCTATGAATCCAGGAAGGATATTGGAGCTGCTTTTGTTCGTATCTGAACGTACCGGTCTGCTCCCTGTCACTCCTTGAACGTTAAGCCTGGTGACGCGCAGAGTTAAGCAGGACCATTAAGCATCCGCAGCGCCCCCCCCCGCCCCCTCCCCCCGTCGTCGTCACGCTAAGGACCCCTTTTAACAGCCTATTTTCCCAGCTTTAATCGCATTTGTGTGTCTCAGATGCCCAAAGTCTTGCTCCCAGGAGGGCAGGATCATGCTTAGAGTAACAGAGTAAGCGTAAATTCACAGTCAGTCCGACGCCCCACCACCTTCTCGGAATCAGCATCTCCAGTCCTAACAAAGGCTGAGATGTTCCCCTGCAAGGTCATGTTTTTGTCTTTTTTCTCTTTTTTCTGAAATTCCTAAAAATGTTAATTCATATGAATTACATTCCTGTAGAAGAATGTGCAGTTAATTAGTTAGTTGAAAATGATTTTTTCCAACAGGGGAAATAACCTGGCTCTGTTCTAGCCAATGGCAGAGGCCCATCGCTCATAACCTGGCTCTGTTCTAGCCAATGGCAGAGGCCCATCGCTCCTGATCCTCCAGTCCTTTCCCGTCGTGTTTTTCTTTACTCAGCGTGTGCCTGCTGACGTTCCTCTCCCGTTCCGCAGCGTGGGGAACAATGTTTTTTTCGGTGACACGTGACTCCTCGTCCCAATTCGCAGAGGCCGATGATCACGGCCGTGACCGCCAAGGCCTTTGGGGTCGGCGCTCGCTGGCTCCAGGTCGGGGGACGGCTGATCCTTACGGAGCCAGAGCGCGGAAATATCGGAGTTTCTCCATTACCGGCGGTTTATGTAACTGCGATTACAAAGTCATTTGCACGGAAGGGCGAGGCTCTCTGCAGGACACCAAGGACAGCACCGCCATGTCAATTTAAGGGGCAGCCCCCCCCAAGCCCGTCGTCATCCAGCGAGTGATTATCCTGTCAGCCATGCCTTTTGTTTTACAATAATCATTTCTCTGAACGTCGTTCAGCTAGACTGCAGATTAGGGCGGTGGGCTGGGACCCCCCCCCCCCCCCCGATGCCCCTACGCTACCTCTGCTGCTCAAATGGACGGATCGTCCACCATCAGGATCCCATTCCTGGCTCGGGAGAGCAAGGTCAGCCATTTCCTGGAGCGTTTGGGGTTAAGGGCATTGCTCGAGTGACATTGCTCTGTGGGCACTGGGATTCAAACCAGCGACCTTCTGATAACAGGCACAGCATCTTGACCCTCTGAAGCGCACCCTGCCCCCATTCTTGGAGCAGCTCTTCATTTTTACACATGGTTAATTACTTTTTTTGTGCATGTTGCTGATAATTCATGCCGCTTTGGGTAATGGCTTGTCATGGCATGACTGCATTTAGGCGGGTCTTGCTCATGCTGGCTGATTTCTAGAGGGCATATTTTTGGGTTACGGCGCCTGCCGGTTCTTCCTGTCGCCACTGTGATGTGCGATGGGCTCTTATCACCTCAGCACAGACAGAGATGGATCTGGAAGATTCTGTACCCTGGATTCTTCCATTTTACCCATAGCATCCACCCTGCAATGTGTCCGGTATGCCGGCATCATTTGACATGTGACATCATGCACTGTGGTGACATCATCACCATTGTTATGAAGCTGCCTGAATAAATAGCCTTTGGGGTGACTCACAGTGGTGTTGGGCTGTCCTCCGCCCCTGCGTGTATGCGCCCTCTGTAGGCTGGAGGACAGTGCAGCGCCCAGAAGCCTCAGGGCCTTTTGTAGAGGGACGCCCTGCAGTTTATCCTCCCCACCACTTGGTGTGCTATCCACTTACTCTCTGGAATGGCTAAGCTTACACCACAGACCGTATTAAGATGACTCTGAGACGAATAGGTAGACTGCACTCCCTCAGGTGTGGGCTTAATAACACTCCCAGATTTTCCTGTGAACCCCCCCCCCCAGTTAGTCAGGCGAGCATTCATGTGCATCAGCGCAGCTCACGGATACTGCAGATGCTTGTCTTTCTCTGCAATCCCTGGACATTTTTTTTGGGGGGGGGGGGGGGAGTCTCTGTGAAGTAACTGGCCTCTCCTCAGTGATACGCGGTGGGGGGGGGAGTAAGGGGAAGAGTGTAACGTAAGGGGAAGAGTGTAACGTGAGGGGAAGAGTGTAACGTAAGGGGAAGAGTGTAACGTGAGGGGAAGAGTGTAACGTGAGCAGCGCACGGCGTCTCACTTTGACACGGGACCAACGGTGGCCTTCAGTTCTCCGGCTGTCTGCAGTCCCCGGCAGACATCTTGTTAAGGCAGATGTATGAGATCGGCAGCTGACGGGGGTCCCTAAGGCTCCCCCCCCCCCATCCACCATCCACTATCCGCCCACGTCGGGAGTTAACCTTGATAGCGAGTCAGGCTAATTTATATCGAGGGAGATAAATTCAGGGATAAGAAATAATCTGTAAAAGGGGAACTCTGAGATGAGAGCATCCATTATTGTGCCAGGCAGATAAAGAGGGAAAATAACCAGCCACCCCCCCACCACCGCACCCCCAAGACCACACACTAAATGGATGTCCCCAAACATCACGCACTCGCCAGTGTGCCATACAAGCAGTGTGTGAACCACCCCCACAAACTGGGGGTTTGTGGGGCGTGCGGGGCTGAGAGAGCTGTCGGTCTGCGTATACCCCCCCTCCGTGCGCACAGACCCCACCCCCGCAGCCTGACTCTCATAGCCCCGTAGCCCCATATCTCTCGGCTAATTGAAAAGAGACCAGCTCTCCATCTCTCTGCTTACGGGAACAGCGGGCGCCGGATTGCGCCAACAGCCTCCGCCCCCCCCCCCCCCCCCCNNNACAATAGTAATGGAAACACCCCCCACCCCCACCTCCATAAACGAGCACTGTTATTTATGGCCTCTTAGTTTAATTAGGATGCGCAGTTTAGCGCAAGGTCGATGGCACGCGGTCCGCGTCGCCGTTTCAGAAGCGCTGCATATCACGCCTGTATTCGCCCCGGAGCATCATGGGGATTCCGGCGGTGGCTGCTCTTTGTGACGCTTGTGCTGCTGACACCCCTGTCTGTATGATGTACACCTTGCTGGCAGCGAGCTGGTGTGTCCTGTCTAGGCCTTTGCCAAGGCCCAGTGCCCCACACTGCCCGGCCTTGTTCGGCCCCACCTGTCTGGACCACCCGCCATACCGTGAAAACCAGCGGAACCTGAGGTCCGCCGGGCCTGGCCCCAGCCCTCCATCGCCTTCACATCGTGCCAGCGGCCTCAGCCTCCGTGCCATCAGACTCCATCATTTAGCGACTGTGCCGCCCGGCGTTTAACGTCCTGTCATTAATGAACAGCTCTGCCGTGTCCATTAAAAGCAGACCTCACTTTATAGACCTGCCTCTGCACGGACCCTGGCAGCCGCTCCCATCTATAGACCTCAGTGCGACTCGCTAGACACCCAAAATAATTACCGTGCCAGAGTGGCGTTATGAGTCGCATGCTGTTGCGATTACCATGATGACGGAGGTCACATGGGGAATGTAAACGCTGGCACTTCAGCGGTATTTTGGGGGAGGGGTTCGCTGACCATGAGCCTAGATCTGCCCCTTCCTGGGAATTAAGCATCCGATTGGTCCTTCAGCAGCATTCAGATCTGAGGCTCATATCTACATCACTGCGTTTAACACCCCATTGTCTACATGAGACAATTTACAGCTGGAACTCCCTGAGGGATCCTGCCTTTTTATTCTGATTACTTCGTTAGCATTTGTAGTCAGCTGTAAGGAATGGGACTGTTCCTTAACATCAGTGACACAGCAGATCAGTATCTGCTGTTCCTGCTCCTTGGCGGACATTCCCATCCCGCACGTCATTCTCTAGCTGTTTCTCCTCCTCACAGTGCTCATCAGCGGCGCCCATTAGTGGAACCAGTTAGCAGCATTTAACAGCTTCCTGTGAGACTCTGGGGGCCCCCACACTCCCCGGCTGATGTCTCACAGTCCACCAGCCCCCCCTCCAGATCCACGACCCACTCCTAGGAATCCTCAGTCTCGCACCTCTGCCGAGTGACAGCCGGGCCCTTCAGAAGCTGCTGCGGGGGGCAGGCAGGGTCCAGGCACGGCGGAGGTGATGATGGGTGTATAAACACCACGTGGACCCCCTCCCTGGGAGGTCAGCTCTCACTTCCCCATCTGCTCCTGATGCATCGTAAGCGAATCACTGGCCATCTTACATTTCATCTGATTCAAAACGCCTGATATGTACTGGGCGAATCACAGGCCGTCTTATATTTCATCTGTGCCACGACGCCTGAAACGTACTGAGCGAATCACAGGCCATTTTACATTTATTCTGCTGAGTAACATGTGCAGTTATGCTGTATAATAAAGCACCGTGCGGCTTGCGGTCACTTGCACTGCTGAAAAATCTTTCACCCGCCAGCGCGATTTAGGGGGAGGGGATTGACCAAGAGGCTTGGGGTGAGAATGGAGGGAAGGGATGGAGGAGAGGATGGAGGGAAGGGATGGAGGAGATGATGGAAGGGAGGGAAAAGATGCAGGGAGAGGATGGAGAGGAAGTATGGGAAGGGGATGGAAGGAAGGGATGGGGGAGGATGTAGGGAGGGGGTGGGAGAGAGGATGGAGAGGTGGATAGGGTCAGTCACAGTCACTCCTCACTGCATTAAGATGGAAATGAATGGAGGAAATGTCCGTGTTCCACTTTGATCTCAAAGCGGGATAGAAATCAAAAGAGCGTTATGACTTTATAGCTCATCACTAATGGAAACGACCACGAAAGACTGAGCTGTGAATGTGCAGACACATTCATTTAAATACTCGCCCGGGATGCTGTTAGGGCTCTTTTTAGGGGCCGTTTGTGAGGGGCATTGTCTGCCAGTGTGCAGTTTTTTTTTTTCTTTCTGTGCAAGACTTAAATCCCCCCAGCTTATGACATCACAGACGTGCTCGTTTGGATACATTGTGTTTCGCTGTTGTGCCAGTGCGTCCCTGCACGGAATATGCAAATGAGGACATTAGCATATCTCCATGGCGACCCCCATCACTCATTGTTCTGAGCGAGCAGCCGTGGCTATCTCCGCGGCCCTCCCAAAAAGAGACACACATCAGACAGGAACGGGTCCCAGGGTGACACCCCTAAGCATCCTGCAGGCGTGTCATGGAGTCCCGAACTCGGTGATTCATCCTCCGCATGCGTCGTCATGCGACTCTCCTGAATCCAAACACAGAATCGTACATTTACTGTCGGTTTTGGCTCGCCGATGCTTGATGGCAGGAAGTCGTCGGTCACTAACGAGCGTTTTTTTTTGTGCCGCTTAGGGGACGCCAACTGCCACTCTGGCATCGGCATGAATATTCATGCAGCGATGGGTATGCCCCCCCTCCGATCTGGGGAGAGTTTGGAAATGAAAACGTCGGCTTTCGGAGAATGGGCTTGGGAGCCAAGACAAAAGTTCGGGAAGAGAAAGGCAGTCATTTCTTATGCTTGTGCGCCGTTAGAGATGTTTAAACAAGGCTGAAAAGATGCAGCGTAAATATACTGGCTGATTATATCAGCACGTTTGGGTTAGGGGTTAGGGTGCGTGTATATTTTATTGATGGGTTAGGGCGTGTGTGTATTTTACAGGAAGGGTGAGGGGTTATGGTGCATGAGTATTTCATTGAAGGGTTAGGGTGCGTGTGAATTTTACAGGAAGGGTTAGGGTGCGTGTGTATTTTATATGAAAAGTTAGGAGTTAGGGTGTGTCTGTATATTACATGAAAGATTAGGGGATAGTGTGTATCTTACATGATTATTACCATTTCCCTGAGCTTCCTGGGGTCAGTTCAGTATCAGGTTCCTGATTGGTCCTCTGAGACCGTGGCTCCGCCCCTCTGCTATTCCTTCTCTGAGGATTACAGGGCCTGTCCACTATCAGTCTGCTGATTGGTCCTCCAGGAGCCGGGTTCCACCCCTCTATTATTCCTCCTGTACTGTGCATGCAGATCCGGAAGCTTCACAGTGCACATAAACACTCCTCGAGGCTAACACAGCTAATTCAGGCAAAAAAGTGCAGTTATACAAATCTATTCCCCTCTCGGTGACAGTGATGAATTTTCTCTGGAGAATAAATTAAATTTCTGCTGAAAAGTGACTAATGAAGGAGTCGGCCCGCTGTCATATATCAGAGTGTGTCAGAGACAATCTGTCCTGCTTGTTTTATTATCTCTGAGTGGAGCGGGCAGACAGGGAGGGTGCGGGAAGGACATTCCCATGATTCCTAGAACAGGTGGCACCTACTCGCTATGGAAGTTTGGGCCCAGAACCAGCGTATTGTCGTGGCGAGGGTCCCCTGGAAATTTAGCGTGAGGGTGCAAACGCGATACTGTACTAATACTGAAGATGATTGGCTGATCGGGTGCCATGTCTCATTCCAGCACATTTAAATATTCTGCGGAGGACGGTGCGAGGTCCAGTTCCGGAAGCTTCTCTGCTTTGTCGGCAGCCAGTTGATGCATTATTAATGAATGAAGTTGCGGCTATAGTGTCACTCGTTAGCGAATGTATATCGTTACCTCTGTAGTCTCCCGGGTCACCCGGCGCATCTGTGCGTGCTGGGTAGGGGTGAGGTTCTGCGGGAGCTTCTAAGGACACGTAGCACTGAGCTGAGGGTGTTTCTGGGTTCATACGAAGTGTCAGCTGATTGGGTTGCCCCCGGGAGGAGACCAGCGCTAGCTGGCGCTAGCGATAGCTTGGGAATCTGATTAAATTGCGTTTTAGCTAGCTAGCCTTGCAGCCTCACATTGTGGGTCTAATGTTTTCATTAGGTTTCGGCATGGTGATTAGCGGTCGTGTTAATGGGATACTGGCCCGGGGGTGACGGGTGGCCTCGCCGAAATGATGAACCTGGGGGGCAATGAGTACAGAAGGCTGCCATGAGTCTCTGTCAGGATGCCTGCCTTTCGGGGGTCTTATTGGATAACAGGTTTAAAATAGGAATTGTTTAATTTCATCACACGCATCCTTTAAAGGTCTTTCACAGTCTGTTGTGGCTTAAGTATCGCTTTGGTGATGTGCTGTTTGCCTCGGTGACTCTGTCTTCTTTTAAGCTCTTGCTTAAAGAGACGATGCCATACCTGGTCTGACTCTAACTGATCAGCTTCTAGAGCATTCTGTTATCATCCCATCCTCCCATACGAATGCGATTCCCGCCTGGCCTCCCCCGCCCACAGGCTCCTCCCGTCAGCTTTGTGGAGCCCAGTGAGCCTCCAGTTTCATCCACACCAAGACTAAAGTGACGATGTGGGAGATGAGGCCACCGTCGCTGGTGGAGATCGCGGAATGGCGGGTGGGCAACGGCGCCGTTGCCTTATTGTCAAAACATCACGTCTGCGGGGCCTCCATTGCACACCAGAGTAGTTATTAGCCTCTCCTAGACAGACACCGTGGTTACCAGTGCGGCCCTGGGGAGTCCACCCCCACCACCCCCACAGCTTGGAGCCCGAGGCCCAGTGACCGGCCACAGGCACATGGAAGCAGTGTGAGCGAAAGGGAGTGTGCAGCATGCAAGCCGTTATCTAAAACGAGCTCTCCAGCGACCGCGTTACATAATCATAACATTATCTGTATTGTAAATTATTCTCGTTAATAAATGCTTTCTGTTTCACTTTGAGTGGGCGACGTAAAACTTAAGGGATACTTCTCTGTCGTCATGGAAACCAGAGGAGATAAACGCAGAGATAAAATCCCTGCCATTGTTTTGGTACAGCGTCCTCGCCGAGCTCTTTGCCCTCGGTCGGGGTGGCCTGGCACGCCCTGATCGGGGACGTCCCTTGTGTCGGGGTGGCCTGGCACACGTCAGCATCGTGGGCTGTGATTGGACACTGCTCCCTGCAGCGATATCGGTATACATTCTGTGTTACACTGCTAACGGTCCAACTGCGGATAAAAACGTAAGAAAAAAAGCTCGCTGTCTGAGTCAGTCTGGGGTAAAAATAGTCGTGATGATGCTGCAGGGAGCAGAGCTTAATTTCACTGAATTTTAATCATGTTGTATGATGTTTCTGCGCCGAGACGGCAGAGGCTGTGGCAGGTTTATGTCTTCTGCTACGAAACGTACAATTGCCGCCTGTCAGGTGGTAATCTTCTTTTCTCAGATGAGAAAGACCTCTTGGCTTTAAAAAAAAACCAAAACAAAGCAGCATTTCTCTGGTGGGAGGCTGACCCACTTTGCGAGCTGATAACTCCTGGAGTGTTGTTTCCGATCGGGGAGGCCTCTCCGGCTGCCTATCTGTGGTGCTATTTAAAACTCTCTCCACCCAGCGGCATGCCGTAACACAGGAGGCCCCTGGACACATGTGGTTATTCAGGGGAGGGCCGGGAAAAAGCATGGATATTCACACATAGAACATAGAACACACATAGAACATGCATGGTTATTCGCGGGACAGCGAAAGAACACGCGTGGTTATTCACAGGAGAGCGAGGGAACACGTGTGGTTATTCACGGGAGAGATTCCTACCCAGAAACTGCTTGCTTCATGGAGGAACAGACAGGATGCAGGGGGAAGGTGTTAATTCCATGTGTGATCGCAGGGGATAAACCCGTAAACAGCCTGAACCAGCTGAGGGGATAGCAGAGGTGATAATAATCATCCTTTACCCCCCCTCCTCAGTATTCTGGGTGATAATTTGTACTCCCCAATGAATAATAATAATAATTCATCTTCTAACTCTTTACCCAGTGCAGGGGTCCTGGATTCCATCCCAGGCAGTGCTGGCCGCGAGTACACAGACGCTGTGGAATTGGCCTGGCCTCAGGGCTGTAGACTGTGGGAGGAAACGTGAGGAGAACAAACTCTCTGTCTTCCTCTCTGTCTCTGTGAACCCTCTGTATCCTCCTGTCACTGTGTCCTCTTCTGTCAATGTGTCCTCTGTTTCTATGTCTCTTTGTCTCTGTGTCCCCCTGTCAGTGTGTCCCTCTCTGTCACTGCATCCCTCTCACTCTGTTCCTCTCTGTCACTGCATCCCTCTGTCACTGTGTCCTTCTCTGTCTGTGTCCCCCTGTCACTGTGTCCTCTTCTGTCACTGCATCC
>JAODJU010000005.1:0-10869 GCA_026776725.1 Gnathonemus echidnorhynchus
AGCCGGATTCAAAGAAAATCACACACAAATCACTTGGCAGAAAGACGGTTCTACTGACACAAACCTGAATGTGGCTCAGTGGAGATTAATAAAGCATCTGAAGGTGATTATCAATTCATCATCTAACGAATGGCTGATGAGCCAGTGTCATTAACTTTGCTACTTCCCCTCCAAGACGCAGTCATTTCAGCTACATTTCCAATTGGTGGTTTACGCCGTGCCAGAGCAAAAGGGCACCCACCTCAATGTCTTGGTGACTTCTGTATCAAAGCAACGGCAAAATGACGGTTAAATCATGGCAAAGCAGATACACAGCAGCCGTCTCTGGACAAACCTCTTAGCATTCTGACCGCCCTATCTATCGAACACCTGAAAGCTAGTAATTCCAGCTTGTTGGGAGCAAAGGGAAGTCATTTTTTTTTTTGTCAGGCAAAATTGACTTGTATATAACATGCCCATTGCCACACAGGTCACAGTGCTCAGACCCCTGAAAGTCCCAGCCACGGAGAGAGAAACGTACAAAATTTCAGCATCTGAAATGGTACAATGTCATTCAATACGCTCTCTGGACTGCTACATACTTACATTATGGATGCACCATAATCCCTTAACTTACTTTTCAGCACCTGCATTTAATCTAATGAGAGCTGTGTGTTTAGATTGGTCCAGTCATTGATTTTCAGCAGGCCTGTAGGACTCACAGAGCCCCTGGACGGCAGCAGAGGAAGCTTCCTGATCTCTCAGCCACATGAAAGGCTAAGGGGCGAAGCAGCTTCAGCCTGGACCCTTTGATCACTTTCAGACGGTGAGGCGGTGAGGAGGTGCATGCTACTCGCTGCCTACATTTTTTTGCTTAATAATACTAGCAATAATTTTTAATTTCTTTCCAGTTAAATTCCCTGTCCCTCCTTAATACAATGAGTTTACGGTCCTCAGTCTGGGACGATTTCCTAATAACATAGTACAGTAATTTCTCATCACTCATGGAGCGTCGTCAAAATTAACCAGGTACCACGATTTGGTTTTAGTGTTGAATAAACTACTATATGTGAAAAAGGATCAGCCAAAGCGTTCAACTGACAGAGGATCATCATGCATTAATAAGGAGTCCAGCTCATGACAAGATCTGACTTGGCCGGTGTCTTATTTCAGACCATCAAACCTTCTAGATATTTCACCCCGGTATACGGCGGTATTTAAAAAAAATGAAATAATTCTAAATACCAGGGTATACTGTAATATCGTCATATCACCCATGGCTACAAGATAAAAATTATATATCATGGCGATGTTTTAATATATCATGGAAATAAATGTGTAAGAAATGACCAGAGTAACTAAAATGAGGGAACACATTAGTAAAATGTGGCCACGATATGTATAATTTTTTATCATTTTGTCTGAAGTGGTTAATGCAGGATAATGCAGACAAAGATTTGAATGGCTACCAGTGGCAGATGAACAGGACCATCTAAAGAACATGTGATCTGCAGGCCAACGTCTCAATATACGATCTTATTTGTATCCCAGATGTGCTCAACTTCTGCTTTTTATTTATTATTTTTTTTACCTAAGCATACTGCAAATCACCAACATAAATGGCAGGTTCAGTCAACGATCAGCTGCAGGCTACGTAATTATAACATTTAGACACATATTACTAATGGAGAAATAAAATATATAACATGCACACACATCAAATTTTACATTTCTCTATGGTCAATTTTTAAGTTCAGGAACCTAGAACAAACGGTCTAAGGCAGCCTCTCTCCAGCACTGAGCCATGTTCTGGATCTACCCTGCCCCCCCCCCCAGTGCACACTTCAACAGTGCTCCAAATCAGTCACCATCGGGACTGATCCGAGACCAGCCGTCAGCAGAGACCTACTGACGTCACATGACCCGTTATACTAATGAGTTGTCATATAGTCAGAGTGTCTTGTAACAGATTGTTTTGCACAGTAATATTTTAAGACAGAAAAGTTTAACAATTTCACAGTTTCAGCAGAAATCCGAACAGCAAAACCCAGGTTTCCTGAATCCATAAAAGCTTCCATTTGGCAACCCTGAACCTGCATAGTTGTATAAACTACGAACACAAAATCAAATCCCTTTCAGGGGAGGTTAATGCAGGGAACAAGCTACTTGAGTTACTATAATATCCCTCATTAGGCTGGTTTAATTGTCTAGTCAGCCTACCTTAATTTGGCTAATATTTCTGAAGCTAGATAGTGTTCATTAACATGGAATTATGATGATTAATGGAGGATTTTGCATTTTGCACAAAAACACAATGTTTTGAAAACATTTTAAAATTCTGAATCATCCTGTAGACACAGGCTTTCACAAAGTTTTTAATGTAAATTGAATTTAACATATTCCTTAAATGCAGAACAATTACCAATGAGCAGTTCCATTAAATTACGGCTACCTAACAACAAAGTGATTTTAATTGCTGGGCACTTCTCTCTCATCATTAAAACATCTCATTACAAACATGACCTTTTTTCAAGGGGGCGGAAAAAAAAAAAAAAAACTGACAGCAGTTCGAGGGACGCTTGGAGGGCGGGCATAACCACACTGGCCCTTCGCTTTTGTTTTTAAACTACATCACAAATACTTTTTACTAGTCAATCCATTTAGAGATACGAACAATGTAATGGGGTCAATTTACTCAGGAAGCCACCAACGAATCAACAAATTCAATTGAGATGTGTAACATTCCCACGACAAACACGGAGGGAAAGGCACAGCCAGAATGGGAGCCTGGGAAGCGGGAAGAGCTGTACCTGATACTCGTTGGGCCAGAAGGTGCTGACTGCCAGTTCAGCCCGAAGCCATTCCTTCCCCGTGTAGCTGGTCACGTTCCAGATGGGATTGGCCAGGGGACCTTTGTTGACCCTCACCAAAACGTTCAGGGTCCCGGGGCTGGACCCATCGTGGCTGTACAGCAGGTAGTTGAAGTCAATGCAGTGGGTGTCATTCTCCTTCATTATGGGCAGCTGGATGCGTGCTTTCTCCCCAGGGTCATGCTGGGAGGAGTCCACCATCATGTAGGAGCCTGACGGAAGGGTTAGGGGGAGTGAGTCAGAAAGGGCAGCCGGTACCCAGAATGCACTGCAATATGGCTGCCACAGATGTGGCAAACCTCTCAAAATGACAAAAAAAAAGCAGCATAACAACTATGGTATAAAATGCCCTGACAATAGTTCCTTTCTGTGTTGCATCATCCCACCATAAAACTGTACCAGGTCCAAAAAAGGTGCATGGCAAACACAAAATCTTATTCGCCCTTTTTAAAACCGTAAGGGTAACGCGAGTCTGTTATGCTGGCCTTAAAGCAGGACAGCAGGCAGAGCTGGAGACAGATTTCAGAGCAATTTGTCATTCAGACAGTAAATCTGTCCTCTCATTTGCCGCAACTGAACAGCAGAAGCACAGAGTTCAATTCTGCAGGTCCCTGCTTGACTAGTAAGTGCCACTAAAATCTGCGGAGTCACAACAAGCCAACACCGCATACGGCGAAGATACAACGGCCAAGTGACCACAGGTAAAACTGCAGGGAGGGGCCAAAATGAGGTTCCCTGCTTGGGATTTTAAAATGGAACTAATTATTTAAAATCAGAACCATACAAACCAGAATTATAACTACTTTGTCACAAAGTGAAGGCTTAAAAAAGAAACAAGAAAAGCTCAAAATGACTAGCCTCAAAAGTAAAACGTAAGCTTTGTTGTCAACGAGCAAAACTGCCCGATGAATTCTCCTTCGAAAGCCGAAATAAAAAGCCAAGCATTCTGACCGGCCCAAGGAGTCTGTTCTCACCGAAGCACAAAGCAAACACAAGGCAAATAAATTAATAACACAGCCATCCTAATGTGCGTTATTTCTTTATGAGGAAGGACATCAAGCTGTCAAAACTTGAGAAGCAGTGGATGAATTCAAACTAAATCGTACATCTGTGGGATTTATCTTTTGTACGAAAAAAAAACAACACAAGCTGAATACGACTGCCGTCTTCCGTTGGCTCGAAATTGCCCTCAACTTCCTCATGAGGTGGAAATTGCCCCAGCTGTAATCATTAAAACAGGAAGCTGGGATGATGGCTATAAAGGGTGGGGGGTGGGATTAACACAGGTTACAGTACATATTAACCTCCATGTCAAATGTTCAGTCTATACCAATAAGCAGAAACATCACGGGCATATTTTTCCCCACAATTTAACGATGGAAAATTCCTGGCACACTTTGATTAGACGGATAAAGACTAATTTATCTGCAGCAAGTAATGCTGCAGACACAGACGCTGTGCAAGAAACCATACCTGAATGAAAAAACTCTGGCTTTTAATAACTGTTGGGTAAATACAGAGCAGAGCTGAGGTCAGAGGTTAAGCGTAAGCAGGGCCTGTGAAGTGACCAGAAAGTGGCCTGAGGCGTCAGGTTACGCTGGGGGGGCACCCAGGGGGGGTGGGGGGCACCCAAGGGGTCCAGCAATGGCCAAATGGCAAGCCAGCAGCCCGATGCACTCCTGCTCACATCATCATCCATTCCTGCGTCTCATTTCTGTTTGTTTTGTTGCTTATCCAGGGCCGGATTAATTTCGACTAAGTATCGGACTATGTTTTTAAATGAGCGGATCTAGTTAAATGAAGCATACACATTCATCCCAAGAAAACTAACTCTGTGTGTGTGTGTTTTTTTTCTTTGAGGGGGGGGGGCTTCTGAGTAGTTAAAAGGAGATTGTTTTTTTCTGTCAACTTAAATGAATTGCCAGCTAGTGCACAAAACGATACATACAAGAAACATCTCCTCAACCAAAAAAGCCACATGCCCACAGACTCAGGCCAAGCGATGAGGCCCCGTCTAGCAAGACCACTAAAAGGTACGAATTATGAACATGACTTGCAGTGTTTGGGGGTTGGGGTCCCAGCACTGGCTTGTCGCTGTACCCCGATCGCCACAAATCGCATAACCATATTATCCCCTTGGCCCCATTTTTGAGTACAGCTGCAGCGTTATTGCCTCATGAATACCCACAAAGCAGGACAAATATTCTTTTATTATTCTTTTATTAAGCTAAACATCAGGTTAAGAGCCCTGAAATCTCAAACAAGGCAGAGCACTGGCAGGGGATTCTGGGTCACAGGTCTACGGCCACTGCAGGTGAGCTTGAAGCTGCCTTACCGCTACAGTAATTGGTTTTAAAATGACAGAATTAAGCAACTTCTGGAATTGCCATCAGCCAACCCACAGCCGTAACTGAACTGTGCACCCTTAATTTCGGCAGAAGCTAAACAACATAAGTAAATAATGGAACAAAAGCGGCACTCATCCAAATCAAACTTCCCCCCCCATACCGGGTTTGAAGTCCACGGCAGCCGCGTGTTACGCAGTCTATCATCCTGCGTCGAAAAATCACCACCTAATTCTCACATTCAAGGCTCGGCTAGGAGCCTAAGGATCAACCGGCTTCACGCGCCTTCATTTACATCTGTAAACATTGCGTGTTGTTTTGAAGAACACAAAGGCAATATTAATTAGAGCATCGCTGAGGGGAGCTGGAGAGGAAAAAAAATTAAAATCAATCCATCGCCTGAGAGACCAGAATACACAGAAGATCTACAAAACTCATAAAAAGCCATATCGTTTAATCCAGAGGTGTTTTTGTGAGTTGATCGGGGGGGGGGGGGGGGGGGGGGGGGGGGGGGGAGAGAGACTGGGGTGCTCGTCTGATGTGCCAGGATTATTCTAATGCTGTGATTGGCAATGATGTCTAATCAAGAACTGAAACTAATTACAGACAGGACTTGGATATGCTGCTGACTGAGCGTATGAAACACAAATTCCACCCACCCCCCAAGCCCCCGGCAACGACAAATGCCAGTGAAGCGACGGTGTCTCCCATTAACCACACCCACTCGAGCACAGATACCTCGAAACAAAAAAAAAACAAAGCACCCGTGTTCAGGGCACAGGACGATGGAGAAAACAACTTCCCACACATGAAGACCTTCTCCAGTGCGAGGACAATGACCACTTTACTCCATCCAGTTACATAAAAAAACAAATCAGTTCCTAATTATGACCTTTTGGAAACACACACAGGACAGGGGACAAGGTTGCTAAATGTTAGGAGGGAAAAAAATGAATCGCTGTTTTCCATTCTCTGATGATTCCCGTGTGTTGGGTTATTAAAACAAAAATACATTTCTCCAGATAGTTTGAAGTTGGGAAGACTAACTTAAACAGGGCCCTCCCTTGTCCCACACACACCCTGTGATTCATGCAGTAAAAATTTGCAGCACTTTCTGGAATATTGGCATGACACAGAACCTCGTGATCTGATGTTCTGAAAGGAAAAGCTTTAAAACCCAACAGGCAGAAGGAAGGCTTGGGCATTTATGGTCTCCTTTCCCTCTTTTCTCTGTCATCTTAACATGTTCTGTGCCACTGCGAACCTGCAGTTTCCTTTGGGATTAAGGTAGCATCGCTTTCCGTCCATCTATCCTACAGTAATGTTCTAGTTGCACCTCTAAGCTTGGCGCCATCCTGTAAGGACAAAAGGTTAGGTGTGCGACTAAACCATTAACATGGCTACAACTGGATGCCGGGGCAGTGCTACGGACCTCATTACCAGTACCGACTGCACCTCGCTTCTGCTGGTGTGTCCCAGCTGAGCTCCTAATTACGTTTAATTGCGCTGTCAATCGAATCAACTGCACGACACGCTGATTTATGGCGGTTTCCCCTCAATATTACCCACTTAAACCGAATCTGATATTCCGGATATGCTGTTGCAGACATGGCAATAACGAATGTTTTACTTACTCAGTCACCTGGGGAACATATCAGGAGGAATTCGCATTGAGCTTAATTAAGTCAATACCTTAGTCAGGCCTAATTGTCCAAAAACTAAAAACAATTTATATAAGTAATCACGGAAATCGCTGATTAACCAAATGGCATTTGTTGTTTTGGAGGGGTTAGGATTCTGTACCATTGCAGGTGCTTTCCTTAAATTTTCATTGAGTGAAACAGGGAAAATTAATGCTGTCATTAAGGAAATCATTTTCTTGCAACTCATTCAATGCATTGGTCAACCAAGGTTAATTAAGGAGGGGGGGGGCACAACCAAATACCGCAAAAGTTGTTCTTAACTTGTTCCTCTCTGCAAAGCAACACAGTTTTGAACTCCACCCTACATATGTGAACATAATTTCTCTAATATCCACACCAGAGAGAGACCCCAGCTAAAGGGGATCGTGCATCTCCCCACGGTTACCTTAAACCACATCTGGATTCCCGTGACCTTTGACCTGTGCGTGGCCCTGCAGTTAATCAGCTGTGTGGTTCAAAAGACGTATTAAAGTTCCACTTTAAAAGATAATAAATATTATGCCTAAACACAGACTATTGCTCTTCTTGTCCATAATAAAGGCTGGACAGGAATGCAAAAATTTCTAGATCACAACACAATTCTTCTCACTTATGGGGAAACAATTCAGGTAAATTTTTAATTCTCACATTAGCACAGTTTAGAGATCGCACACCTCTCCTGATAATGGAGGGGGGGTTATTCCCAAACACCAGTGTCAGACAACAAAGACTTTGAAAATGACTTGGAAGGTCGGTTCATTTGCTTCCAATTCTACTTTTTAAGCCATTTTCAGAGTCGTCTCTGACATTTAATAGTTACGAGGAATTGAAAGAAGCAGTGCTTTCCCTCCAACCAGCTGTGAGAGCACCAGAGACATGCTGATTGTGTCTTTAAGAATAAAAAGGGAGCCTTTGAAGTAGTTGTTCATCCCCATCCAGGGACGCTCTTCAGGGCAGCAGAATACCAACAGGGTCCTCTGCCCATATATCAAAATAGTGCTGAGTTCCTTGCTTTGCTTATATTATAAAAACTCAGCTGTCTGCTGTTGTTTACGGCTTCAGACACACGCTTGCTTAACTGGCAAAACGTGAATTACAGTCAGCTTTCACCGTGGGGGGGGTGGGGGTGAGGGGCTCAGCAGCTGGCTTAAACGTGGGCCACTGCCGGGTAAACGTCCACACCTTTTTGAGCGGGACAGTATTACTTGCTCAGGGACTATAGTGATGTTATACTCCCACGCAAAAAGGTAAAAAGGTCAGAGATGAATTAGAATTTAATAATCATTGTTGACACACCACAGCACACAGTGCACAAAAACTAAATGTGCCTTCTGCATTTAACCCATATGTGACATCGTGACATAGCAGGGGGCAGCTAATTCAGCCCCCGGGGAGCAGTGCTGGGGGGCGGTACCTTGCTCAGGGTACCTTAGTGGTGCCTTGCTGGTCGGGGATTCGAACCTGCAATCTTTCAATTACAAGTGCGCTTCCCTAACCATTAAGCCACCACTGCCCACAGCCACCAGATGCAGGTCAGTCCTACATACTCAAGGACTAAAAACTCACCAGCTCCACAGGGTCACTGGGAATCTACAAGATACTTCATTAATTTGATTTTGAATACTAAAACCTGACTCCACAATTTTGATTTGGCACCAACACAGGTATTTAAATCCTGTAGTGATATTCGTGGGGGGGCCGATTGCAAACACTCAATACCCGTAAAAATGAGGGAAGGCTTTGTCCCCCAAGATCTATAATTGAATCCACGGAACAGTTTATACACATCAATGCGACGTTTCATAGCGAAATCGGGATGTATAACAGTGTTAAAAAAAAATCCCCGCCTCACAAAAGAATTCAAACAATGCACGAACGACCTTTTCTGTTCCTTTACATGATTAATTACCTAATATCTTATTAATTGGGAAATTTAGCTGAAAGCGAAATACTTTAATTTCCTATGCATATCATCCTGTCTGAAAACAAGTGATTAAGCCGTAGGTAGGTGAATACGCAAGGTCAACGCGCCCAGGGGCCTCACTCACACTGCCTTGACTGATCCTTATCGAAATCATTTAATTGCTCCATATATGACAGTATTCAAAGCTGAATGGGGCTCTCTCCTCAGCTAAGGACAAAGACATTTCCTCTGAAAATTACAGAACTCCCTTTAACAATGAGCTGAAGGTGCTGAATTAAGATAAAGTCTGTTACCATCAAAACGCAACGACTCGGCAAGTGAGGAGAGCAAAATTCATTTCCCGTGCCTTTGCGTTTGTGCTGATTTACAGTGTTCTCCCCTCGCCCCGGGTCGGGCTGCTCGCGCTGATGAATTACACGGTGCACCGGGTAGCCGACGCACCTACGTTCCATGTACTCCTTCTCATTATCGACTTATAGCTGCATCTCTGCTGTTGTCCTTTGCATAATCTTAAGCGCAGAGATGTTCCACAGTTCATAAACTGTAAAACCACGGCTTCACTGGGGCACGACAGACGAGATGCAAAATTCACTCACACTAGGCGCACAGGAACCAGGGGAAGTGAACCCCCTCCCATATAGTTAATTTGGTTTCATCAGTCCCTCCATACGCAGAGCTGCGCCCTTATATTAGATCGTGTTCCACCCGATATCAATATGTCATTGACACATGCCTTAAGTGTGGCTGTTTCCACCAATTTGACAGCTGGTGAACAACGACAATTTGAATACTGTTTCAACACGCTGTCAGAACACATTTAATGACCATTAAATAAATCCGGTCACATTATTTTGGGAGTAGTTAAGTTTGCTTTGAAGTTCATTGCCATACAGCCGTCATTTTATGCCTGCGTTTGTCCAACGACACCGATGGCAAATTCTGTAGAAGTGACAGTGGAAATCCTGTGGGGAGTGTGCACAGAAACTGGGATAGGACATTTCCAAAGCACAGAGGTCTAACGGCACTGGGAATTCCTCCTCTGCCCTTCCCACAGGCAAGAAATCATCACCACAAAGGTTTCAGAAGGGTTGCAGACTCCGGGAATCTTTGAGGGGGAGGAAAAAAAGTAGTTTTCCATGGTAATAGAGAAGTAAAGCTTCAGAATCACTGGAAAATAGGAATTTAACCACAAAAAACCTCAAACACTTAAATGAAGATAAAGACATGTTAATGCTGCTCAGATAAAGACCTCACAGGTCTCCTGGCAGCATGGTACTCATCCACCAGGGATTAGTTTTGTCTGAAATCATCTAGTCAACTGTTTGGAATTCTATGAAATCCTCCCTTCCTTTTTCAAACATACTTTCAAGTTTTCCAGATCTTATTATAGTAGAATGTACTGAACGTGTTTGATTGGTGTATGACTGATCACAATTAAGCCCTTTAGCAGTAAAATATTACATCCCAATACTACAAGCATCATGCATTATTCTGTAATGAAAGGTGCCACACGAATGTAAACAGTTGCAAATGAGTAATGATATTTCAAAATGGTGACTAGACAATTTTCTTTTAATTACGTGATGTAATTTGATTGGGCTACAATTTAATACTAGAAGGCAGCAATGAAAATCGGAAATCTGTGCCACCCGGAAAATAAACACGTCAGGGTGATTCCCCAACATCAGCTGCAAGTGTTTATTGCCGCCACGGCGGAGAAGGTCTCTCTCACCTTGGGGAAGCTCAGAAGAGAGGAACGGGACCTCCTGCGCGCTAACGTGCGTCCAGTCAAAGTCGTTGTAGGGGTCCTGCTGGTAGTCACACTGCGCTGGGCCATTGTCGAACGTACAACCCCCTGAAAGACAACACAGAGGAAGTCTGTTACAGCGAATGCGCCGCCATCAATCAGGAACAGCCGCGCACACGTGACCACACAGAAAGGGCTCCGCACACAGTCGTCTCCTGCTATTCCCTTGTGTTTCGGTACTTGATTTCTTTTTTGCAACTGGTTATTCTGTGCCGAAGAGCATGCAGAGTGGTGGCATGGAAAGTGGGGGGGGGGGGGGGGG
>JAODJU010000005.1:18954-32221 GCA_026776725.1 Gnathonemus echidnorhynchus
AAATTTCCGATCCGTTAATTAAGCTGGTATCGGAACCCGATACCGATACTGGATCGGATCGGCCCCATCCCTAGTTCACACTATGTTCATGTAATATTATGCAACGCTGTTACAAAACCTTGTATTTTTAATCACCAATGGTTGGGTAGTGCATCAAATCTTCATGGTATATCAATAAAATTTTCAAAACGAGATATAGGATGATTTAATCAATTTAATCAATATACTTTTATTGTGTTAAAGCCAAAAAAGTATTCCTTCCGGGTTCTAAACAACGCTAGAGTTTTGGTGATGACATTGCACAGACTCCCAGAATTCACAGCCAAAAATCAAACCATTCAGTAAGTGTCTCTAAGGGTAGTTGATGTAGGCAAATAATAATTGGTATTTGTTTCATTTCATTTTAAGACACTGCCGAATGGCTCACAGGATTAAAATAACGTAATTTCAATATTTGTTTTATTTTGTTGAAGGGATTGGTTTGCATTTACTGCCTTTCATTTTCCCAAATACTTCTGATAGAGCTTCAACAGTTTCTAAAGATGTTTAAAAAACCGACTAAACTTAAAATCGGTATACCACTTGAACGACCCAGCACTGATACTGATGCACGGTACATATACAAATGGTAAATGGATTGCATTTATATAGCGACATTTTTCCACTCCTTCGAACTGTAAAGCACTTTGAGTGCTCGCCTCACAGTCACCCATCCACACACACACTCACTCCAGTGGCGGAGGCTGCCACGCAAGGCGCCAACCTGCGCACCGGGAGCAATTTGGGGTTCAGTGTCTTGCTCAAGAACACTTCGATGGGGTCAGGAAGAGCTGGGGCTCGAACCTACAACCCTCCGGTTGCCGAACGGTAGCACTACAAAGGCTATTAAGAGCAAAATAAGTGCCTCAACAGCCTAAACAGATGGTATCTACATACAGATGACTGCACAATTCTCTTTGGACACAGCAATGGTATGCTATTTATTTACTCATGTTGGTACAAGGTGATGATTACTCTATGCATTTAATCTGGATGCATGTCAAATTAAAAACAAAAACTTCATGCATTACTTACCATTTTTAAAGAGTGGCCCCAAAATATTGTAAATGTCCCCAGTTTATATACAGTGGGGGAAAAGCTGCCTCCCAATTTTATTTTATTTTTTTAAGAAATTTCCTACGGTGAAAATGACCATGCGTATGTAACATCAAAAAGTATTTATAGCGATGGCCAAGGACATCAAATGCTTTAGGCTGAGGGCAATTTATGAAAGCAGCTACAATCACATTTACAGACCGCACTGTAAACAGCACACAGTGTGTAACCATAAAAATATGATACTGGCACAACAAAACTACAGCAAGCTACCAGGGGATCTATGCAGCCTAGATGTAACTGCAGTCGCTTGCATTTGAAGTAAGATAGTCAATCGCTTTGTGTTTTAACCAGTGCAGGTGGCGCGTACTTGAAAATCTCCGCACACACACACACGGACCCTGAAGATGAGAGCCGGCGTTGTTCTGCCTGTGCTGCACAGGGCAGATCGGGAGCCTGTAACAGGGGACAAGATCGCGAGGAGCAGCCAAATCAACACAGGTGGCTTGGAGTGGGGGTTAGGGAGACAACCCCCGCTCCACCGGAAAACTCAGAGCAGTTAGACAGAGGACACTTGCCTTGGGTCTGCCCCACCCCCCAAAAAATGCCAGAGGGAGGACAGGGAGTAAGGCAGTAACCGGAGGGCAAGCAGCAGGGGCAAAATCAACACTGCGGGGGTAAATCGTGGTGAATCCTGGCAAGAGCAAGGCTGGCAGTTACACCAGGGCGGCATTTTTGAGGGGGCACCCACACTTTGCAAACCATCAGCGCCAACAGCCCCTTCCCGGTCAACTACTTCTACTGTAGACCCCCCCATCGCCCCCGGTGATGTTTGGCCGATGGAGTTTGTAAGCGAGCGCCGGTGGTGAAGTCTGCCAAGGGCACCGCATGGGCCTCGACCACCACTGAGCGTAACTTAATATCTGGAACGAGTGAACACTCAAGGTGGCACACCAAAAACAACTTAAACCTGTCAGCGAGATCCCGGCTGAAAAATCCTTGCTTAAAAACGGACCCTGCAGTGCATCCTAGGACGATTCCGACCCTGAGTGGGTCAGTAACCACTGGTAAGTTCTAAGGAAGCTGAGGCCTTCAGGAAGCCATTTGATTTGTATTTAAAAAAACAAAAACATGTATATATCAAGAAGATACATGAACTGCATTAAAATCTGCTACACAATCCAAGTACAACTATTCCTCGTTTAGTGACAGAGCTCCGTTTTAACAACCAGGTCATTAAGGAAAATGGTGGCTAAGCCCGGCCGTCACTGCGCCCGGCCGTCACTGCGCCCCTTTCGTTTTCTATACTCAATCTTTTATCCTTCATTAAGTGGACATTAACATTTTGAACATTCTACTTCAAAAGCGTACTCTCGTACTCCGGCGCACATTGTCAGGCGTAAATGCAAGCATTGGTCAGGAAACGAATTACTGCTGAATATTAAACGGGGAGTGGGTGTAAATAGCCCAAAATCACGGGAGTGATGAGCAGACTGACCAATCGCTGTCAGCCACTAGACCCCTTTGTAATTAAATTGTATTTTTCATTTATGGTTTTTTAGGTTTATTATCCTCAAGAAGTATTAATTGATTGGTTTCCTGAAATGTGTCAGAAAATCATTTTCAGTGCCCCTGCCCCAATATTGGCAAAATGAGTTGAATGATCTTGCCTTCAGGAAAAGAAAAACGTCCTTTGCAAAACGGTATCAAAATAACAGATCTGAGCTACAAGCACTTTTTCTGGTGTAGAGGGGTTCAGACTCAAATTTCCTGTGTGGTATGGGGACAGGGTGAGGCAAACACAGGTCTCCTGTGTATGCAGATGAAAGGTTGCAAGTTTCTACTGAAAGAAAACATCTGGTTCATGCAGAAGCTTCTAGCACATAGTTAAGCACAACTTTAATCTACACTTTGAAGGGGATTCATTTCTATAAAATCTGATAATAATTTCATATCTTCCATCCAATGCGATATGGAAGCCACCAGTCGCCAAGGGGACGTTCCCAAACTGGACGCGAGTGTCGATTTGGCCCGTGTCAGAACATGTGCACAAAGACCACGGGTGCCAAGCCTGGGCATGTCTGAACGTTGAGACATAATATGAGCTTAGTAGCTACATGGGAATATGGACCATGCCGGCAGACCACCTCGCAGCCATTAAGCTAAAGAACATTACAGCCTTCGCAAGGATTTGGGGCTTATACTGTAGGATCCACTGCGCCAGGTTTACACTATCTCCACCAAACAAACACTTGGCAAAGCCCCTAGCAGGGCTGCTGAGGTAGGAAGATAACATGTCTGTTCTCTAGCTCAGAGAAATTTATGCAGCGATTGACAGGAGCAACAACAGTGCACTAATTTTAAGCTCTGAGTAATGCAGGGCCGACGACATACAACTTTGACTGCAGCCTAAACTCTAGATAGAAGCACCGCTCTAAGCAGCTACCTGTATATGTGGCGATGCACAACTAAAATATTTTTCAAAATGAAGACCACAGGCCATATTCTTTAGCATAGCATAAACTAGTGAGACCTCACTTAAAATAGCCATCATCCCTACGAACAATCTGCCAATACAGTTTTAAAAATGAAGTTCATGTCTGAAATTAAGGTCATCTTTAATAGAACGGCAAAAGCTGGAGGTCCATCCGGGACCCTGTCCGGACTCCTCGCGGCCCGACGAAGGCAGAGAGAGCACACGGGGCCAGATTTGGGCCCCGTCGTCCGACGACGTGAGAACAGGAAATGAGCACAAGCGGTGTAACGCAGACAAGGTGTAAGGAATCCAGGTGAAGCGCGTAGCCCAGAGGCCCGACACGCTACCCCTGTGTCCTCACCAGAGGGACCACAGCTCTGAAATTACCCTCCAATCACAAAAGGCTGAATTGCATTACAGTGCTATTTAGAGTCGTCCTCTGCCCCCCCCCCCATTAAGTAGGTAATAGCTCAGGTCAAACGTTTCTTCAACTACGTCTCTGCATTATGGTCTGGCGAGCGGTTTCGAGTGCCACCCATCTTCAAAGTCATCTTACTGACCTTGGGGGTGGGAGTAACTCGCACCAGGGTGTGGTACATAAGGCGGAAAGATATTAAAAGTAATGTTTGGGGGGGGGGGGGTCTGCATTGATCATGAACAAATATTCAATAGATGTGCTGCAAAAGTGAGGCACAGTCAAATGTTTGTTCCTACAGACATATATCCATATACAAATACCAGTGGGGGAGGGGAGGGGGGGCTATTTAGGATTCACTCTGTAGGGGCATTAGTGCAAAAATCCTCTGTGTGCAGCCAGCACTCCCCAATACCTTTCATGTATTTCCAGGCATGAAGCAATCCCATCGCCCCGCTGCTCGAGGACAGTCACAGAGGCTTGGCGGACATCTCAGATATAAGAGAAAAGAGCCCAGGGGCCTTTCAGTCCAAAAGGCTGTTTACACTTACCCATCGCTGAAAAGGATTTGCCCCCCTCCCCCTCTAGGCATCCCTGTGACACAGAGACACAGCCATTTCCCAGCCCCCCCCCCCAGTTTATTTAGATGCAGCAGGAGGGCAACTGCAATCCCAAACCCGCTATTTCCATTTTCTAACGTCTTTGCTCTCGAGGAGACGCATAAATGTCACCGCCGCGCCGGCGGTCCGCTCGCGCTCTTCAAAACGCGTCTGCGTCTCTTCCGGAAGCCTAAAGAAGCGCGAGATATGGTGCGAGGCCCCGCTAACCTCCGCGGGTCGGGTGCTGCCCCTACAGAGGAGGCGGGCCGATGGCACGTGGCCAAAAGATCCATATTTCAGCATGGGTCAGTGGGGAGCACTTGATAAGCACCATAAACAAAGGTGTGTGTGTGGGGGGGGGGGGGGATAGTCCATTTTCATTAGTTACGTCAAACTGCACAGTGACAGAAGACCTCTGATAAGAGGGAGCATCCTCCAGAAAAAGGTAAGAGGGAAGGCGTGTTTCGGTTAATCTACCACAGCAGCAATCCCGCTTAAAACCCTAAATGGTCATGAGATAACGATTAAAAAAATTAAATAAAATCTTGGGAGAATCGAGGGGCGCCACAGCCCTAAGCTACAGACCGGAGGGTTACAGGACACCAAATACGAGTACCATGCATATGAATGCTCCTCTTTCCTCATTTACGTAATTAAAACTACAGGATTTTCAGTGGGAATAAGCATCTAATGTACATTCTGTAAAAGACAGGATCCACACATCAAATAAAACTTCATTTTTACACAGCAAAATATTTAATATTTATTTAATATTAAACATCAGGCAGGTAACACTTGAAATACACTGAACTCTAATGATACAACACCAGCAAAGAGTCTTCTGATTATTAATAAAAATCACTCGAAATTGTGCTTAATGTGATGATAAAAGGAGACCGAGTTCGGGCTGAGAAGGTATTTTAGTATAGAGGCAGATTTCATTTCAGACAGGGAAAGATATTCTCTCTGACCGCAGGCATTTGGAGCAGGATTATTTTTAATTTGCATATGAAGATTGTCGGCAAAATGGTGCAACTGGACTTTGGATGCTTGGGCTGCAGTGTGTTTATTTTGGTTATATATTACAAAAGGGACTGTGTGATGAAAAGGTGAAGGATTTTATCAGCTGGAAAGCCTTCACAGTCTACAGTGTGCTTACACACACATGCCTTCCTATCTAGATGGGGACCGTCCATTCATTTCTATGGGAAAAACCCTAATCCCAAATCATGACACCCTTACTGTGGCACAAACGGTGGAAAACTGACGGCCGCAGAAGTAGTTTGTCACAACAAACAGCACATGGAGCCCTGTTGCACACAGGCCCTCGTAGTCGCAGGCCTGTCAGAGTGCCCATTCTGACTCCCGTCTAGTCTCAAAAGCGCCTAAATTGGGCAGGCAAGCATCAGAACCGAACCTTGGAGCAAGTGAAGGTTGCCTTTGCCTGGACCAATGAATCCCATTCGCTGTTGCATCATGTAGATGACTGAGCACGTATCGACCGTCTATGGCTGGGGTCTCCAACTCCGGTCCTGGAGAGCTACTATCTAGTAGGTTTTCTGTCCCACTTGGCTTCTGATGAGCCACACCTGGCCCTGGAATTTACCTGAGAACAGGTGTGGCTCATCAGAAGCCGAGTATGATAGAAAACCTACTGGATAGTAGCTCTCCAGGACCAGAGTTGGTGACCCCTGGTCTATGGGATGTACTGCAAGACCCAAATTCACCAGAGCAATGCTGTATTCAACGTTTTGTGGACCCCCTTCTTTCCAAGGTACAATCCCACCTTCACCACAAATATTCATCCAATAAACAAAAATTAATATATATAGACAAAAGTTTGGGAAAGACTGCTGACCCAGCAGAACTGGGCCAGACATGAAAGAGCTGAGCTGGACTTCTTCAGTCAGACAACATTCATTTTGTGGATCTAGGTCTGCACAAGAGAAATTCCTATTGTTTTAGAGCAATAAAATAAAACCATGTGTAACAAAGCAAGAGAGAGAGGGATATTCATTACAGGAACATCGTCGCCAGCTGAGAGAGGACTGAATATTCACACTATTGGGCGCTGTTTAATTTATTTATTTATTTTTTTTAACCAATTTGATTTCAGAAATATCAAATCATTCAGCCACAGAGAACATCTGAAAGGCCACATGATTTCCATGATATAAAGGGCGACAAAAGCCAAAGGATTACATTGAGAAAATCTTATGGCTTTGACCCCTATCTCTCCAGGACTACCCATGCATTTACAGCCCCGATAAAGGTAACCCAAAAATCCAGCTTATTCCTCTCTACAGCTCCTCATGGACGGAAAATTTCAGATAATTTTTATTCTGCAATTAGTGTTCTGTCATTTAGCTGGTACTTTAACATAAAAGTGAATTACAGTCACTGCAGTACAAGACAATTTTTTCCCCTCAAAAAAAAAAAAAAAAATCTTTTGGCCACACACACAAGCAGCAAATTTTCAGAAGACAGTGTTTATTAACCACGGTGTTTATTAAACTTCCAAAGCTTTACTAATTAAGCCATATTTGTATCATATTATCCAACCATTGCACAAAACTGTCCCAGTAATCAGCATTTCTCCTTGCTTATCAAACAAAATAATCTAATGCTCTTCTGTCTGCCACAGCAATGAGCATACGATGGAATGGTAATAAAAGGAAAAGATTTATAAAAGGAATAGAGCCTCGAGTGAAGACCATAAGGTGCACTGGACCTGCCACTGCATTTGCTCCATACAAGGCGAGCATCTGAGACCATCTGGAGTGACCCTCCCAGTTCACCAAGTCCAGCCCGCAGACCATATGGCCGCATCACACACCAAAACAGGCTGGATCGCAGACTCCTGGACCCATGTGGAAAAACCATAAACCAAGCTGCCAAACTTGTGAATGAATTCTGCTCAGATCTCTTCCTGTATGAATCTACTGAGGTTCTCCATAATACAATTCCAGTCATAGCTTTGCACAGACACGTGCAGTATCAAATCAGACATTCCAGAATAAACCACAGGATGATAAGCTGAGTTCACAAAAGGCCACATTCAATCGCAGGCGTGTCTGTTGATGAAAGGAGGAACTTGGGTGTTAAATCGGTTAACAGGAGAGCCAACTTCTCTTATTGGGACACTTATAAACATATCCATACCCTATACCCGTTCTCAACATTTACTTAATGATGGCTCTAGACAACCAATCTAAAGTTACCAGCTATTGATTTCCAAACTTCTGCTCCATGTGAAGATATTAAGAGGGGTGAGTGCAATTTTTTTTGCTAGATCCAAAAACGATGCAGTCGCTTCAATGAAACGTTTGTTTTTTCATGAAAAAAGATTCAGGAGTTGAATGCACTATCAAAGAATGCGTAATTGTAACCGGAGACTATGCTAATGGGCAGAGGAACAGGAAGATCCCCGTCCCAGTAGCATCCACAGATCCAGTCCAAAAAGCCTGATGAGAACCATAATTTATCCCGACAACCAAATGCCCGTTTCCTGCATGTACACCACCTGCCGGCTGCCCCACCTTCCAATCACTTCACTGGCAGTAGCTCAGAAGCCCGGGTCGCCACGAATTCTTTGACTTTAGACGACAAAGCACCCAGGCATAAACGTTATCCTCATGCCCTGAACAGCGCATGGTGCCAGGCTGTAAAACAAACAAAGCCTGCTTGTCATTTTAAAGCCAACAGAAGGGGGTTGGTGGTGGGGCACCGATCCTGTATGTCACTGAAGCCATCTGCCTAGTCGTGCACTAACACACATCCAGCCTTGAGCAACAGCACTGGCAGCCTGACCCGCCTCAAAACACAGACCCTGTACCGCGGATGTCCTCCATCCACCGTCTGATCTCGACATGGTGATGATCTTAACAGCTACCCCCATGTGAAAACAGGGGAAAATAAGAAACACACACCGCATTCTATCATTTTGTATTTTAGATCCAGTCTGCCTGAATATCATGGAACAATCACCTTCTCCAAGGATGCAACAGCAAAACCCACTAGAGACTGGAGCAATACCATCGTGCATAAACCACCCATGACTGGAAGCACTGTGCGCGCCAGCGGGTCGAGATGCTGCGCTTGTGATCTGAAGGTCGCCAGTTCAAATCCCATGGTTAGCAGAGTAATTTCACCACTGGACCCTTGAGCAAGACGCTAAACCCTAAGGGTGATTTTCTAACTGCACCAGGTAACGTACTTCTTATACTAAATAATGAGTCCTTCCCCTTTTCAGGTACTAGTACCAAAAGTGCCAAATCAGCTGGAGTCCTTTTGGGAGTAGCAAACATGTCTGTCGAATTGCTATGCTAATGTCCTGCAAGGCAGAAACAAATTGCATCCGCCATCCTGAAAAAAAGCATAGTTATGAATTCAGAAAAGTATGATAATTAAAGTAATAAACAGATGCATGGTCATTTGGAGAGACCTAGGCTTTAATTTGGATCTGGCTGGAAGGACAGATTCAATGAGAATCAGAGAAAAGATTTCAAATATCGCAATGTTATTTTGTTGCAATAAACAGTGGGACACTGAATGGCTTGGAGAGCACATGCAGACCTCATGCAAAAGCAGCAGAGGTGGAAATTTCAGGTCCAGAAAGTACAAATCCAGACCGTGATTTAGTTTCAACCAACCAGTTGAGCATAAAGAGTCACACTTACAGTGTAATCCACTGGTTGGTTGAAACAAAATCCTGGTCTGGATTTGTACTTTTCAGACCTGAAATTTCCACCTCTGAAAAGCAGCGATGGTAAACTTCTAATTGATTTTTTAAACATTACACTGGATAATGGTGAAATTTAATGAAATCATTAAAATTGCAAAGCTTTCTAAGTTTTGTTTCCTACGACAGAGTAAAAATGTTTTAGCGAAACTTAAACGCCCCCCCATGCTATAATGTCTGTACAGTATGAAAAGGCATGATCTCAACCAAGCTGACTATCACAATGTGAGAATCATGTGTTCACAACATGCAAAACTGGTATTAATAATCGCACATCACCCTGCCCTATACACTATAGCCATTTTCTGTATTCAGTGCAAAACACCTCACCTCAAGTTGTGATGATGTCATTTAGCAACAGTAGCTGTTTTAATACCAGTGGGAAAACACCAAATACCACCTTACTCTTGGTCCTTTTATGAAGTACCAAAAGGTTCCTGGTGCAATGGAAACACACCCAAGCTGTGACTGTCTAATCCCGCTTTCTCAAATGTACGTTGCTTCGGACAACGGTGTAATGAGTAAATGTGAATCAACCACACTACATACACTGCCATTGAAGTAACACCACTCACCATATGAAACAAATACTGTCATTCAGCTGACACTATTGTTTGTAGCTATATCACTCCAAATGAAAGTAGGTGTGGAAACCAGAACATGCAGTGACTCAGATGTACTTTGGCATACCAAAGGCAAGGCACCATCACATCTCAACTGAGTGAATCAACATATAGATACAGAAATGCAGTAGGACATATTTAGTTTTCACTGACATTTTACATCTCATTGCACCCTTTACCATTTGCACATCATGTCTGCTAAGACTTCTTTATATTCAGAAAAATTGGCTCATGACCTTAACTATGTCATAATTTCAATTAATCAGTAATGGGATTTTATTACCATCCATTATGAGTCTGCACTGGTGATTGATCATGGAACCATGAATTCATGGATTCAGCTTGGGTAATCTGTGGTCTATTTATCTTCATTTCAGCTCATTGATTATCATCAGATATTTCAATGGCGAGGTCAGATGCAGAAAAATAATGACTGCGCATGACCAAATCCACCATGCTATTGCAAAGCCTGACAGATGTTAACCGTATTAATTTCCTAATCTATTCATTCACACAAAAATGAATGATGGGATAAATTAAGCTATGAAACTCATTGTGGGAAGGATTACCGTGCACTGTCCAATCACGGCATGACTGATTCAAACAGGAAGTAAAGTAACCAATCTGAAATGCATTAAAAGCACTTTGACGGATAGCCTGCGAAAATGTCATTCATTGCGGCATTCTTAGACACTCCCCAATCACCAGTACAACATCACTCCAACAGACAATTACCCCCATTAAAACGGATGGGTGCATCGTAAACAGCCAGACATGGTTCTCATCTGTTCCTGAAGTCGTTTTCAAGGGTCACTGACCCTGCGTTTCACACAACACTTCAATTCAGCTGCAAGTATCGCTCAGAAAGGACACATACTTGAACAGAACATCCATAATTTAAATCCAGCTGGTTTTTCTACTTTCCAGCTATATAAAATGCAAGAACAAAGTCAGGACACCAGCACAAACAATGCCCTTTTTGGTTTTTTGAAAGCAAAACAGACAAACGTGAGACATTAGCAGTCAACATTCCAAGACTCCAGCCTAAATAAACATGTGATATTCACTGTAGCTGGCGAGGATGTCGGCATCAGTGACGGACATCGTCATAAGCTTCCTGACACTTTCCAAACAGAACTCAACAATCATAACTGGCACGTAGAGTAGCTTAGAAAAAAAAATCAGAAATATTTAATTAGTAGTTTACAAGCAGCCACTTAGACTTAAAATTATCAGTTACACAGACGCTGATATTATTTTGATACTATTTTGTTCCAAATTGCATAGGCGAATATATAAAGAAAAGAAAGAATTTAAAATTTCATGGTAAAAATTCAAGAAAACCATATTTAAATGAGTTAAAGTTTCAAGGCCACTTGGGGAGGCGTGTCTGCTAACAGCAGTGGTCTTAAAAGTGTATGCACTGGTAACGCACATCACTGTTTGAAGGTCTTTATGGCCTTGCGCTTAAAAAATTAATAAAAGTAATGAGCACATAGCCCAGGGTTTACAATTACATAAATCGTTTTTCCTTGTTGTGAAACACTAGCAAATACAATTTCTGAGCCAATCAATTTCTGACACTTACGGTCAAAGACGTGATTTTTGATGACAGAGCACTAGAAAGGGAGCAAAGAGCCGATCGATAAAAATCTACTGATGACTTTAGCTGCAGAATCAATATCATAACTGCAGAATTCAGCACACAAGGCTGCGCGATCGCATGGTGGATTTGCTAGCTAATTGTTGAAACCTCAGTGCTTCTTGTTGGCCAAGTCGCTCAAAGCGCCAAGCTTCTCCTTAGCCAGCTGCTGAAAGCTCCACACTGGCCCTTTTTTAGCTAGTAGGCTAACGGCATCTTCAGAAAATCTGACATTCAACCCATTTTTCAGTAATAATGACTCTTAGGTAGGGCTGGGCAATATGACCTCAAATCAATATCACGATTCATTAAACATTTTACCTTGATGATGATTAATAAACGATTATTTTGGGAGCTTGTACTGTAAATATGCTCAACTATTAAAGCTGGAATATTTTGTACATGTTATCCTTATGATTTAAAAATAGTTAAAGGAAACACACAGATGAACCGTTTATCGTTATTTATTGAATAATTCAAACAAATCAAAGCATAAATTGCTTGAAGTGAAAACCTCATGAAAAAGGTCACATTTTAGTTTTAAAGGAAAAAGCAAGTTCCTTAAAAAGTAGAAAATAAATAATTTGCATTTCTTGCATAAACCATTTATAGTGATCACGTCTGCCTGGGTGAAATTAATCACTATAAGCGGTAATTTTTCCATATGGTGTGTATAAAAAAGATCCAAAATGAACACTGAGCGCACTACTTGATTACTATAAGCTAATTATTTAAACAGTATTTGTACAGGAATGATTCTGTCCCAAGCTTTTTGATCCATATAAGCGGTAGATCACTATAACCGTGATCACTATAGGCAGTTTCCACTGTATTTTAAATATTGCTAGTGTCGAAACCAATTGGTGGTATTACCTTTGTTCACTGAGACTATTTTCCTGCAGTGTTTACACTTGACTTTTTTGTTCATGATTGTTCATGATCAATGGAACTGTATATGTACTAAACTGTCCCCCCCCCCTTATAACACTGGCCTCCATACAGCCATATATCAAACCACCAAATCCCAAACCTCATTCCTTCATATGCCACCCAACCAGAATATTTCAAAACCAGTTTTAACAACTGATTCTCCAGCTTTGAATTCACTGTATTCTTAAACCTACGGTAGGCTGTTGTGGAGTAAGCCGAAACAGCTGATCTATAGCTATCTAATTTGGCTGGATTCAAAGTAAAATGAAACGAAAAATCGACATCTAGAAAAAATTTGCTACATGCCAACTTTAGGTAATAAAAGTTCTTCCGCGAATGGAAAATGAAAATCCATCCAGATGCCAGGGACTAGTATACGCATTTGTCAAATTTCCCAAACTGTGTTTTCACAATCTAACATCTAAACAATCTAAAAAAAAAAAAACCAGAAAATAAAACAGAAGGTGCCAGTGCTATTTCTGTCTGCAACCTACAGGCTGACAAAAAGGGCGGGTTGGTGGGGGTGGGGGGGGACACCAAGGTTAAATGTCAAGATTGAATGGCACTCAGAATGATTTAATGCAGTCAGGCTGCCAGCGATTCTCCCAGATTCAGAGTTGTGCTTGACGAGAGGCATTACATCTCACTACAACATCTTCTCCCTACAGCAAGGGCATAGAAGCCCCTTTCGTCACATTAGTTAAAATAATTTTGCGATGCATCAAGCTGGAGACTTTCTTTTTTTA
>JAODJU010000005.1:32321-46132 GCA_026776725.1 Gnathonemus echidnorhynchus
GGGTGGACTGGGGGTGGACTGGGGGGGGGGTATATCAATCAAAATATCCAGGCTAACAGCCCTCGACAGAGCCAAACGATAACAACACATCAGCGGAGTTCAAGACCCTCGCGCCTGGCCACTGGTCACACTCTGGAAGATTGTCACCTCGCATCGCGCGTACACACCAGACAGCCACCTCATTAAGACGGCGTGACAGAGCAACCAGTCTATAATCTAAAAATTAAAGCAAAGTCTGTGTAGCCAAGTCATGTACCCTTCACTAACACAGCACAAGCATACAAAATAGCACACTGCAAACCTCCTGAAGAAAAGACCTGCTCGTATGCAGTAAAACTGAAGCTACACCACAACCACAGCTGGTAACACTCAGGAACTAATATGTAAAAACTCCAACACACAACTACCTTGAAATGTTTTTGCCGTGTGAGCCGAGAGTACTGGCTAATCGAGTTAGTCGTGCAACTGTCAAAATGCTTAGGAGGACCCTACAGCTGAGCACAGGCACTGAGGAGACGCTCTTCCAATCCAGCTCAAGTTGAATTATGACCCCAGAGTATCATGTACCCCCCTTGCCCTCCAAGACCAAACGAAAACAAGCCAGTCTTCCAGGAGAGACTGAAGTGCTCTGGTTAGATGGACATCCCGCCCCCACACCCCTCTCAGTCAGAGGCGAGATTAGGCCTCACGTGAAATCGCTAACATGACCGCCACACTGCCGACGTTATTCAGGCATGTACCTCTGACGGGAAAAGTACGCAGATGAAACGGGAGATGGAACTGCGAGAGGCCACAGACTGACTCATCCGGAATCATCCTGCCATGACACGCTCATAAAGGCAAAACATGTTTTCTTTGGGACGGCAAAAGCATCACAGACAGAAATAACACGGGAAACGTGAGGCCCAGGGGCATGGAAGCTCAACTTCCCAGATTCCACCAGCCCATGAATCGAAAGGGATTCGGCCGAGTATTTGCAAACGAGAGCGACCTACGACTCCCGACTTCCGTTCTGTGCAAGTTTCGCCTTGGACAATGGTGGCTTTGTGCTATGGATGGTGTCCCATCTGAAGGGCAACTTTGTTTAAAGAGGCAGCCCGCCTCAAAGGCCCGGATGATCCGGGAACTGGCAAATCCAGGAGCTGAGTAACACTGGTGCGGAGCCAGGGATACAGGCCGGCGATGAACCTTGCAATGAGCCAGACAACTTGGCTAAACCAAAGTTGCGTGTTTAGTCAGGAAGACAGCGTCATGACATGTGACGCACAGGGGAACAATTCTGAAGTCAGGAGTCAATGTTCACTATGAATTTTGCTGCAGGATTTCTGTGTACATTTAACATAAATCAGACAACTGGGACACTAATTTCACTTCAAGGTCAAAACTGCCCATACAGTGAATGAGCAAAGGACAATTTCCTGATTAATCTAGTGTAAAGTAATCAGGGGAGGCTGAGCCAGTGAATGGTGAATGATTTTCCTAATGACACTCGCAAGCAAAATGGTCGCCAATTCTAATGGAAGGTGGAGACTCGAGTGGAAATGCCAAGAGCCTGAAACACCACTTCCCTGAACTTTGACGAAACGTACCATCCTCTAGACATTTCACGCGGCACGTTCCCCCTTACCTACCCGTGAAAAGCTTAGACCTCACCACTGCCCTCCTGTCTGTACACAGTTAATCACATGATCAGGCAACAAAAGAGTTAATGGTAATCTGTGTTCCACTTTATGCCTAAAGTAACAAAATTTGAATTTGATAAATTGAGCACCATAGCTTTTCCTTGACTAGCAATTAAAGATAGCGAATAAGATGCATGTTTTGTTTTTCAGGATTACATTTCCAATAATGAGGGGCGATACCTCACAAAAGAACAAAAATATTGCATTAAGCAAGACAGTCTTGGTCCGGCGGGCTGAATATATCAGACTTAGTAATCAGATTGCACTATTCCTTAGCAAAATTCCCACTGATTAACCTTCACATAGACTTTTGTCAGTGATCCAATTTCTTTGTTAGAAGCTGACGGCCATTAAAGAATGTTAACCTGCTGGAGTTAGCTTGACCCTATCAAAGCTCTCAGCTGGTTGTAAATGATGTCGCTGCCAAACAAGAGCAGAACTATGCACCCTAAGTCCGTCCTGAATATCAATGAGCTGTCGTGCATTCGATGACACGGAATTCGTCATCCTGCCGATTTACGAGAGCGGCTCTCCCGACCGAAAGGTTTACATGTAGACGCTGTTCAGCACAACATTCTGCTGGAATAAGGGAAGTCACAGGGGCGACTCTCAACCCCCCCCCCCCGTGAAATCGTAAGAGCCGGTGATTCGCGTTCCCCGTGTAACTACAGTCACTCTTTAGACCGTTTGCGGGAAAACAAATTTAAAAAAAAAAAAACTGTCCAAGTACAATGATGAAAATAAACACCTAGTTTCCCGGCACACATTATCCATCGCTGCCATTTTGTCCAGATGACCCCCTTAAACCCATCTGGAACACAGATAGCCGTGACTAACAGGCTCCACATGTAGGGAGGGGCTCTCAGTGACCCTGAGAATGGAAAAGCTTGAGTGTTTTACAGAAGGTATGAGGAGGGCCTTTCGGGGGTGGGGGGGGGGGGGCTGCTCTTTCTGCAAGTTCCTTAAGTGAGCTTCCCATAAAGCATCTGTGTTTGCTTACTCCCAAACCCGGCTCTGAAAGAAGGCTCCCATTGACAACACATGATATAACAATCCTTGAGAACACAATTCTTCATGAGAACTTCAAGCAAAAAGCAAAAAAAATAAAAAAATTAACCCTTCCTAGCCACGCCTGCTAAAAGATACCAGCACACACAGACAAATTTACATTTAAAATGGTCAGTTTGCCTGAAAGAGACACGGCTACAGTAATAGAATGTGCAAACTACTACAGCCATGCAGGGGACTTCTGCTGTAGAGGTAAGAAATTTGTCTCAGAGCCAGGCATGTTGTTGAGAAGCCATGATGGAAAGTAAGAAAGCTTCCCAATGGAAACACACCAGGGCGTGCAGATTGACAAGATCAAGGTACGTTAGAACTTGAAAGCAGGTTTGAACTGCAAGAAATTCCATTGTTCGGAGAGATCCAAGTCTTGAAATGTTATCTCCTGTAAGAACATTGATTTGAATATTGGCATTTTAAACATCCCATCAGTGTAAATCGGTGGTTTTCTAGTCACTCTAAAATCCCTCATACAATTTTGTATATCAGAAAAAAAAAAATGTCCACAAGCAATACAACCCCCAAGCAGCCAAACTACGAGCAGTTCAGCAACAATAATCACAAAATTGATTGAGCAGAAGATCACAGTTAAATTAGTTAACTTAATTTGTTAGAACATAATGCTTTTATAATTAGTGTTTCAACAGGATACACATGGCTCTTAAAATATCAAAGGGCGCCCATCAAAAGGTAAATTGAAGCTAAGTCGGGTAAATTAGCATCCATCGCAACAGTCTTTGATCTTAGACCTGGGCTTGACTGTAAGACAGACGGCCAGCTAAGGTACAGTTTGGTGAGCGGCACTAGCGAGAGCAGGCAGCCTCAGTGCGCAAGGTGAATGCGAAGAGTTCTCAGATGAAGACACCCATCCTTTGTTTACACCTAAGTGAAAAATTCTGCCCGGTTTAAGATGTGCTCCAGCTCTCTGTACTTCACAGAGGCCAGTAAGTGACAGCCCACAAACAGTGGGTGGGAACTGAACCAGGAGGGAGCAACCCAAGGTGGCATTCAGGCTTCACGACAGAACGCTGCTGCTACCATGGAAAAAAAAAAAAAAAAAGGAACTTGGTAAAAGTAGGAAAAAAAGAAAGGCACTCAGTGGGTGAATTTCTCTTCAGGGGAAGCACAGGCACAAAACACGGAAGGGGACAGGTAGACGTTCTCAGGGTGAGCTTAAGGGCACGCCGTGGTTCCGGACTCGCACCTGAGCAGACCGCCTCAGAGCGTCCCCCGCACCACCTAAGAGGGGTCAAAAGACCTCAACTTGTCTGAGTGTTCAACCACGATGCGGGGGGGGGGGGTCCCCAGCTGAGCAAATGCAAAGAAAACTGAGGAACAGAGGCAGCTGGGAGAGGGAAAAAAAAAAAAAAGAAAAAGCGACAGAAAATACAGCCAGTGCAGGACTCCAATACGACAATATCACCGTGGTGAAATGGATTTAGGTCGTAGGCTTTCAACTGCATCAAGATTACAGCTGGTAGAACTAGTTAACACAACCAATACCACTTGAGGGACTGATGAGAGGGGGAAACACATACACATACATACATACAGACACACACACACACACACACACACACATAAAAAAATGAGGTCAAATGGTATCGGGACAGTTTTTAAACAATGAATTCCTCCCAGCAGCAGACAGACAACTTTTCTAAAATATTTTACAACCACAAATTATGCAACAACTATGAATATTACCCGAGTACCTACCAGTTTACAGCACATGCAGTTAATATTTTTCCAGCCTGTATGACCACATTGCAGGCATCTTCATTCAACCCACTATGCAAATGAACGTAAACTGCCATTACAAAATATGCTCTACATGACAAGATCTGTATCCTGCACAAATACAGGCTTATGCCATGTGCTGCCTGGGACAGGCTTAAGGCCCACCCATGACCCAGACAAAGTCAAGTATTTAGAAAGTAGGTGGATGGATGGATGGATGGATCGATGGGTGGATTGATATATCCTATGATACCTTCAGCCCCAAGCCCGCATGTTGGCTGTTTGTTCTGTTACAGCGCTATCTTTAGCACATGGAAATATCAGCAACCTACCACAATCCGCACAAATCCTCCTACCAGCCGAAACGCTCAGGCAGAGACACAGAAGACAGATTGTGAGCCACTCAGTTCCATAGTACCCCGATTCTCAGCGAAACACTAGACAGCGGTGATGCCAAACAGGGTGAAGAGTAAGGAGAGGTCTAAGAAGGCCAAGGGTGGGGCGGGGAGGGGGGGGTGCAAGATGCTGGTGGAGAACGGTGACACGTGGAAGGTAGCAAACCGCGACCACCACTGGGGGAAGACAGAGGCTCCAATTTCTTTACCTGGGCATATGCGTTGGATTCTAGAGGACTTGACGTTTCTCCAGTCGCCCAATCTTAAATGGGTTACATCCCCAGTTCAGCAAACTGAGCCTCAAGTTCGGTTTTCGTTGGCAGTTACGGTCTCGAAAGGCAATAGCAGTCAGCCTGTTTTCACTTCAGCTTGCAATTTATGATTTCATACCATACAACAACTTTTTAAATTTAAACAGCCCTCCAGCAAAAAGCACGCGTAAGAGATTTTGCCGTCTCTTATCAACAGTAACGCCCAGTCAGCTCTTAAAAAGGAGCTTATGGGGCAGTGGGGGGGAATCGTCTGGAGATCACAGTTACTGCAGAGACACACGAGGCATGCGCAGTGACCAGAACTGGGGGGGGGGGACCACCAGCCCCGGCAGCGAGTGGGCGTGAGGGACGCTACACTAAGCCTGTGTGCCCAACAGAGCATCAACACCCATCCTTGGCACCAGGAGGAGAAGCTCCAAGGGACTTCGGCGTGGCCCTCGCTGGCACAAATGCAAGCCTGACACACGCTTCCACGGAGCAGCCAAGGGGGGGGGGGGGGCAGGGCGAGCGCACCCGACTTACAGACCGAGACCGACAAGCCTGAATAGATCCTCTCATTCCGTTAAAGAGAACGGCCCTCTTTCAAATCAGCCAAAGATAAACAGGCCATTTACCCAAATGTAAATGTTACCCTTCATTCCCTCTGACCTTCTAGTAGTTGGATCCTAACAAAAATGTTCACTTTATAACCTTTAACATGCTTTTTTTTCCACTTTACCGAAAGTATATTAAAATGGTAACAAGCTGAAAAAAAAACATGTACAATGCACTCCTGAATTAAACCCAGGGGAGAATTATGCAGTGCTTGCTATATTTTGAGGAACGAAATTAAAAGACTATAGCTGTACAAAAAAAAAAAAAAAAACACTTGACGTTTCAGATATTGATTTATCACGCGTATTTTTTGGCAACTTTAAATTACTACATGGCAGGCTACAAACAGATTTGTCGAGAACGTGGGGAGGGGGGAAAAAACACCACATGGAGGTCCCCCTTTACACATACTGAGATAAGCAACTTCTCCTGCCCAATTCGCAATAAAACAAAGACGCAGGCAACACTGTCGCGTCAGCAACTTCAGTGCGGTGAGCCCCGGTCTTCCCCTGCGCACCGCCGTGCTCACCAGACCGTGGCCTGTATGTGTGCTGCGCCACAGCCCGTTCCCTCCAGCTTAATTATACCGGAGCACGGTGTGATTTGAGGCGCCTGAAGTCCGGACGAGCCTCTCGGGCGGCTTTGCCCGCGAACGACCCGGTCGTTCCGAGGCGACTCGGAGCGGAACTGCGACTGCGCCGTCGTGTCGATGGCAGCGCGTGTCCCCTCGGGTACGCGCAGTCAGTAACGGGGCCCGCATTTCCGATTGGTTAATCACAGTCACTGATTCATCGAGTGAATAAGTATGATCATCTGAAAAGGATTTGCTGTAAATGCATGCAATAAATCAAATCGCCAATAGAACAACTGCATCGGAGAGTGATTCTACAAAAAAAAAATCCGAATTCTTACTCTTGATGGGCATAATGTTCCCCAACCGTTTTTTTTTTTTTTTGGCCTATCAAATTATATGCTAATATCTGTAGGCAAGATTCATTCAAGCTTATTTTCAATGCGGAACTTAAAACGATTTAAATGCTTACTTTGGAAAAAAAAATAGAAAATAGAGTTTAATTTTATAAACTTAAAATCCAAGGAGTACTTAAGATGACACTTAAATTCACTGGAAAAAAAAGGTTTCCTTTACATATCAGCAGTCTGGCCAGTCACTCCATTGCCAAGGCAACAACTTAATTTCCAATGGACATCCCCAAAGAGTACATTAATTCCAATTTCACTTTTAAAGAAATTGCAGGCTGTTTGAACTCCATCTGCTTAAAGTATAAACACAGAGAGTTTTAATTTTTCTTTTTGACTAAAGTCATGTAGAAGAAAAAAGTCCAAGTTGTTAAACTGGTCACACGAGGTACATCCATACACACACACATACATAATTATACTACAGAAATTAGCTTATATAAAGAAATGTGTTTTCTCTTGCAGTTTAATGTGCAACTTGGAGACACAAGAGCACTGGCAGATGAATGCACCTTGCAAGCACCCGGTCTTTGGGTCACCACCTTAAGCACTACGCCACCTACTGTCCAAAACAAAACACTATTACCTCATTCGAGAGCTCAAGCTACAGGCAAAACTGGAAGAGCTCATGCAGATTCATATTTGCACCTTGTCCGGAGGTACCAGAAAATGACAGTGGATCATCCTGCTTATTTGGTTTTTAAATTAAGAACACGGCTGAAAACATACAGGAATCTTCCCTGCAATTTTCCACAATACCACAAGCATAATTACACCATTTGCTAATCAACCTCCAAAATGCGTAATTTGCCATTTGTCATTTTGTGCTTTTGATTACACTAATGTAATTAGTCCATGGTTAAGACTTTCTGATTAATTATCTAGCAATTATATAGACAGCTGTATTTCATACTTTTTCCCCTGGTGGTGAATTAATCTGATGATGTTAGATACATTCCAGCAGATGTGTGGAAACTGGTGCTCATCTGGAGCGGAAGATGATTCAGATTTGAAACCGGTCTCAGTCTACATTCTAATAACCAGGTTTAGAGGTTAGACAATAGTTAACTTGTCTGCTTATTAAAGGTAACACATACGTGGTCAATTATATTACATTACAAAATGTGATTTACATTATTTTGTGCTTTTGGTAGTTGTAGCAATTATTGATCGCAAGCGATTTGAGAAAATCCGTGGATGCTTTGGTTAAAGGTTTTGTTCCTCTGCTCTTTCTACGTTACCATGTTAAATACCTTCATATCACATGACTCCACCCTTCATCTCACACGACATTGTTACAAAGAAAACGCATAAGGTAAAACGCCCAACGTGACGGCATTTGTTTTATTTATATATATAAAAACTCGTTTAAAGACAGCTGCGAGTAAAGATTTTTTACAGCCTTTACCTTTAAAGGGAGATTGGTAGAAAGTCACATTTAGAGGTTAGGCGGCTGATAATGAAACATTCCTAAAACAGCGGGGGTTGTGGTGAAGAAGGGGGTTGACTGTTACCCCTGAAGTGGCGGCGGATTACTACTGAAAATATCGATTTACCGATATCAGACAGTCAGTAGAGACGGCAGGAAATTACTGATATGTTTACAAAAATATTAGTAAAATAATGACCACTTTGATGCGTGCGTTATTTACAAAACACTTAATATAATCTCGGACGCAAACTTTAGAAACCATAGGCTATTTAGCATAACATTTTCTCTCCTGAAACAAATGTTTTCCCCACACTGCAGTGAAACCAGTGGCGTAAATTTAAGATTTAATGACAGGGTTTGTTTTGTAGGCCTACATTTACAACTCTAGTAGCAAAAATACTAAGCAAATAGGTGTATCCATATCACACCCAGAGATAGTAACTGAAGAAGTTCTACCCGTTTGTTTAAATTAATCAAATTCAAACGAGAAAAGTTCGAGAATTATTTCTGGATGCATTTTTAGGCTGCATATTTAAATATTTAATAAAACTAACATTTTTGTTAAGGTTTAGCAAAAGTAACCTGTGTGGCATTCCATAATTCCGTAAGATATAAACGTTTTATCAGCAAGTCCTATTACCAGCCCTTCGCTGGATCTTTTTCCAAAGTTATAATATTGCACAGCATTGTTTGTTTAAAGCCATTGTGTTTGCGTAAGTTCGACTCAGCCTTAAAGACTACTTTCGGAAAGAAAATTTCCTTAATATTTTAGGTTTTTTCCCCTTTCCATTTGCCGTTTTTGTAAACGGTGTCCAAACGGCAAGCACGTCTGTGAAAAGAGTGATCCGATTACGTCCTGTGTTAGTAAGACTGCTGGAACGAAACCATATCCTGGTTTTGCGTTTTTACCTGCAACTAAAATGTAGCTTAAAACAAGTTTCCTCCCCCACCGGTACTCGGCAGTTACGGTTTGCTCTTCCTGAAGGGAAAGGACACAACCTAAGCCCAGATCGCATTAAAAAGGACAAATATTTAAACGGAAATGTAATTAAACGTATTTTTGTTTAAAATCGCACATCCCTATGAGACAACTTTTTATTCACCCATCTGAGGCCAACTTTCCCCGACGTTCTTCACACGCTCCGCAAAGTTCAACTTACCTGCCGTGAACTGGGACCTCGCGCCACAGATCGGCAGGAGGATCAGCAGGGAGCGAAGGAGCGCCGTATCCATGTTTGTCCGCAGAGTTTTTTAAAGTTGTAAAAACTGGCCGGCCGCTCCGCTTATTCCCGCAGACCGGCGCACTCCATGCTCGGCGCCGCGCTCTCCCTGATACTTTGTTTCTCCGCGAGCGGCGAGCGAGCCCATGACGTCAGCGCAGCCCCGTCCGCGAGGCGAGCGGCGCCGGCGCTCCAAGCCTCTCGCCGTCTTTGAAGGGACGCCAGGCTCCCTCTGCCGTCAGCGGCTCGCCAAGTCCGCTGCTACTCACCGGCCGGAGCGGCTGTTCCGGATCATTCGCTTTAAAGCGGCCAGCAGTCAGAACGCGCGATCCGGCGAAAGATTCGTGAGCGCTCGCTTCGCATATCTGTAGAAATGCTCGAATCGCTTCCCCGTGCAATGCTATGCAAGTCACCGGGTGGTGGTATTTGTACTTTACTCTTTGGTTACCAGTTTCATATTGTGTATTGTACTTACACAAAGACGGCAATGTGCTATTTGAAATGACACCTGTGTTTGTGCGTACATGTGTGATAACAGACTGTACGAAACTGTACTTGGACACTAAATAACCAACCAAGGTCTCTAGCAGATAAACAGTTTAAACATCAACTACCAGAAAAATTAAACAATATTACATAATAGTTTTATTCTAAGAGATACCAAAACAACGCCTCTTAAATTTTTGTTGTTGTTTTTTATAGGAAATTTACCATGTGTGAAACTAGAAATATAAACTAATGTAACTATAATACTTCAGAAATAATTTCGTTGTTTTTCTTGTTGTAGTTTAATTTGGACTAAAACTAATATGAAATTAAAAGAGATTTAGGAACATTCCATATGCCTCTTCGAGAGAGAGGGTAGCCAGCCCACGCTGGATTTTTCAGCTCAAAGAGGAGCTGAATGCATTCCGGCAGCATCGCTCACTGGCCTCTGTAACACCAGCTGACAGAATGCTTCTGCTCGCTCTTTACCTCCTGTCTACACCAGCGTCGGGTCTGACTGATGCTTAGAGAATAGAGCAGGTAGGATACGGCGAACGGGCCACGGCAGCATGTGATTTGGGCTTCTAATTGCTCATCGCGGTCGATGGGGCCTGTCTGAGGCACATCAGAACGCGGAGCTCAGCCGCGGAGCCGGGGGGACGTGAGCTCGGGTTCCGAGGGGCCGGGCATCGCCCGCGTGTAAACATTCAGAATCAAAGCCCCTGTCAAGCTGGATGCTGGGGGGGTAGCAGGCGCGGAGACTCAGGAAGGTGCCAATTCTGGGAGTCAAAAAACACTTGGACGGCATACAGTCGACCTCCACCTCTTTCGCAGCAGCGAACCAAATATCCCTGGCGCTCTAATTCACTGAGGGGATGTTAGATGAGGGCCAACGGTGTGCCGACAAAACGAGCCCAGGTTTGATAGGGAGGGAGAGCGAAAGGGGAGCAGCATCCCAAGACAACAAAGTGCGTGTGTCATCGTCGCTGAAGGCTGCACGTCATCCTGCCGTATTCCGGCTGGGAGAGAAACACAAACAAACTCCTTAGACAGTCCCTTTGATTAGAGAGAGGACGTGGTGTACATGAATCCAGGAGGCTAAAGGTAGACTGGTCTAATTAAAACAGCAATCCCCTCCCCCCCCCCCCCGGTGGCTGAGTTTGGATGGGGGGTGGGGGACTGATGTCGAGCTCAGAGAGTAAAGATCAGACAGAGAGGATTAGCCCCTGACAGCCCCGTTTGTGAGCTCTTCCATATCGTCAACATTTTTGGCAGTATGTTAAATCATATACTCATAAAAAATTGATATTCAGCCCCTGAAATATGCCACTAACTAAAACAAATCATTTGTCAGGTTAATAGAACTTTTTTTTTTGACAGTGTCAGACAAACACATACTAGATAACGGGACAAAAAATCTTAGATATTATACAGGGATGTTCAAAACGGGACGATTAAAGTCTAGATTGCGTGGGTTAATATCAAAACTATCTGGCAGCAGGTGCAAAAATATTCTGCACATATGTATTTATTTTGAAAGGGATACGTCACTGTGAATGTCTCTCCTGATCAGGCGGCAAACTGCAGCAGCACGTTAATGTTAATAACGTTCATTCTGCACCTCCACTGCAATGGGATATGCCTGCAAAATAAGGGTATATGTTAGAAGGTGATGTATTAATGGCTTTGGGGAAACCAGGAAGGGAAGGACTGCCGGCGTAAAGAAATCGAAAATAACACACGTTTCAATTAATATCGCACACTTTTCATAGAGATGAAATTAAGCACCTTTTAAAGTCGCTTTCAACATAGTGCCATATGGAATATGGAACGACATGAGGTTGGATATATATACAGAATAATAATAATAATAATAATAATAAGACCTTATTTTTTCAGCCTCCACAGTTGTCGCTTATAAAATGTTCTTTCGGATTATTATCTTCCTGGCGTAGCTGGCAAAGCTCAAAGCATTGGCACAATTTGCACATTCAAACTCTCACCCTTACCTTTATTCCACCCTACTGTTCAGAACGCTATGAATATCAGTTGCAATTTGCTTAACAGAGAGGTCTGCTTCTACACCCCTGCCACCTCAAAGACACAGGGCCAAGAAAAGCTTAATGCCTTTTGACTGAAGAAACACCACCCTTCTTCAAGCATCAGTGACCCAACATCTCGTCTAACAATGATTCCACTTGATAACTGGAATCCTCCAGTAGGCCAGATTAAAGATGCACCTAATTAATGCTAGTATTGCAGTAATATAAGGCCCATCACTCAGAGGTGGAACGTCCAGACCCAGAAAGTACAAATCCAGACCAAGGTTTTATTTCAACCAACCAGATGAGTTTGAAGAGTCACAGTCACAGAGTACTCAACTAGTTGGTTGAAACAAAATCTTGGTCTGGATTTTTACTACCTACTGGAGCTGAACTTTCCACCTCTGCTTTCACTATACATTCTGATTTTCCCACCCATTTAAACTCTTAAATCAAATCTTCCCGACCACATTATTAATAAGCAACAGGAAAGGCCTAGTAATTTCTTTTCCCGTATCAAATATCATGTGCATTCGTTAGTTCATGGCAGTGGTGTATTCTGTCAGCCTGTCAACAATAGATGACCCAAAACAGGCCACACCCCTTCATGTAATTCAATCAAGACATTCATGTGTTGCAACCATATGCCCTTTCCCCCCTTTGATTCAATGTTTAATTGAATAGATGGATAGGTTATTGTTTTCAGTCATTGTCTAACAGTATGAAAAACTGCTATGAATACGACACTGTGACTGTTACATACTCTGAAGTCAATTAAAAATGTATGAACTTCCCACTATAGAACTGCATTGCAGTCAAACACACAGGCTGCTGTACAAACAACAACATCACAGTTTATTAATTGAAATAATGTGTGTTTGTTCCCGCAATTGTTCTCTAAGCTAAAGACGTGTGAATGTTTTGCTTGGGCTAATGAATCTCGTTACTTTTCGATGTTTGTCTTTGCATTAATGCGAGTGACAGTGTGGAGTTTTGTCAGTTACTTATTAAAGCTATAAGTTCTAAATCTTTGATGATGCTAGACTGTCATCACATATGGTTAACGTGCTATTTGCAGGCACATGCATATAAACATCCACCCATGCATCCACTCACCGTGAAACATGACCGTTATGTATAAATATAATTATAGATTCTGCACTCCTTTAATTCCGAGTAATGTACAGTGAAACAACTATATTACAATTAGCTGTGGATCTGCCATAGAGACTTGCTACCTGTGAAGCTGTGAAACTCTGTGTCACAGAAAATGCGAATCGATCTTTTTTTTCCCCACGTTTTGTTGCAAAGAAAGTCCAGGGAGGCTGCGGTTAGGATCTCGGTGTTTACCAAGCTGGCAAAAAGTAATCAGTGCAGGCAACACACAGTCACCGTTTCTGCTGTTCTGGAGTCAGATACTCTGGATTCTTAGCAGGGATCTGAATTATGGAGCCTGTGCCGTAAATATTTTAAAGATGGTGAATTCTGAGGTGGACTGCGGAAGATGGGGTTGCACCTGTTGTTGCAGATCAGTCTGAAGCTTCGTCCGCGGAGGACATTCTCATGATTTCTTCGCTGCGGGGTGCCATTCAAAGCTGAGGAAGATTGGATTTCATGGTGCTCAAAAGCACTCATCTCTCACATGAAGTGTGTTGGTCAACAAGGTGACACAAGAGCTGGAAAGTGACATTACGCCTTTGAATATACTGTAGAGATGCTTGTATGATTCATGAATTCATGGTGGTACATGGTGGTGCAGGCGGCTGATGTCCATGTTTCTTTTTTGGAGTCCTGGTTACTGGAGGCAGTGAGCTTGGAAACAGATGCTTGCTGCCATTTGGACAGGAGTCCAGTTCTTTCACATCCACGCCTCCCGTTCTCCCGTAAATGGGGGGGGGGGGGGGGGGGCCT
>JAODJU010000005.1:53207-80082 GCA_026776725.1 Gnathonemus echidnorhynchus
CAACCAACCAGTTGCACATAAAGAGTCACAGAGTACAACTGGTTGGTTGAAACAAAATCCTGGTTTGGAATTTTACTTTCTGTACCTGAAATGTCCACCTCTGCTTCTAAATTGCCAGTTTTATATTTCCATTATCCATCCATCCATTTTATGCAAGGCAGGGCACCCCCTAGAGGGGATGCCAGTCCATTACAAGAGATTACATCCAATTTCTTTAACAGTTGCTTCTATCCCAAGTGGCATACAACTGAGAAAGCATAGTTACCAAGTCCCCAGAGCGACTGGGGGGAGGGGGGGGTTGAGGGCCTTGGGGAGGGACCCAACACTGAAATTACTCTGCCAGCTGTACAGTTTGAACCTGCAACCTTCCAAACAGAGATACCAGGTCCTGAGCTTCTGAGCCACACACCAGATTGGGCCCTATGACTGTTATTTTCAAGGAATGATGTGAAACTATAGGATGAAATATTCAGTGTCCATATTTAGTTTGTTAGCTTCTTGTCCTCATCAATTGACCCAGTTCCGACAGCAGGGGGCGCACAGCTGTGGCTTCCCTTCGAACCCATGGCGACAGACCCTAGCTCCCCTTCCAAGGATTAAAACCAGATGGGATACCTAAAAACAATGGCCACACAGGACCCCATCTACATATCCTGCTGTGGAACCCAAGGGGATTAGACCCCGCCCCCCTGCCAGCCTGACATCTGCTACGCTCAATATTTTTAATGGCAAAATTGGCCAGAAAACACAGTAAGCCTGGACTAAGCAGTGCCTCCATCCTTTTTTCTGTCCCTTACAGCTGGTTGATTTGCTTCCCATCCGTTGTTTTGTACCTGCTTTTAGTCTTCTGTTATTCACCCTCTATCCAGCTATCGCTATTGGCTATCTCTATTGGCTATCTTTATTGTAGCAATTCAGGCTACTTTGCCCAAGGGTACCACAGCGACCCCCTGGAGTTTTTTTTTCCCTAGCAGCCTTTGGTCAAAAGTCCAATTCTTTTAACAGGATTGGTTCAAAAAAAAAAAGGGAGAAGCGGTCTTTCGTCCTCACCTCACCGTTTTCCCTGATGAGTCTTGACATGCTGGCAGACGGATGGAACACAAACATAGCGCATTACCTTTGCCTCCCTGTTTCCTTTCATTCCCTGGAAGAATAAAAAATGAAAAATCCCATACCTGCACAGTGACTATCAAACCTGGGGAAGGTGTGTGTAGTGCAGGGCCGATTCGAAAGGCATCCAGCTATTACAGCCCCTGAAAAACAATAGTGTGGGACAGCAAGTCGAAGGGCCTTAATAGCCTCATTATGGCAGTAGATTGAAGTGGAGAGAGAGGAGATATAGACAAGAAGCACAGAATTTAAAGCAGAGTTTCTGGGCTCATTCCTTTCATTGGGCAGAGACCCTAATCGATGTGATACAGCCGGGTTAATGCAGACTCCTAAAAACACGCTATTCATCCCCAGCAAAACTGCACATTCAGATAATTGGTTTCAGTTTCTAGGCAGAGGGAAGCACAGTAGCTTGATAGCTCGCGGGGGGGCGGCTGCCCCCTGTTGGAATGATTCCACAGCACAGAAAAGACCCTGACAGCTGTCATGAAATCCAGCTTCCCCCAGCACCAGCCAAAACCTCGCAAGGCGGCACCAATAACAAGGAAAGCCCCCTCCCGGGAGAACAAAAAAAGTCAGCGTGGGGGGAAATGTTCATTAAGCGGCTCCGGTGTGAGTCTAAGCGGGGGCTTTTAGGGACCACATCAGGAGGAAAGAATCCCAGCCCACACAATCCCATCTCCACTTCCAGGACTCTGAGGCAAGCTGTCCAGGTTTTGGGTTTCCTCAGGCGTTTATGAAGGTAAACAATAGCCTCATTTGCCACGTGGAGCAACTTTTCAATATTTGTGTAGAAATGCATAATCCTACTGGTGCAGAAAGGGTAAATGGTAGGCCAGTGTCACCAGTCCTTTTAAAGTGTACGTAGCATGAGCCCTGATATTGGAGGCTAACGGCAGGCTAAGGGAGCCCAGGCAGCAGGGGACACAAGGCAAGGCAATACACAGAATGGGATTACAGCCCATTGCAGGAACAGTCCAGTCTTACCTGTGTTTATTCTTTAATGTGTAATGTCATATCCCTTTATACTTGTGCCTCCTTAATACCCGTGTCCATGATCCCTGTGTCCCTGACACCTGTGTCACTGATGCCTGGGTCCCTGATGCCTGTGTCCCTGACACCTGTGTCCCTGATGCCTGTGTCCCTGATGCCTGTGTCCCTGACACCTGTCACTGACACCTGTGTCCCTGACGCCTGTGTCACTGACACCTGTGTCACTGACGCCTGTGTCCCTGATGCCTGTGTCGCTGACACCTGTGTCACTGATACCTGTCACTGACACCTGTGTCACTGATACCTGTCACTGATACCTGTCACTGACGCCTGTGTCCCTGACGCCTGTGTCACTGACACCTGTGTCGCTGACGCCTGTGTCACTGACACCTGTGTCCCTGACGCCTGTGTCACTGACACCTGTGTCGCTGACGCCTGTGTCACTGACGCCTGTGTCCCTGACGCCTGTGTCCCTGACGCCTGTGTCACTGACACCTGTGTCGCTAATACCTATGTCCTTGATTCCTGTGCCCCTGATACCTCTGTCCTCTGTTTACTGTCTGGAACTAGACAACAATGCATTTCACTGCACATTATAATGCATATATTGTGTATGTGTCAACTAAAATCTCAACTTGATTTTTTCACACATATTAGAAAGTTGTGGAATAAATTAAAGGAATATGGACTTTGCATTACCAATTCTATAATTATGTATTTTTCTCTGTAGCCCAGAAGGAGCTGTAGCGGCGTACAATCCTGTGCCGTCTGTTTACCCATAAGGCCTGATTTCTCACAGGCTTCAGAGGGTCTGAAGTGACTTTCTGGCTGCTCTGGGAATTTAGCCGGAGCAGAAATCCATGCTTTTGATTTCCATGCCAGACTGGAGCTCCGTCGTGTTATTTATCACCATCTTAAAGGACTGTAAGGCCTCCGTCTCCAATCCACGTCTTCATCAGACAACAAGCTGCCCCTACACACTGCATATGTATCCTGAGAACTTCATGAATTTAAATGACTTCTCCTGATGTGGCAGCAATGAACGGGGTCATCTCATGGCGTTATAATGAAACACAATATACATCATAACAATAAAATTCACGCCTGTCCTGTTTTTAAACAAACAGATTGACACATATGGTTTTGTGTCGATGTTTAAGCGAGTAAGTACACAGGGAGATATACACTTGTTTAATGAGACAATACACACCAAAACACTCAGCTGTTACACTTAGCTAGTGCCATTCAGTGTCATCAGATACTGATGTTTAGCTAATGTGTTTGAATCATATGGCAAAAGTATATTTGCATGTTTATTATAGCCAGTCGTTGAAGTTGAGGCCAGCCCAAGGGCAGCAGTGGGTACCCCTGTTGCTCATACCTCTGTGGTTTCGGAACAAGGGCAGACTGGCAATAAAACAGCCCGGGAATTTCCTGTCAAGTGGCACCAATTTGATAGTCTGCTGCCGACCAGAGTGGGGGGGGTTATTTGGGACATTCTGCTGCCAACCAGCCCCGACGGCCAGTCCGTGTCTGCGTGGGGGTGTTCTGTTCTGTTAGGTGTTCTCCAGTGGGGTCCAAAGACATGCTGCTGGATGAACTGGTGTCTCTCAGTCACTCCTAGTGTGTGAGTGTGTACCCCGTGGCAGACTGGCATCCCATGTAGGGTGACCCCCCCCACCTCGTGCCCAGTGCTGCCTGGGACAGGCTCCAGGCCCCCCCCCAAGAACCCCTTACTGGATAAGTGATAATTAATTAGTCATTTCTTGCCTCTTAAAGGATCTTGTGAACAGTGCCCCACAATAGAATTCAACATAGCTTATATACTGACGTTAAATAAAAGCCATGTTATTAAAATATTCTAAAGCATACGTAAAAGCAATTTACGTACTCTGCCTGAAACTGAATGAAGAAAACTGGAAAAATAATACTTTTCCCTTTTTGTTGTTGGTTGACCTCGGATGTGATGTGATTTAAACAGAACATTTTGCCATCTTATTAAATATGCCATTTAGATCTGAATTTTTGGCAGATTTCTCATGCTATTGAGGGTGACAGCCTTGGAAGTGGATTGTTTTCATTTTAACTTATTGAATGCCACATTTTGACATTTTTTCTTGCATTTTTATTTTTGATTAGTTGTTACGGTGCGCTCTTGATTTCTTATCGTTTGACATTGGGAAACGGAGCTGGAAACGGGGCTTTTGTCAGGCATTTAACAGACCAAATAAAAATGAGGAACATCCACCTTTGTATTGTACTCAGAAGTCTGTAAATGGATTCGTAATTACTGGCTGTCTGCCGCAGACAGAAATGTAATTGTACCTCCAGCAGGATGGAGTTTACAATCTGCGCGCGCCGTATTCACTCAGCTGATTAATAAAGGCTTCAGGACGGGACTCTGCTCTCCACTCTGAGCCACTGAAAGCGGCTCATGAGAAGAAACAATAAAGCCGTCGTGTAGCTTCCGCTGAGGGCGACCCCGTCCTGTCCAAATCAAATGTTAGACTCGAATGAGCCCATGTGGCGCTCTCCGTGAGCAGACATTTCGGCGGGCCTCGGAAATAAATCAGGCCCTTCGGTGCAGGAGAGATCTGGCAGCCACCAACAAGCTTCTCCCTGACATTTTCCACAGCTTCAGAGGTCCCTAATCCACCCTCCTCCTCGCTCTCTTTTTCAGCGTGGCGTTTAAGGAGCCAGTGGCGCTTGGAAGTAGGCTGACATCACACGTCGGTGGCGTGGGCAGGTGGTGCGGAGGTGGGCGAACGCAGAAGGGATGCACTTATCTGCACGTTCAAGCGCGAGGACATGGAAAACGGTGCATTTGGACCCTGCCAAAGTTCTAAAGCCGCAAACATCTGTCTGCAGCCTTGCGCTCGCTCTCGCCCGAGCGTCGCTTCCAGCCACAGATGTGTCATCCTGTATCCATGACGATAATATCCTTTGAATGTCAGGAGGTCAAACCTCTGTGGCACAAATATCAGCAGGAAGAGAGGAAAGAATTAAAAAGTAATTAAATTTAATTAAAAATAGATTTATTTTTTAATTAATCCATAGCAGTATCTGGCTTTGGCTACAACTGATCAGTGTTTAGTGGCTAGCTATCATTTGGTGTGGGTCATATCGTTTTGGTTTTGTTTCATACAAGGTCTATTTCTTAATGTGATGTTACATGTCTTCAAAATATGTGTCTGTTGTTCACTAAAACAGGAGAAACACATTTGTGCATGGAAACAACTGTTAAAGGTCCCCTAAACTGCATCCAGCCCAATCAGATATTTCATAGATGACAGATGAAATCCGGGAAGGATTGGAAACATTGAGACATCCGCGTCAGTTTTTTTTATGACTGTCCTCTTTGGGAATATTTATGTAGATGTTTTCGCACTGTTTCCATTATGGAACAAAAATTAAATCGATTATTTTTTAAAAAATCAATTCTTGAAAACTTGCTTTCTCCATTAAAAAAAATGTATTAAAAAATTCTTTCTAATTTGTCTTTTATATCTCCACATGTATGATGCCATTAGGAAAAAACAACAGCTTCAAACATATCTATCTTTCAGTTACTAATTTAGATGCAAGTTAATGAAGATTGCCGCAAGCAGACGTACATCAAAACCGGTGTCATGAAAAGAGACTGAGAGCCACAAAGGACAGGGAACGAATCAGCCAGCATCAACACAAACAAAGTCAACGCACACAACTGCAACCACTGAGGACACAGTTCTTGCTGGATAATTTTCAGTGATGTTTGCCGTGTATTTGAGCTGCCTCGAAGCTCCAAATTGATCTTGGGTTTAGAGCAAACACCCCTCTGTTATGGCTCTGTTCCAATGCTCACCTGTCCTCTCTGTCTTCCAATTAACGATGTTCGAGGGATGCAATGAGGGGAAGTAGAAGAAGCAGGAGCCATGCCTGAAAAGGATTGACAGTGTGGATGCAGGTGGATGGAGAAAGAACGTTGGTATTTGATATGACGACCCAGAAGGGGGCGATGGTGAGACCACGTAAACAACCTTTGCCGGTCAGTGGCAAGTGACCTGGTGAAATGGACGGATGGATTGGAACGGAAGTCTCCACAGCCACAAGCAGACAAACACAAAAGCACATATTATATAAACATGCAAAAAAAGACAATTGTTTCATCATTTATTGAGCAGACACTTCTATGCAAAGTGACAGAGAAGCAGGTACAGACAGTTCCCGTAGCAATAGGGGTTAAAGGTCTTGCTCAAGGGCCCAAAAGAGGGTTCACTATCCACCAAGGGATTTGAACAGATGACATTTTGATTACAGTTATGAATCCTAACTGACTGAGCCATCCACTATGCTCAGAAAAGAAGCAGCCAAAAAAAAACAAGAGATAGAATTCAACCACCCAACCCTCGAGGTGAGACAAGAGGGCTACCCACTGCGTTAACAGTGTCACCTACATGTGCGGCAGACCATAGTCTATTGACCAAAACAACGTTAAACACGATGCATCCTTCTGTGAAAACTACGCTAGACAAAAATGAGGAAGATTAATTATATTGTGAATTTGAGAAAATAACCTGTAAGTCCATGCGAGTCTGAGAAGCGATTCACTCAGAAATATGGCAAGTGGATTAAACTGATGTTCCGGGGAACAGATTTCTGTAATGTGTTTTTATTATAATTCAGTGAGAATCTTCAGGCGTTGTTGTGATTTTGTCACCTTTTATTTCTTATTTTGCTTCTGTAATTTGAGTTGAACATTAAGTCTTTATGAGTAAAAGTTATTTATGGAATAGATGTTATGTAAGAAGTGCTTACACTGAGCAGATGGTGAATAACTTTTAACTAAACCCATTTAAAACACTCTGTTTTCAGATTCCAGAAAAATCCGTGTTTTACTGCCAAGCAGGCTGACTCTTAATGTCGGTGATTTCAAAATAGAATAAGAAAGACGCTAAACGACAGAAAATCGTTCAAAATATCGCGCCCAGTATACTGCAACTTGCGTTGTTGTTTCAGGGTTCAGCCTGAATTTTTATCTGCTTGCCTGGAAACGCTATGAAACATTGTACCGCATCTAACAAGCTGTATGTCTCACCAGCACATTAGAGGAGACTTGGATGAAATGGACGCCTCTTTGGTGAAGTTCTGAGGTGTGACTCACTGCGTTCTTGGCAGTTGCGCGCGGTGGCTGCCGCCTGTTGACGGCAAGTGCGTCCCCTGGAGCCCGCTGGAATCTCGGCATGTTTGCCAGTGACAGCCTGCGGAGGGGTGTTGGGAGATAGGACCTAAGAAAGGTACTTCTATGCTGAGGAAGACGGGGGTGGGCGGCGCTGCTGGTCACTGAGCATGCGAGGCCCTGTACTGCTTCTTCTCGTACCTGCTGTCGGTCATCGCTGCACTAGCTCTGTTTCTGTTTTAAGCCCGGAAACGAAGCGCGTATCGAATGAGGTGGCACGGTCGCGGCATTTTCCGAACTGCCAGGACCAATCGGCAGACTCTGAGAGACGCCCGTTTTGAGGTTAAGGAGACGGAACGCTGTCACGGCCAAAGAAGCGTCACTTGGGTCGGCGCGGCCGGCGAGACGCGCTACGTATCAACGGGACGGCACGATGCTATCGTCACTAGCATAATCAAGATAGAGCACAAGCAAACAAGTGTTACGCTTGAAAAAATATGTGTGGTTTATCAAACATGGTTGTATAAAGGCATATTCCTTGGTTATAATAAGACATGCGCTTACTTCTGGTCTACAGTTACAGTCAATAATAGATAAGGCTGAATCATTTGATTTGTTTAATTATCTTAGAGTCTGCTGCATTGTTGCTAGATTTGTCTTTTTGAAGCAGTTATTAGCCAGAAAATTGTCAGTAACATCGTGAAGCACATTTCTGTCACTTTTTACTGTATTTTACATCAACTAGTTAATAAAGAAACTGCAACTTAATACATCTCTGTTTAAGTTACACATAACACCTAGATACAGAAAATTTCACAGTAGCACTTGACTAGAAATGAAGACTAGCAAAACAAAACCTGACATCTCTGGCAACTAATAAAAGAATAAAGATTAAATATATCTAATGTATTCTTTTGATGGATTGCTGCTGAAGATGATTTACTTTCGCCTCTTGGCAGTTATGCTGAAGCAATAAGAAAGTGCAGCGACTGAAGGGAGAATTTCCATGATAACAAAGACAAACGGCATCTCTTCAGACTCAGCTATTTGCCATCTTCCCTGTGTCTAGTGCAGCTCCTGTTCCTTCACAACAACCTTCATTTTCTTCAAAGAAAGTCAGACATCCTGCAATTGCCGATTTTAACTGCAAAATTTAAGCTAGACCTAAAAACTTGCTTGTTTCTTTCTTACAAATAAAATTTCCTAACACATCCATAGAGTATAATTACAGATGTTACAGATAGACATTATATAGCAGACCACATGATTATTTGTTCCCGAAAGACTCAATCATTCCTTTAACAGAGCACACAAGCCCAGATAAACTACAGAGTGAGCCCAGGACTAAGATGAGGATGTCAAAGATCTTAAGCTTGCAGTTGAGTTTAGTCCATTTGAGCTGCAGATGGAAGAGGGCTGGAAGCAGAAAACTCATGGCTGCCCCGGTGACATTGCCCGTCAGTCCCATGAGTAGCGAGAAGTGGGGCATGAAAGTGGCCATCAGGAAGGTCAGCAGAAGGAGGCTGCCCCGAAGCAGCAACTTTGTTCCGACCCCACTGGCCTGGTCTGCACGGCGCTTTGTAATGTATGTCTGTAGGACCTCAGTGGCTGCGTAGAAGGGCAGGGGGTAGGAGAGCAGCGCCTTGGCTAGCAAACAGAGGTTGACCACAGTGCGCAGAGTGGCAGGAAGGTTGTCTGTTATCACCTCCTTTGTCTCCTTGCCCCAAGTGAGAAAGGCAAGGACAGAGAAGGTGGTTTTGAAGACGCAGGCGATGATGTGAGTCCAAGTAATCATGCTGGAGAATTCACTCCTCTCCTCCATGTTTCCCTCTAAGGTGGGTAGGAAGATCTGAGAGGTGTAGCTGAAGATGATGACCCCAATGGACATAAGGAACTTCTCAAAGTCTACAGAGACAGCCATCCACGTCCAGGACCAGTGGGGAGCCTCCAGCAGGCAGTAGGCAATGATGATGAACGTGATGAGGAACTGGGCCAGGGAGCAGAGCAGACTGAGCCTGGAGACCACGTGCAGGTCCCGAATCAACATGCAAGGCATGAGGGTGAGAAAGGTGATGATAGACCATGCAACCGGGGGCAAAGGGAGGTATGGAAAGCTATGGCCTGCAAGGTTACAACTGACCACTAGGTAGAGGATACAGGTCATCATCAGCTCGACCCCTTGGGCTGTATTGACGACTGCTCCCCCCAGACGGGGACAGAAGTGGAAACAGCAGGCGTTGGCGATGTCTTCATAGGTGCTCCTCACCCGAATAGGATGTCCCACCTCGTCCTCCTCATAAAGGCAGGCAACCAGAATCTTACCAGTGTAGCTACAAATGACGGCAGCCAGGACAAGGAGAAGCAAGCCCAGCAAGCCACTCTGAAGCAGTGCGTAGGGTAGCCCCAGGACAAAAATACCCTTAAATGGCAAAAGAACAGAAGAGCTAGACATATCGCAGAAAAATTCGAGCCATTCTTAAATTTATATGAATCAATGGGTGCTAACTACAACAATTCTGGGTAGGCACTCATTAGACTCAAGGTCAAACAATTATGCAGGACACAGATACAGTACCAGTCAAAATTCTGCACACACTTACTGAAAATCATTTGTTTTTCAGCAAGATAGTAACCCTATGCACACCTCGAGGTTATGTAAATATTTTGTCATCTTGTGAAAAAGCTGGAATTCTGTGACAGATGACCTGGTCCCCACAATCCCCCAATATAAACGTTATAGAGCTGGTTTGGGATGAGTTGGATCCAAGAGTATTAGCAAGGTAGCCAACTTGTGCCCAGAACTAGTGGAAACTCCTTCAGTCCTTCAGGACTGTTGGAGAAGCATTCACAGGTGGCTACATCTGGAAGCTGGTTGAAAGAATGCCAAGAATCTGCAATGATGTCATCAAGAAAAGGGGGCTAGTTTGAAGAGTCTAAAAGTTGAGAAAACGTTGAACACTTCTCCTGGAATATTTGATGTGTATTACTTCATTGCTTCAAGGCCTTTTACTTTAAGGTGAATAACAGCTAAAATAGAGATAAATGCATTAAAAGCAGGTGTGTCCAGTCCTTTGACTGGCGCTGTATTCAAAATCTAGTAGTGGATGGATGTTTGGACACCACCCCTGGCGTTCTCACGGAGAACATTAAGTCTAGAGATGCATGGTCCTGTGGTTGTGCACAGCCCTGGAAAGCTTTGGCCAGATAAAGAGGACATCTGGTAATTAGTGTTACGAGTGGAACATGATGCAAAGCTCCCAGTGCCAGAACAAAGTGTACATTACAGCACTGTCAGAATTGTTGGCCAGTCATTTGTGCTCCGCTATTCAAAAAGGCTACACAAATGTTTGATTGCACAATTGAAAACTTGTAAATGTTTTGCAAACGACAGTGCAAAATACATTTAATTAAATGTAATGTATTCCAAAATACTGAAAATAAGGAATCTTTCCTACTTGCAGTTTTCCGTAATTGACTTGGTGGGCAAGGTTGATGTCCCGGAAACCTGACACCTCTGCTTTCCGTAATATAATAAAATAGCACCAATATTGTGCGTAATAATCATCCTTTATTCATACAGTTTTGCCTTTCATCCTAATGCACTGACAGCAGTCTTTTGACAAGGTGCAGGTGAGGCAGTACGACTCATGTCTAAAAGCTGGTCTCCTTTGAATCATGCAGTAACAGAGAAACTACTACAGTAGGACTCCTGTAAAATGTACTTTTATCTGAAATGACCAAATTTGCAGCTGAATAAATGTATTAACCCAGCAGCCAGTCATCAACAGCAGGGGTTTTTCTGTGACTCAAATCTGCAAACATCGAGTGACGAAGCACATTCTCTAACATCCACCATTAGCTTCTGTCCGGTGGACCCTCTGATATGTATCTATAATATTGGTTCTCTAATGCTGACTCTCAATCTGCTCCTGCATTTACATGCAACATAACCATCTCGTGAATGGATGTCATGTTTAGCACATGCTGACTCTAGTTACCTGGATGGCATTGGTCACATTCCAGCCCGCTTCCCAGGTGCTGATCTTGGGACAGGTGACGCTCTGGGTGTCCCCCGCAGGTGCGACAGGCGGGTCATCGCAAAATGTCACTTGGCTGGACACACAGGGGTCCCCGTGACTTTCTCCGTCATCGCCGTAGGTTCTGCTCAGCTCATCCCTCTGCACAAACACAAGGCATTCCTCCTCACCTCCACAGCGAAATCTGTAGCCCCTCAACAGCTCCACTTGTGTTTCCAGCCAGCTCAACCTCAACCAAGACATCTCAGGACTATATGGTGGTCTACTGATGCTTCTAGAACCTGCTGCCTTCCACAGTGATCCAGAAGGAAAACAACTATTTTAACTCACTGGGATGAATAGCAGATGATTTCTCTCCCATCACCAGCTCGATGTTAGTGGCCAACAAGTGTCAATCGCGGGGTATAGACCTTACCACGAGAACACGGTCCACTGCACACCAACACACGTCTCGAACTCTAAATTGGCTTCTCATGACAACGAAATCATCCTACTCCTCGATGCACACGCAGCCGGTGACTGACAGCGGGGAGATCTGTCTCAGAAAGTAATCACATTCTGAATTTCAGGTCAGGGGAAAAAATCGAATTCACGCTTGATTTAGGCTCAGGAAACCCATCATGCTAGCTTAAAATGATGTCATTTTCAAATTCATTGAAATTTAATTGGCTACTATGCAACCCCAAATTGCATGAATCTAAGTAAAGCTTAATGTAAGTAAAGTGCTCTTGGAAAAGGTTAGTACAATTTAATCAAGATTTTGTTGACTTTTGTTAACTTACTGTAACTTTTTGTGACACTAGATGGAACTATAGAGCTCACTCGATCTTCTAGCTAAAATGCAGATACTTTTTGGGTCTCCGTAAATAAATGCATATTTGCGCAAGTAAAACACCACAGATATTATGAGCTTTAAGAAAAAAATAAGTAAATCTGCAAGTACCGTGTACGTAGAGTACCTGCGTAAAAGTTATTTCAGTGTTTCAGGGATGCAGAAGTCTTTTCATAGTGCAAAAGTAAGAATTACAAGTCTGGTGTAAGAAGACACTGAAACATTTAAAATTTAATCCAAACTCTCTTTAATAATGTTATCACGCTGAAACACGATTAGTTAACTAACGTTTAACTCCATTGGATTAAAACGTGGACGGAGAAGGTGGCTTTGAAGACGCAGGCGGTTAAATGAGTCCTGGTCATTATGCTGGAGAACTGACCCCCTGTAAATGGTAACATGACATATATATATAAATCTGCCTTGTAAAGGAACAGCAACGAACTTTGAAAACAGCTTTGAAAAAGAGAAGGCATTCAGCGTAGCGGTGCCCCCACTCCAGCAGGGAGGGGGAGGGCTTCTTCAACTTCTTCAAAGTCCCGATTGAGGTTTTGCGCAGAGCGCAGAGGCGACTGGACAGACAGCGTTGATGAAGAGTTAGAAAAGTCAAAATGAGAAGCCTGCTGCATTTCGCTGTCGTATCGCTGATATGGCCATTCAGCCAAGCTCAGCAGAGGGGTGAGTGCAGCGTTTACTGAAGTAACAGCTAAAGCAAATCAATAGAATTAAAGAAAAAGAAAACTTTCTGAACTTTAGGGGCCAGCCAGAGAACGAGTCTTGGACTATAACAAGATCTGCTTTAACAGTAATATCACATAATACAAGCTCATAAATAAATGATTAACTGCGGCGCAGTTGTTGATTTGTTTGTGCATTTCACCTTATTTTTAAAGCTGCACTTTCCCAGCCTAATGTCAAATTCTAATTCGGAGAAGATTTACAGATTTTCAGTAGTAATTAGTTTCTTACATTGTTACATAGGTTACTTATGATACAGATTTATTTTTAAATTTTCCTTGTAAATTTGGTGATTGCAATGGTTACAACGGTTTGTTTTCTTTATCTTTCAGAATAAGTGAAAAAGATCTTAGAATTTATATATTAATTTAGTTATGGGGAAATTGATCAAGAAGTACTATATGATGATGAAATATCCATCGATGTTCACAGCAGTACTGCCTGTATAGGATATCGCTCATTTCATTTAGACATGTTTTATCTAGAAAATGATTTCAAATAGTCTGCATTGATAGTATTATCTCCTTAATTTATGCTGGTTGTCTACATGCATTTGTGATATTTCAAAACCGGACAAGCACTGCACGGTGGCGCGCATTTGTTCATGAGTCCGCACTATAGTCAAGGCACACGGTGACGCGCATTTGCTCGTGTACCCGCACTACCGCTAACTCTGCACGGTGACGCGCAATTCTTCATGTGCCCGCACTCCCGCTAACCCTGCACGCGGCGCTGAGAAATGAATGTGCTGAGAAAGGAAGGAGAGACGGATCTGTGCAAACGCTCCACTGAGCACTGTACGTTTCATTCGGACGCATTAAGGCGCTCTGGGCTTTTGTCCCTGTCCCTGTCGTGGTAGGGTGATTCTGTGCCCTTCCCCAAGGGCTCTCTGGTACATATGTCTATTAACAGGAACTCTTTGTTAGACAGATACAAAGACAGTCAAAAGCAGCTTTTTTTTTTTTTTTGGGGGGGGGGGGGGGGGGGGGGGATGCTAAACATAGCATGAAAAACACCATTTCCATGCCCTAAACATAGTCCAGGAAACAGAGGTAAACCTGTATATCTTGTGCAGGTTGCAAATAAACCTGAGCTACAGTGCTTGCGGTTTGTAGTGGGTGGTAGGAAAACCACTTCCGCCCTTCCTCCCTCCCAGCCAAATGTCTCACCGCACTCACTATAGATTCTGGTCATCGCTGGCGTCGTGAGTCAGTGTGGTTAGTGTGGTGGCCTTATAATGGCTGCCATGCATCACTATGATGGGCGGGTCGTGGCAGGTGGGGAAGGGGGCGAGGAGGCAAGGAGGCGAAGCGCTTTAGAGAATAATGACGCATCGTAAATATGTAACAGAGATCCGGGTTTTATGCGGTCATCTCCAGGTCTTATATCGGCAGCGTATTAGCAATCAGAAGAAAAATGACGGATATTAGTATCACCTCATCGATGGTATCACATTTTGTGAAAATATAAAATTATGTTTCTTACTATATTTAGTTCAAATATGAAGACTTCTAATGTCGCCGTAAGTGACCTTAAATGTCAGCGGAGACCAAAGAGAAATTAGTTATTGGCATAAGCGCTCAGGCCTTGAGAATCTCTGTCAGACACCCCAGCTGCGTGGTTCTTTGGGGGCGTCTTTGCCGACTCGACCGTTCGCTGGAGTCCTTCTCTTCTTGGCAGATCGGCTGAAGTCGCTCGCAGATCGCTTATGGGCTGCCGCTTGTGTCCACTTTGGCTATGCTGCCCAAAGACGTTAATTTTTATCCCTCCTAAACCACTCATTGTTGCTTTGCATTGCCGCCCTGAGACGATTTTATCAGCCGGATAGTTTCCAGTTTAATTTGTCACGTACGCAAACACTGTCCCTGTGAGCAATGAAATGTTTTTTGTCTACTGCTGGCTTCCTCGATTGTGCACATGTCAAAAGGGTTTCACTACACACAGTGCATGTCTCTGTATGTGATGAATAGAACTTGGAACTTGATAGAACTTGGTGTGTGACAGTGAGTGTGTGTCCTGTGAAGGACTGGTGTCGCCTGTTTTATCCTCCTTTCTTGCCGAGACGGGTTCCACTCCCACTGTGACTGGATAAGTGGTTGTGGAAGATGGACAGATAAATGGACGGATAGATGGATGGATCGATGGTGGGTAAGTGGATGCACAGTCCAGCAGTTTTGACAGAGAAAACGCTCTTTGTCATACGGCTCCCGCTGTTGTGTTTGGCTTAAAGGATGGTCTTGACTCCTTTGTGTTGAGTCTGTGCCAGCCCTAATATTTGGCTTTTAGAACAAATAAATACATTTAGTCTAAACTGCAACACTTATCAGAGAGGAGATTGCTGGAATTTCCATGGTGTGACATGGCTTATTTTCAGTAATGGCTTCCTCCTTTTCTGTACAACCAGAGTTGCAGAAATCAAAAACTTTTGCCAGGAAGCAGAGGGCCAAATGCAGCTCGTACCTTGACTGTAACATCTGTCCATCGCAGTGCTCAACACTGTGGGCCACATAACCTGTGCAGCACAGAGAAACACAGGGGAGGATGGAAGCTCCTCCCACACTGAGCTGGAGTTCGATTTAATCCTGTCAACCAAGAGGTGAGGGGTGGAGACGTCTCTCGCCCATGTGTCCAACGCGTCATGGACCTCCTCTCCCAAGTTGGCCATTGAACCTCCGCCATTGGCTGCACAGGGGTGCCCCTCCGGCTGTGTCCTCCAATCACAGCTGCTCAGCGTGGGGGGGGCAGCCTTCCAGGCTGTATCTTGGCAGTGACATCGAATTGTCATTTCTTATTGATTTAACAGGTTGCCCTCACAGAGATGTTAAGCGGCTCTGATATTTTGGCAGACTCCTCCTAAACTCTGATTTTCAAAGATTTTATCCCTTGCTTGCTTTAAAGTTCCTCAGTCTTCACCGTCGATCCTTTGGTTGACATTTACAAAGTCATCCTCAGAAATCTGAGGAAAAAAAACTTTTTATTACAGACGCTCCTCTACTTGCGAATGAGATACGTTCCGAACGGACGTTCGTGATTTGAAATGTCCGTAAGTTGTTATTCAACATCATTTTATGGGAATACGCAAGTCCAAAGAACTAGGATGCTGGGAGTACGCACGCTACGCTGCTGCACGACGGGAGTAGCGGCCAGAAGTCGTACTAGGCGGAATTGGCGCGCAGAAAAAAAATTTGATGTTGCGGACAGGAAATGGGAGCCCAATGAACACAATTTGGACTTACAGTCCTCTTCGTTCGTATGCCAGAAAGTTAGTAAGTTGAAAGTTTGTAAGTAGAGGAGTGTCTGTATACACGATATATGGCACTGAAGCTCTTAATAGTGCTCAGAGAGAGAGAGAGAGAGAGGACATGACCATGTTTGTAACTTGTTAAGGTCATTTTAAAGTGTCTAACTCAATTTAGATTTCCCATATACATTAAATACACGTTAAGGTCATGATTCATTTGGTGTGCGTTTTTATACTATGCTGTCATGATGAGTATAGGTGGTCAGAGCGATAAAATGCATACAGCACATGGTTAGTTAACCAACAAAATTACGCTCGTTAATTTTTTTTCTTGGAAGACCACAAAAAGCTGAGAGCAATTAATCTTAATATTGTGTATGGGGCAATGTCTAAATGTTTATATACAGGACAGTATGATGTGTCAGAGGCAGAAGTGGGTTGTATGAGTATTTGTGTGAAAGCCCCAAGTTTTTTAGTAAGTCTAGGTAAGAAGCAGAGGGGACGTCAGAAGATGCTGCTCACCCTGTCAGGTGCCCTGCGTGTTCAGGCTGGAGGCTTGGTCTTCTGTGTGCAGGCGGGCAGCTGAAGTGAATTTCCGATTGCCGGTCTTCCTCCGTCTCCTCCTCTCGGACTGAATGGATGTGAATAAATGAATCCTTGATACCTGATTCCTGTGAACGCCTCGAGCCACGGGTTTCACAGCAGCGGATTTGCAGGCTGCGCCAGATTTTTGATACTTTCACAAACCATTGCGCAACAGTAGTGATTTTAATGCTATCGTTGTGCTTCATAATACGACTGAAACACACCCTGCCTATTTTTTGGGAGATTTTTATCCTTCCAATGATGCACCGTCCATCCATCTGACATCCCGTGCTGAAGGTATAAACATTACAAAAATATAAGCTTTCGCAACTATATAGATAAATCCCAAGCCAAACAGACATGAACCTGCTCATTACTCAAACATAGTTAAGCAGTAGCTTCACCTTATCGATCGTCGTATCTGTGACTGTTTTTTGCAAATAAATCATCAGCGTTGTGTTTCTTTGTCAGGTTCTCAACGTTGTGTTTCTTTGTCAGGTTCTCAGCGTTGTCTTTGTCAGGTTCTCAGCGTTGTGTTTCTTTATCAGGTTCTTGTTTCTTTGTCAGGTTCTCACTGTTGCTGCCTGGTCCTCCAGGTTCTTTGGATGCTCAGAGTCACACACAATATTCTGCAGTTATTAAGTGTGTTTTCGGCTATTAGTTTCCCTTCAGTCTGGTGCGTGTTTGTTTTCCACTCCGGCCACTTTGTCAGTCAAGGACACCCACGACTTTGTGATCATTAGGAATGTTCTTCAGAACTGGGTCTCCAAATGCTTCTGGAGAAACAGATTTATCAAAATCAATACTTAATTCTATGACAATGACAGCGGAATGTGGCGCTGACTCCAGTCTGACTTCCGTTTCGTCAATGCCGATGAAAAGAGGCTGGGAATACAATTTCATAAATTGGCGCGAGCGCTTGGGTGATCATTTGGAAATGGATTTGCTTGTCCAATACATAAATGGCTGTCCATACCTATTTTTGTAGTGTACAAGATATATTGTATGTAATGAAAAAAGGAAAACAATTTTCCAGAACGCAATTTTCTAAGCAATTGTGATGCGTAACATTACATAACAGGAGTATTCCACATGAAGCTGGACCAGGTTGCGCAGCTAGCATGCGCGATAGTTTGTTTAGTTTGTTTTCTTTTTCAGTAAGTTATTTGGTCTAGTGGAGAGGAAGTAGCCCTCTCTGGGTACAGTATAGTTAGTTGCTGTATTTTTGTCCACAATGTCATACTTTTGTAACGTCCCCTGGGTTGTGACTGCAGATTTGTGTCAGTGGATATATGTGCGAAGAGGGGTGATTGGTCAGGGTTGACTGCAGTGCACCAGTCGAGGTGTTTTTCTTGTGGTTTGGTCCCCAATGGCCTCTTCAGACTCGAGGCTGTGGGAGGTCTGGCGCTTGCGGTCTACCCCCGAAACTCTGTGGGTCGGGGGGAGGGGGTGGTGGGGGCGACCTCGGCGGGCTTGTGTGGTCCAGCCCCCCCCTCAAGTTTACACGCTGCCGGAAAACCCAGCAGACATTTATGAGCCCGAATGTGTCGCTGGGTTCCCTGAAGCTTCTGGAACGGGCCGAAGCGACGTGACGCGCGGCGCTCCTGTAAACGCCCGCGTCAACCTGCAGTCCGAAATGGCTCCGTTGTATGTGATGCATTATCGCCGTCGGACTTTAACGAAGAGTTTAGCCATCGGCGGAGATGCATTGCACTGCTGTTACCTGACAGCGTCGTTGGTGCGGGGAGCACGGTAGATGACTCAGGGCAGGGAGAAACTGCATGACAAGCCTCTTCATTTACTTCAATTATCCAGTAATATCAGTGTTTTTCTTCTTGGCCTCACACTTGGATTCCCACCCCCTCACTATAACCCTCCCCATATCCTGACACACATCCTTAATGTTTTTCTTGCCGCGATGCCAATATTTAGTTTTTATCCCACCATTCTTAAATCCATTCCTAATCCCATACCGAAATAATTCCCATTCCGTTCTCCCATCCCAGCCCATGTAGTTCCGTTTGCCATCTCCCCCGACTCGCGTCTTGTGTAGCGCTGGGAGCCCCAGACATTTCCTAACAGGCCGGCTTCTCTCCCCGCAGACCCGCCGTATCGGATTGCCAATAACGCGACGCCAGCACCAGTGAGCAGCGCGCATCTGCCCGCCTTCAGTATCTGCAAATCCCACAACCTGCATCATTTTCCACTGGCTGTCAGCATATTGCTCTCTGATGTGGAAACTCTATTGAATCTTATAAAAATGGAGAAAACAGTGGCTGCTGGCATCTGTTTCCCCCCTGCATCAACCAGCCCCCTCCCCTAGGGGGCGTTCTTCAAATTATATTCCCATTTTGTCTTGAGCTACATGCGCAACCGATTTAACGGACAGGGAGTCTTTCTCAGCAAGCAGAGAGGGAATTTAGCACATTTATATCAAATATGGAACCGCTGGGCCATGTGTTTAGTGTTTAAAAAGAATAAAAAGGGTCTCCGTCAAATTGTACCTGTCAGTCTGCTGAATTTAAAATTGTTCATTATGCTTTTAAAGAGGCTTGCCAGTAGGGGACTTATTATAGGAAGTCTTGTAATTTTTAAGGCTCTGAATATATGTCAAAATTGTGGAGATGATGATTGGTCAGTTACAAAGTCTTTGAAATATTATTAGTGTAATATGGTTACAAGTGATGTGGAAGTTATAAAATGTATTTTATATGGGCTTGATATTCAGAGAATTGATTTAAAGTGTTTATCGGTCTATATTTGGTCTATATTTGTTACGCACATTAACATCATTTTAAGTAATAATCTGAATGAGCATTAGTTGATGTTTTCAAATACTGAAGAATAGGAATACTAGTACTACAGCTGAGAACTATTACAAAACCGATACCGATACTAGTATTAGTACTGGGTCTGATATACTGCTTACGTACTCGTACTCATCCTTGTGACAATGCACCAATACCTATAACTGATACCGCAGGATGAAGTATAAGCTATCTGTATATCTTTATGTATATCAGGATGTATATCTTTAGTGAGCAAAATAAACAGCACCACAAAATGCCTCCAATGTGGAAGCCAAAAGCATAGCAGACTATGTTCTGCTGAAACATGAAGAGGCGGCTCAAAAATAAGTTTATACACACTATTAAATATCTAAAAACGAAACATAAAGAGCACGAAGAAATTGCTAGCAGCTGCAGTCTGCAACAGCCCACCGTGCAGCAAAAACAGCAGAAGCTTTTACCAGTATATTGTTCTTGATGATCAAGCATAATGGTGTGATGGTGGTGCAGAGAGCGTTAAAATACTTTGAGAATTGGTACTCGGGGTAAAAGCTTGTGAACCACTGCTTTAGATGGTTTTAGGTGGCCTGCAACATGTTTTTAAATCATAATTAAATCCGGCCTGCAGATCCATTGTTTTTCACAGAGACTGAAAAATGTCGATCAGCACCGCCAATCAGCCCCCCCCCCCCCTTCCTCCTGGTCGGCTGGTTTCATCACCAGCTGTATAGCAGATTATTGGTGTATTGTTTTTCATGCTGTTACGTTATGTTTTGCCTAAAAGAATGAAGAGCCTACTTGATGTTGTGTTAATGTTGGTAATTTCAATATTATCATTTATCTCGATATTTTAAAATTATAAGATTATTAAATAGCATAATATTGTTTTACACATCCCCCAGCCATACTTGGTATTGGTACCAGTGAGTACCAGAAAGCGAGCATCGATACTCGTACTCAGTTTTAAATAAACGGTGTCAGTGACTCCCCACTGAAGAACATTTTTGCCTTTATGACAATAGTTTATGACAAACAAATAAAACCATCAAAAGCCTTAACTGAATGATTGTATTGTGATCCAAACTGAGCAAACACTACATAAAATCAGATTGCTGTGATCAACAAAAAAGATTCATAGAGATACTGAAGATGTTCGATCTGTCCTTTTCCTCGACCAGTCTCTGTTTCTGCATCTTATCTGCAGGACTGCATCTGAAAAGCAAAGATTATTGAAATGTTCAAATGATTATTACATGATTATGTTGATGAAGCCCAATTTCTCATGGAATGAATAGATAAGACAAACCAGAGGAGGAAAACTCTAAAAATTCTAGATTTTGAAACATATTAATGTATGGCATGGTGCGTTTAGTCCTATGTAAAGGTGTCTTCGTAATATATTATAATGGGACAGGAGGCATTATGGCTCCCTGACTGACTTATTACGTGCATGGACACTGATGGCTAATGTGGGGCCCGGCATTAGCGGAGAAGGCTGTCGCGTCAGCACGTTTCCCTGGCCTTTTCCTCCTGCTCGGAGGGTAGCTTCTTGGTATGCTGGGCTGGATCCTTTATTTCAGGGAGCGAAACATCAAACGTCGCATTAGGGGTAAATAGGGGAGGAGAACAGGAACAACATTTTTATTTAAAATTGTAATTTAATTCATAAAACATCCGAAGGTGCGTGTATATTTATGCGGACGGGGCGGAAATTGTTGGGGGAGAGAGATTTGTTATTGATATTGCGGCCTGGCCTGCAGCACGGTTCGGAAAAGTGCTTCGCAAGCCCGAGAGCAGACAGGCCGACCGGGAGGACGTAGCCGTGGGCCAGGGGGGGCGTAAATCACGGGCTCCTGCTATGCTTATCCGGGCTGGGGTCCGATGGGCAAACGTAGCCGCTCACGTCATTTTTAATCAGGTTCGGGTGGAGTGACATCACCGCAGCCCGCTTCTAGAAATGAGTTTGGAGAGGAAGATATTTCTTCGTCGTGATGACCAGTCAGGAGTGTACAGGGAGAACGACTGCGACTTGTTTGTTTGTAAGTCAGGTTCCGACCTGCCTCTCTCTGCAATGGCAGACAGAGGCCAGGATGCTTATTTGGCTGATAAGTTTTCTCGTTACCCACATTCTGCATGATGCATTCGAGCTGGGTGTAGTAACAACGGAATGTAAGAATACTCAGGTGAGGCGTACGAGGCTCATTTCTTACATATTTGCCGTCTCAGAAGACTTGCTTTTTGCATTTTTTTTTTATGCACGTGTGTTGTTCTGTGGCACAAGGTGTTTTCTGGACATCAGTGTAACGTTACATCCATTTTCAGCAATCATATATCCATTCAGGGTCGTTCTGACCTAAAGTCGGTTGAGAAAAGCACAGGATATAGCATGAGATGAATTCAGGATGGGAAGGCACTCAGAAACACTTCAAAACACTTCTAAAGGACAGTTTTGACCCACCACTTTACTTAAAATACCTGAGATCGTTTTTGGTCTGTGAGAGGAAACAGTACCCGGAGGATACCGACTTGAAGAAACTATAGGAACACACAAGCTTCCGGTGCAATCAGCTCGAGTCCCCATCTCTAACAGTGGGTGGTAACAGCAAGGAATGTTGAGTGGCTGATCCAGGCAATATTCCTCTGTAGTAAACTGTGTGTTTCCAGCTGTTCAGAGCTCCATCTCACATCACTCTCTCATTTCTGGCACATCTCACCCTGTTTGTGAGATGAATGAGCATTGTCTTGCGCAGTCCCTGTACAGGTATACCTAGACATGGCACAGAAAATGCATGGATCCATGGAAATGTCCATGTCAGTGGACTGTCCGTCAGTGTCTAACTGTTATTTGGAGCTGGTGCCTTCGAGAATTACTACTCCAGTTAATAATTACTGTGATTTCCCTCTCGATATAAACACTAGTCCGGTGTAATTTATGTAATTCATGATCATTGCAAGCCTGGAACTGATCCAGGGAGCCCAGAGCTCACACACACACACACACACACGCAGACCTGTAATCATATCTTTGTGGGGACCACTCATTCATTGCCATGAGAAAAATGCTAATCCAAAACATGACAACCTAAACCCCTACCCAGCCCTGAAAACAAAATACAAGAGTTTATACATTTTTAGTTTTTTGATTGCAGTCATGGATTTTAGAAAAATGAGTTTTCCCTAATGGGGACCGGTCCCTATAAGGTCAAAATAACGAGTATTCATCATACATACACACAAACACACACACACACACACAATGGACAATTTATAGACATCACTTAACCCTACAACATGCCTTTGGACCACAGGAAAAAACCAGGGCAGCTTGAGAAGCAGACTCCACATGCAAGGCACAGGGAACGGGAATCGAACCAATAACCATGGATGCATGACGCTCACGCATGTATCCATGAAGTAAACCCGAAATAATTCATATCACCGATCAGGCATGTATCCATGTAGTAAAATTACAAGTCTGAACCCCCCTTGAAATTTGCTGAAACCCCCCACCACCCAGTCTCCGAAAAATACAGAGGTTTGCCAAACGCCCTCATGAAATTTATTTCTAGCTATGGCCCTTAAGAGGCTAAGTCGCTAACCGCAGAGTGGCCATATTGCTTTATTACATACAGATACTGACAAATTAAATATGTGTGAAAGGCATTAGCAGCAACTTCTCAGCGCCAGTAGCGCCCGGGGGCTGGAACCTCCAGCACAAGCGTTTAATTTTTGGTGATCATGTTGCCAAGGACGCTAATACAGAACAGTGCAGTTAAACTGGAAACAGGAGCGGAAAGCATTGGGAATAATTTGTTGGTCTGTATAACTTCATCTCTTTATCTAAAGCCGGTCCCAGCAGCAGTTGGGGGCTGAGGACCTTCCCATAAACATTCCGGCATGACTTTTCTCCGGAATGATGAGAATGCTGCCGAATAACTTCGTCAGACTGGCATCGGCCAGCAGCAGGCCCGGGCCGCGTGAGCGACAGAAGCCGCGGAGGTGAGCGCGGTGACCAGTGCATGCTGGGAGCTGGAGCAGCCATCAGCGGCAAGGCCCATGTGTTCCCCCACGCTGGCAGGAAAAGTGCTGCCCCACACTGCGGTAATTGACTCGCCCATCAGGACGCTGAACTAATGGCTGCTTGGCTCTCCTGTGCCTGCTGTCTCTAGAGGAGCCCCCCCCCCCCACACGTGGGCCTTCCCTCCCCCAGGGGTGCATGCTTAAATCTGATTTCCATTTGTCTCACATTACACATATTGCTGTAGAAGCAAATAAGGTGTTATTGGAATGTCTGCTGGAAGCGCTTAGCTCTGATTCATTGGAAACAAATAGCGATTCGATAAGCGGATTAGGCTTTTAACATATTAATACTGTGCATTGCACTCTGGGGCACTGTTATAGGACTGTTTTTGCCAGGGGGGAAGAAGGACCTTTGTGAAATTATACCGCATCATATTGAATATAAAAATGTTTTGTTTTTGAAGAAGTCCACCGATTGTTACCCAGAAACATTCTCTGTGGTTCCCACAATGGTGAAGGACATTTTCTATGAATTGCAAAAAAAAAGAAGTCATCTTTGAACATTTTTCAGCATAATTAGCTGGTAGCTCTAGGTAATTGGTGGTAGGCATTAAATTAATTCACAAACAATTGATTTTTTTTTACGTTTTTCAATTTATTGCTATAGTTAAAGGTCAACACGAGTTAGCAGATATATTTTTATATTTACTGCTTTTTGCAAATGATCTTTGCAGTTTGTATTTTGTACACAGTGATTTGAATGAGATAATAATTAATTGCGATTGCTTAGTGATTAGCCAACAATTGTTTGTTGGGTTGTGTTGCTACACATGAGAATCCATTTTGTATGACAGAGAGCAGCATTCTCTCATCTCAGACTCGTGTGAGTGAAAATGCAGACATGAGTCAGCGAGTCCATGAGTTCACGGTGTTCTTGGGGAGGAGTTCAGAGGGTCAAACACTGCAGCCATCGTTTGAGAAGGACAGTGGTGTTTTAATATTCAGCTGTTATTACTTTGAGGCTTATGAAGCTGTCGCTGGCGTCCCTGTGAAATGCTGCTGCATAACTCCCTCTATCCAGTCCTGCTTACACTTGTACCTCAGCGTTCATCGTAAGCTCAGCCTGGCTGACTCCTCGACAACACATATGTTTGCTACGTGCAGGTTGCCTCACAAAAGCATTTGATAAGTGCGTAAAAGGTAAATGTAAGTACTAATGATAATAACAGTGAAGGACTTTGCGTGTTTTTTCCTATAACAATAACACTACAGGAGTGTTAATGGTACTTTTGTCACATCCTGCCCGCTATGGTCACATGACCCTCCTGTTTCCTCCTTAGTGTGACCCTGTTCAGCCGCTCCTGTTGCTTGTTGCCCCCTCGTCAGTCTCGGCATTTACGTTTCCCTGTGTCTCCTGATCCCCAGTCCGGTCATTAATGTCGCTCTTCCTGTCTGCCTGAGTCCTTCCCTGCACCAGCCATTTCATTTTCACCCCTGTGTTACTTCCATTAAACTCCCTATTTGTTCGCCAAAGCCCACCTTCTAGTCCTTCGTCCCACATGTCGTGACAACTTCACTCACTGGGATTTTTCTGAATCACTGAAAATCATTAAACCCCGCCTTAAAAAGAGCAACCTTGATGTTACTAAACAATAGGCCAATTTCAAATCTTCCCTTCTTTGTAAAGAAAATTGAGAAAAGCTGTTTTCAATCAACTAACCCAAGTTAGGTGATCGAAACATGTGTGGCTGTTTCAGCAGACTTCAGCCAGGCTTCCACTCCCACCATAGCATTAAGACATTCTCTTCAAAGTTCTGAATGACATCCGACTAAACACTGATTCAGACAAAGTATCAGTCTTGGTTTTCTAAAGTGTAGCATTTTGAGTTGACCACAAAATACTCCTGGATAGGTTGGAGATTTAGGTGAGCCTCATTGGAACTGTCTTGAACTGGTTCAGGACATACCTAGAGGGCAGAGGTTGTTGGGTTAAAATAGGCAGTTATAAATTGGGCTGGACGCTCATTAATTGTGGAGTCCCACAAGGATCTAACCTCGGGCCTCTGTAATTCAAGCTCTGCATGCTTCCTTTAACAGTCAAATTCTGCAAGATAACAATGTAGGTTATCATAGATATATGGACACACAGCTCTACCTGGCTCTGTCACCCGATGATATTGGACCATCTCTTACTTATGTCAGTCTCTTGAGCAAGTTCATTACTAGATGCAGCACAATTTCCTCCAGCTCAATAAAGAGAAAACTCAGGTGATTGTTTTTGGGAAGAGAGGAGCAATTAAAGGATAGTGCCTACCAGCGTTGGATAATTCAGGTCCAGAGAGTAAAAGTCCAGACTGGAATTTTGCTTCAACCAACTAGTTGAATACTCTGTGACTGTGACTCTTTATGCTCAAGTGGTTGTTTGAAACAAAATCCTGGACTTTTACTCTCTGGACCTGAATTACCCAATGCTGGTGCCTACCCTGAGTCTAAGGCCTTAAAGACTTAAAGAAATCAAGGGCTCTTGCTTGACCAAGATGCCAGTTTCACTAATCATATTAAAACTATACATAAGTCCTCCTCTTTTCCCCTTAGGAACTCTGAAATCAGAGGCCTAATGTCCAAGAATGACCTTAAAAGTGTATCCATGCCTTCATCTCCAGTCACTCGGTTTATTGTAACACTGTCCTATATGGGCGTCCCGAAAAAATCCATGACAGTTCCAGCTCATCCAAAATGCCGCTGCGATTATGTTAACTAGGACCACGAAGAGCGTGTACATTACTCCAGTCCTGCACTCCTTTACACTGGCTTCCAGTCGTCTTCAGAATCCAGTACAAGGTGCTGGTGCTTATTTACACCCAGTGATCTCGGCCCAGTTTACATCACAGACCTTCTAAATGAATATGAACCTAACAGACCACTAAGATTATTAGGAACTGGGCAGCTAATGGTACCAAGAGTGGAAGTCAGTGCAGCCCAAATGGCGTTCGGCGACTGTTCCTCTCATAACTGGAACCGACTTCTTGAGGAGGTACGAAGCACACAAAATGTTGCCACCTTTAAAACCATGCTCAAAATATATTTGTTCCACAGTGCTTTTCATTAGCACTGCAAATCGATGTTTATGCTTTATCTTTTGCTCTTTTCTTATTGCCTTTTACTTATGGTTTTTAATTACTCTTATTTGTCTTTTACTGTTTTCATTTTCCATCTAATGACTGCTGTTATATGATGTAAAGCACTTTGAATGACCTCTGTGTTTGATGAGCAATGGAAACATGTTTAAGGGAAACGGGGTTGGCTGGATAGAATAGCACCCATCACAAATGAACTTGAAATGAAAGAAACAGGAGGTATGTTGGACTAAAA
>JAODJU010000005.1:107594-120612 GCA_026776725.1 Gnathonemus echidnorhynchus
GGGGGGGACCTCCTACGGCGGCAGCAGCGACTCAAAGCGAGTCTCCCGCCCCCCCAGCAGATGTAGGTCAGCGCTGTCCATGCCTCGGCTGGGCTGCCGGCTGCAGGTACAGCGCCCTGCTCCCGGATGGCCTTCGCCGCGGGTCACTTCCTGGTCTGTCCGTTGGCGCGGCGACACCCCGGGCCGCGCTTTTCAGACACAGCGGGAGCGACGCACGCGGAGACAGAAAGAAAACACTCGTCAGGACAAGAAAGGGCACTTCTCGGTAAAGGAAAGATAAACACAGAAGATTCTGATTTGGAAGGCTGTGAGGGTGGAGACATAGCCAAAGTCCGAGAAAACAGCAGGACGAACATTCAAAGAAAAGGGAATGTTTCAGATGGTAGGAGGCTTGGGAACTGGCCAATGTCCTTTGACCTTTCAATCAAGAGTTTCACACGGATAGATATTTACTTTGTCTTCAAAGGATGTCTGCATGCTCATTGTCTTCGCCTCAAACCCCTAAAACCAAATATGGAGCGAGCAATGGAAACTCGGCATGCAAAGACAATGAAATAACAGCTCCGGGCTTTTTGAAAGGATGTCGGAGGGTTACCTGTTGTGAAAGTGTGGACACTGTAGCTTTGCCGTAGTTACATATCACTTGTAATGTCCAAGGGGAGCTTTGGGAATTGCACACAGTGATCTCACACTTAAACTCGTATATGTGAAGCTTGTCATCCCTGTTGATAAAGGTCATTATTCCTGGTGCAGATATGATGAGACTAAAAGGTACATGGTATGTTCTAAATATACAGCATATTATGGACTTGATACGTTTGTTTTTTTTTTTCCTTTGTGGACTGGAGTATTTTCTTACGAAATGCATTTTAGTGTAACTGCAATTATAACGTGAATTCCTACTGCGGAACGTGAAAGCTGCCCTGAGATTCTTCTGATTTATGTATTTGTGTAAAAGCTCATGCGCCTTATTAAAGCCTCAAATCTTATTCGGATTCTAATTTCAACGTTCATTTCCACATTTAAACTTGCAGCAAGCCCGTTATAACATTTTAATGCAATTGACTAAATTGCACAACCGTTTGCGTTCGACTTCTACAGTCTTAGTTCATCTTCTGAGCTGGAATGAAATGTTTGTATGATGAAATCGCTTTGCCTCTTGCTCTGGTACGGTATTATTGGGAATTTCTGAGATCTGGACCAATCTTCTTATTCACTGCTGCCGTGTCCCCTTACAGCTAGCAGCCTATGGAGGGAGGCTGGTGTACACGATGTCCTACAACACAGAGGGTGGAGACAGGGCCATCACGCCCTCCATCCATCCCGACGTCATCCTACAGGTATGTCCTCAGTTTTTCCGCCAGGCCACGTGCGCCATGGATGACTCATCAGCATCCTAGTTGACGCTGTTATTCAAAAGCACCTGCAGCTCCAACACATGCATGTTTATTCAGCTGCATGTCCCGTTTTAGGACAGATCATCCCAGCATGGACATAAACCAGCAGCCTGTAGACCAGGGTTCCCCAATAGGTGGCCCACAAGCCAAATCCTGCCCGCGAGAATGAATTGCCCTCCCCCCCTTTGTGTTTTTGATGGAATTTGGTCCTCGGGGAAAAATAATAGGGGACCATTCTAGTAGACTGCAAGTTACTGTCCTTCGCTGCTATAGGCTACCTGTGGTACCCTGAGATGCTTTAATCTTTTTTTGTTTTGTTTTGCTTCCTGTGTGATGAAGGAGGTCAGGCCCAGTCCACCATCTTGGGGAATTAGCTTTGCATCTGGGGCCTGTGTGGCTGCCACGTTCATCTGGTTCCGTTTAAAGAGTCCACAGCTGTTTGGCCGGAGCGAGTGCAGGCCTCCGGAATTCTCCGACATGTGTGTGTCATTAGCGGGGCTCCAGAAAAAGAGCACAGCCGGGGGCCTGCCCCCCCCCCTCCGGTCCACACATTGCGGGGAGCGTAGCACGACCGACGCGGTCATGCGGTCGGAGACCATGCCGCTCTTTCTCAGTATTTGATATCAGGTTTAACCAAAAGCAGACTCGGCCTCGCAAGACGCCTTCATCTTTGGTCAGGCCTTTTGGCCAGATGTTTATCTGAAGAACATGTATCTTTATACGAGACAACAGATTAAACCCCTGCATGACAGCGGCCTGTAAAAATAATTTTGGCAACTGAAGCCATGACCTCAGTTGGTTTTCATGAGAATATCTAATTTGGGAAGGCCAGTCTGTGCACCTGTGTTTTTCTTCCTGCTTTTGCGGAGGTTCCATATGTTAAGACTCTTTCTCAAATCTAAGATGTATGCATCCTTTAAGGGATAAGTCTTTCATGCCCGGTCTCCATGTGTCCTGTGATTGTAACCTTGGTAAACTCTGCAGCCCATAATGCCACATTCTTAGAAGAAATGCAAACTCACTTATTGTCTTATTCATTTGTATGTGAATTATCTATATGTGCATTTTTAGTCATGATGATTGGTCAATTCAATAGAAAAATGTACCTCTTTGTTCCTTATGAGCAGTGAGGCAGCACATATCTCAGGCCTTCCTACTGATGACCGACTGATAACCAGTCTGTTTCTGCCATTCCCAAAGCTCATTTTATATAAGGGTTAATGCTTTCCAAGCTGTGCATCATATATACGTTTTTATGCACAGCTACAGAGGCAAAAGACCACCTGACGTGTAGCGGGCTGCGTTTAAAAACGTATAATGCCAGGCTTGTAGTGCATTAACCCAGTTATACCGTGGTGACAACACCCTTGGCTCACGCGTTTGTACCTAAAGACGTTACTTTCAAGTGTATGAGCCAAAAATGCATTTATTAATAGAAGTACTTTCCTGCACCAACGATGCAACATTTTGCTTAGTTTTTGTTAATTTTAAATTCTGTTATTTGTCTGAAATTTTAAGTCATGTTACTTAGAATTAAAGATTTTAATAGTGCATTGATTTACTGCTGTGACTCGCCCGGCTGCCACTACGTGTGTGGATATAGAAAATTAATCTGGCCAATCAGATTTGGGAATTCATCAGCGTGGCAGCGGTGTAGCGTGACTTTACTGCCCGTGTCTGTGTGTAGGGACATTTCCCGCGACAGCAGACACACTTAGAGCACCACTGCGTAAAAGCAACACATGGACACCAAGAGCAGTCCTCAGCATTGTGCAAAGAAACAACAAAGCTCACGCCTCCAGTGAGGGGGCACCCTTCTCATCACTGCCTGCCCCCCTCCACCCCATGCTAACGCCAGTGCTTCAGCGCAGCTTTGATTGTTCTTCCTGTTCCCACAAGCCAGGTATTCCAGTCTATCAACATTGCCAGAAACGTGGGCTTCTGCAAGCCGTTAAGCTCGTTCTGATGCCTGCAGCCTGCCTAATCCAAGAAAGAGTCCTTATCCCTAAATACAGTTTGCTGTATTCTTTTTCTTGCAATGGCAGCAAATGCCATTACTTGCAGAGTAGACTTTTGTTTGAAGGCCCAATTTCCACTATTGGGCTACAGCCGACAGGGATCTTTTCTGCATGACTAATTGGGTTTTGCTCCGCCGTTCTGAAACATTGAAGCCTGGCTGTGTTTAACGTGCCTTCTGATCACATTTGTCACGGATTCTCTGTGCTGCATTCATTCACTCAAGCTCATAGGTCACCCTGTGTTGTGTTTGTAGGTATAGATTCAGCAATTCACTCATTTCATCCATTCTTTGTACTGTATTTATAGTAACTTTACTCACACAGGATTCATGATGCTTTATTGGCGTCTCACCATGTAGGGATACATGAGCGCTAAGATTTGTGTTCCAGGCCTCACATGGCTACCATGAAATATCGTTTCTTCACCGCTGAGGCAAAGACAAGTCAAAAAATGCATAATTAGAAAAGACATCGTCTCATCATTAACACCTCTGACAATCAGCAATACATCCAACATGCAAACAATAACATATTTAAAGGCATGGACGGTCTCTCACAAAACTGTGCACCAATATGGCGGACGCAGGCCTTTGCTGGGTGTGGATGGTGCAGTGTGCCATCATGTACAACCCTCTTATGAATCAGCAAAATGTTAACCTGTTTGTATGCATACATACCACAGCCATACAGATTTTATATATATGCATACATATGTACATACATACATGTTGCACAAGAAGCAACAAAAGTGAACAAATCAATTGTTATTCAAACACACTGCTGTTTGGTGCACATCTGTAAGCCGTCTGTGAAGAAGCCGGCATTCCATTGCATCTGGATGTGGGGCGCCCCCTCTGTGACTCCGGCGGTAAACTGGACACGGTCTCGCGGATCCAACACGACAGACTGCAAACGCATGGTTTCTGACCACTGGCTGTCACAGAACCCAGAGCATTGATAGAGCCTTTACCTCCTGCTACCAGAGTAACAGCCCTTGTGAGTAACTACTCATACTACATCAGGTTGGGGGGCGGGGCTGGCTCTTAGGGCGGAAACAGAGGCAACAGACAGCGGGTGTCCAAAATAGGATGACAACTGAAGAAAAGGGGACGGGGTCCCTTTAAATATCAGGTTCAAAAGACCAGAATCAAGCCAAGTTTTCCCAGAGCTGAACTCAACCAAGCTACTTACAAGAAGAACACTTGTACCTCACTCCCCTTTCCTGAAAAACCAGACTGGCCCTATTTGTTAGTAATGAAGTGATTAGGCTCTGTTGGGGTCTGTTTATTTCATTCACGCCCTCTGATTCTGGAGATAGGCTCAAGATCACCGCCAGCCCTAATTGGACCAGTGGTTAGCGAAAATGGATGGACATTGGCTATAAATGCATATTGTACCATCTAAAAATGTCATATGCTGTATATATCGTCTAAGCTCTTTGGGCTATGGGCAACGGTAGACAGCTCTAATACATATTAATGGCACAGAGCTGTCATTCATTAAAAAAAATTAATAGTCCCACCACTTTGTTTCACTTTCTGAATATATAAGTGCTTCTGCATATAAACACAAAGAGAGAGAGGTACCCAAGATGTTTGCAGAAGCTTGCAGCCGACGGTTTTTAATTGTGGTTATATTTGTTTGGCAAACGATAGTGATGAAGTGCAGTCGGAACCTTCCGGAAGGCCAGGGGTCGGCCCCATGGGTGCGGGCTGCCTTTCGGCCGCCGCCCTCTTCCACGCTCTCCATCAGCATGCAATTACAGTGGCGCGCTCGTCTTGGCTCGCCATGGGGGGGGAGGGGGGGGTCTCTCAGCATTTCGCAGTCAAGTGACAGAGCGCAGGAGTCGAGGGGCTTTATTGAGATATTGCCGTGTGAAGGCTCTCGTGGCGCCCTAATGGAACGCCAGCGGATGCGTGACGGGTCATTATCGACGGTTAATCCCTGCTTTGCATGTGTACACTCCATTAATTCGGAGCAAATAAAATGGCCGGGGCATGTTGGCCGTGATTCCCCAGCAGAGCGGGGGGCAGTAAATAACACTTCGTGCAAACGACGCCCCTTAATCCTTTCCGATGATTCTGTCAACATTGTCTGGGGATCAGAGCCTGGCCACTTCACCTGTGTGAGATATACTTGTATGAGACGCTGGCCCATCACCACGGCCGTCTTTCATGGCTGCATGCTGCCTCCAACAACTGCATTAAATGACCAGTTAATTATATGCCCATAAAAATATATATCACGTTTTAGCAAAAAAAAAAAAAAAACATTAATAAGTGAGTATGTTGATATGTAAAGCATACAGGGAGGAGTGCAGATAGAAGCACATCAAAACAGGATATTTTTTCCACTTGGAAATAAAAAACAACCAAGCTTGACTTTTGCCTCCACAGGGCAATGGGATAACAATGATTGACAGCCGAATGGGGCTGCAGGTGTACCCCTTTACCGAGGGAACAAAGAGCATCGTCCTGCGCGGCGAGAATTTTATACACCGGGAGACAGGCCTCGCTGTCAGCAAGAAGGAGTTCATGACAGCTCTCAGCGATTTGAATGGGCTTCTCATCAGAGCCGTGTACAGCCATGATGAGGGGGCCCTCTACAGGTACGTACTGTCACAACAGCCTCAGCAACATCAGAACAAAACGTTTCCCCTAGAGCCATCATCAATGCCACATTTATCTGTATGTTAAGTTTAAAAATCTAAGTTTGCTTATGTTCATGTAGTCAAACCTGTATGTAGTGTGTGTGTGTGTATATGTATATAAATCCATCATGTCTTCACTGTCCAGTGAAAATCGCACATCTCCATTTTTCGCCGATTGTGACTACAGACAGAACACGCCCACTCTACTCTGTCTGCTGATAGTGTTTGACTTCTAATTAACCACTGAAAAGATGTTTTACATAGCCATCTATTTAACTAACCCCTGTTTATATTTGTATTAGTTAACATTTGTAATCATCATGGTTGTTTGCAAGAATGTATCACTTTATTGCACTTTTCAGTTTTAACAACTTAATGCTGATAACTAGGTATCTGGCTAACATCACTGTTAATTGTGAATGTAAAGGGAGATTCATTTGTATCATGTTGACACTGTCATATTTGCCACTTTTAGAACAATCCATGCAAGTCCATTTAAAACATAAAACCGTTCACTGACGGCTGTGTAATGATAGGTGTCTCTGTGCTGCTAACGGTGTCTCATTATGTTGATTTAGGTTTAGTTTGTAAAGTAGTTTCTGAGAAAATGCATTTTTTCACGCTCCAGAAATAATGAATTTTTGGAGATATGTGTTTTTCACATCACATTCCTTTTAGTTACTTTTGTTAATCATATAAATATAAAAATGTGCTGTTGTAGTTCCCCACCGATGTTTACGACACCCTTCAGCCAGCTAGGTGTCCTGTATGCTGCATTCCTCATGTCTTTACGTTCCCTGGGGCCAGACTCGACTCTGTCACCCTGGAGGTAGCCAGTGATGTGTCCCGGAGCGAAGTACCAGCCAGGGCTGTGGAGATGTGTCACTGTCCCCATGGCTACGGCGGAACCTCTTGTGAGGTGAGTGACACGAGTGTCGTGAGTCGGTGCCCACCTTTTTATCATAGTCCTCTTGGTGGCACCTCTGTTAAAAAAAAAAGCATCCACTCTGCATCGTATATCAGTTTTTCTGTCACTGTCAGAATTGTTTGACCCTTGCACACCATGTGTGAATTATATGCTGCACTTGCAGTTAATACAGCAAGAATCTGTATCAGAATAAGTGTATTTTTATTATCCTGAAGGAAATGATATGGGAGTTAAGCAAAAATGTTCTGAGGGCAGGATGAAAAATGATCGGTTCAGAGAGATAGCCAATCAGAGAGGAGGCAGCTAGAGGAGGCGGGACCAAGACATCTGATTGGTTGGTCCCACCTCCTCCAGTTGTTTGGACCCACCTCCTCTCCAATCGGAAGTAGTTTTTCGTTCTGCCCTCAGAACATGTTTATGTAAGTAAAACTCCCATGAGCAAATTCCGTCTGGTATTCAGGGACATGCACTTGCTGCGTTGTGTGTTTTGCACTGTGATGTGTGCAGTTTGTACTGCACACAACTGAGACCAGTGTGAAGTGGTGAAACCCATTTGAAAAGACTTAGCTGACAGCTAGGCTTTTGGGCTTCAAATCCAAGTCACCTTCTTAGAGAAGCTGTCTTTAGGTCACTGTGGTGGCCACATTGGTTTTTCCGCATATGCCATTATAATGCTGACCGCAGCTGATTTCTGGGAGATTTTTGAGAAGATGAAATGAATCATTGGTTTTTTTAATACATGAAGAGGGGTTAATTGTGACTTATTTGAAAGGACCGTTGGGTCAGGACCTTTTGCAGAACCCGTCGGAGAACAATCCTACCTCCCACACCGGATCATTAAAAATCCTTGACACAGAGGCGACTTGGATTAATGTCTGAGATTCAGTGCAGTGACCTTTTTTTGAAAGGGTAACTGGAGACTAAATCTTCACAGCCAAACGTCAGACTGACTGATAAAATCAGGCCTGAGGATTTCTCAGGTGATGCCAGGAAAATTCATACACTACAGAATATTATTCATTTTGCTTTACATAATGTACTGGTACCATGATGCATTGCCGATATTTTATTTTCAGAGTAAAGATCACCCCGTTCTCCCTGGGATAGCTGTAGGCTAATAAGCTGTCTTTATCTTGAAATATTTTTGATACACCGCCATTACGTGAGGCTCAGACTGTGTCTTCTATTTACTCACACAGTAGCCATTTTTAAGTAGCCGTGGCTGTTAGTGGTTCAGAATGATTGCGCTACACTGAGATTTGCTGAACTTCGACGCCTGCCAGGTCCAAAGATGTGACAGTGAAGGACATGAAAGCCTCCTTATGTCATGATCCCTCTACATTCGACCCCCTGCGCTGTTAAACTCTTTAAAAACTAAAAGCTAAAATAAACATCTTCTTAAGGGTATGTCTTCTTCAGAAGTTAGCAGTCAGTGGAGTGCCAGCGGCCACGCAGGGATTTGCAGCTGGAGACTTTTATCTGCTGAACGCGTCTTCGACGTAAAGCAGCTCGTGGGGGTTGGTCCTATCGAACGGGCGCGGCTGATGTCGCTGTTGCTGTTTGACGGCATGTTACAGGGTGAAAATTCGAACCGGTCTTCGGGTCTTTAAGTCTTTAAGCTACAGGAAGCTCAGGGGCGTGATGCACAACTCCTGTTGCCATTTGCTTGACTTTCTTCGCCGCGTCGTAATTGTCTTACCTCTCTTTTCTTCCCAATTATGCTAAATAAATTTGCTCTTAAAAATAGACCCAAAAGAACTCCATGTCTGCTTCTTCTGCATAAATCAAAGCACTTAGTGAAAAGCATTAATTATATCTCTGTATGATTAATTAGCTGCTGCAAAGCAGGTTATGGGCTGACATAATTAAACTCTAAATCTCACCGGCTAAAAATAGCTTTGTTTTCTTTTATCTAATGGCTTTGTAACAGTCACTCTGCATCTACACGATTCGCTCCTTGTTCATCAGAACTAATTTGTGTCATTCCGCTGTCAGGGTGATTTTCTTTCCTCGCTTTCAGAGTGTAATTGTTTTGTCTCCCCGTTGCAGATGTGCTTACCTGGTTACCAAAGGGTTAACGGCACCTTGTTCAAGGGAGTGTGTGAGCCCTGCCGCTGCTTCGGCCACTCGGCGCACTGTGATGACATCACGGGCCGCTGCCTGGTAATGTCAAGCAGGGCACAGCGTTGGGTGGGGCTCCGGGTCAATCAAGCAGGCGTAGGTAATGGACTGCCCGCTGAGAGTATCTCTAAATGTTTCTCTAAATGGGAGGTTTCAAACCATAAAGCAGCAAAGACCAGGTTCTAAGTGTGACTTTCATTTCTTTGGTTACTTTGCTGTGAGTTTGTAGGCCAAGGCTTGGAATCTAGGGCCTAGGCTCATCAGAACTGGTACCTCAGCATTCATGCTGGAAAAGAATGAACAGCACAGCATGATGGGAATATGAACAGCACAGCATGATGGGAATATGAACAGCACAGCATGATGGGATGGGCTTCAGCCCATTGCCTTTGACAGTATAATGTAGCAAAGTCATGAAAGCATCCCAAGATACCTCCTCCGATCATCTACTCCTCAGAGGTCCCTCGTGTTTCTCTCGGGCTCAAGTGCTTTTGGTTGGACCAAAGGCCAACTCTAGGAAGGAAGGCATTTAGAAAGCAATTAAGAGGCGAGCATCAGGAGGTTGCCCCGTGGCGCCCAGTCAGAGGCGGGGTGGGGCTGACATCACCGGCACTGGCCAATAGCATTGCTCGCCTTCACGTTGGCGCCAAAGCGATTCATTATCCTTCCTCTAACCCCCTCCCCCCGATTCCGCATAATTAGGAAATGGTGTCCTCGTGGTTAATTATGCTGACTAGACACGCAGCTGACGGGGGAGCGTGTGCGGCTTCATTAGGCCTGCCGGGGGCGCCGCGATCGGGCGCACAGTGCTCCCGTGTTGTCAGCAGAGCGGCGCCCCCCCTTGGCCTGGTGCCAGGACACGGGAAGATGCAGCGTGTTTAATTTGGCCACACGCGCCTCTAAAAGTCTCTCCGATTTATTCGGCAATTAGGAGTAAATTTTATGGAGGTTTGACATGCAAAACTAAATTTTAATTAGATGTCATTCTGTTAATATTTTAAAACGAGCGTGTGTGTATATTAGGCATTTATTTTGGTGTTTTTACATGGAAATATTTCAGGTCAAATGGCTTTTCTCACTAGAAAAAATAATTCCTGTTTTTAAAAAAATGTAATTATGCTAAATTTGTAGTTATAGTCCTGGCAGTAAATGAAATATAAAACAATGTTTACACCTGCTGAGCAAACACCTGATCTATGAGACAGGTTTTTCTTTTACTGTAAAACTCTAAAGTAATGCATTTTTCTGCCAAGTGAAATGGACCCCTCCCTCCTACCCAAATCCCATTTGCAGGACTGTGAAGACCACACCATGGGTCCTCACTGTGGCACGTGTGCCCCTGGTTTCTATGGCGATGCTACCAAGGGGATGGCCGAGGACTGCAAGCCCTGCTCGTGCCCACTCCCCCATCCCTCCAACAAGTACGTATCTTAATGCACGCGCGCATATTCACACACACACTCACCAGACGTACTACCACACACACACACACACACATTTGTATTCACATCTTTGTGGGGACCGTTCATTCATTTCTATGGGCAAAACCCTAATCCCAACAGTGACAACCTTAACCCCTATCCAGCCTATCCAATGCAAGATGTTTGGCATTTTTACTTTTTTTTTACATTTTTACATTGACAGATTTTTTTGAAACGTAGGTTATCCAAATGGAGAAAAAATGTCCCAAAAAAGTTTTCAGGCTTTAACACACTTTTATCACACCAAATGTGATCTATGCAAACCCACACACACACACAGTGGACAACAACGTGCCTTTGGACCACAGGGAAAAAACGACATCACTGCATGGCACCAGGAATGGAAATCGCACCCATAACCCTGAAAGTATGCAGCTTACACACATAGTAAAGTAACGGGTTTGAGCGCCCCCCCCCCCCCTTCCCCCAATGTTTGTAATTATATCTTTGTGGGGACTCTCCATTCATTTCTATGGGGAAATCAATAATCCCAACATGACAACATTAACCCCTACCCAGCCCTAACCTTTACCATAAGTAACCAAACAAAATAAACAACAACATCAAATAATCCCCACAACATCAAAATAACTGTTTCTTACTTTTGGATGTTCTCAATAATTTTTTTAAGCCTCAGCGGAACCATGAACACAAGTATGATGATTGGATGTTACCAGACAGGTCGATGGATAAATACAGTATATGTATATGTATACACACGCACACACCTGAAAAACGGTCCCCACAATGTCAAAATAACAGGTTTTTATCACATTGTATGGGACATTTAGTCCCCACAATGTAATATAGGCATAATCCAGACACACAAACACACACACACACACAGACACCACCACCAAAGAGGACTCATCTCTTTACGCGTTTTTACCACAATCGTCAGAGTGACTTGTAAATTCTGTCATTGGCTCATTAGAGTCACAGAATGAAGTGTCTTAAAAAAGCCAGCATATTTTGTGCCCATTGCTCCTGCACGTAAAAATATGTTCCCTGTAATATTCCTGTAAACATATCCCCGTCTTATAAAACAAACATTTTATAAAATAAACCAGAACACTTCCCGAGCTAAAACTCTGTAAAAATAGGTAAGAGAGAGTTTGTCAGCAGGGCTGGGCTCTGCTGATGTCAGTGCTAACACACCGCACGTCCCTCCTGCCAAAAGACAGCCGCTCCACTGGAGCACAGAAAATAGGCCGTAATCCCCTGTTGGACCAAAAGGGGGCAGCGCGCCCTGAGGGCAGGAGGAGCAGCTGGGCATTCCGGTGAAGCAGGCCGGGGGGGGGGGGGGCGGCTAAAGAAAGGCACTCGCACCGCTGCTCGTGTCCTCTGTGGTCGGAAATAGCCTCCCCACCACCCGGCCGCCCCCCCGGGCGGCAACACGACCCCACACTCTATCTTTGGCTCCTGCGGGGCCCTCGACTGGCTCCCCCGCTCCCTGCGTGTCAGTCGGTCGGCACCACAATGACCCGGCTGCCTCTGCTCTCCTTCCTCCTCGCCGTTGCCGCCACCGTGGCCCAAAAACGGCACAGCTTCAGCCCCACGTGTCGCCTGGACTCCGGCGGCGAGCTGATCTGCGACCGCTGCCAGCCGGGCTACGCCGGAGCGCGCTGCGACAGGTGAGAGACGGGGACGGGTGGCGGGGCGTCTGCGGGTCGAGCCGCGCCGTCGGTCCCGTGCTTCTGGCAAACCGGATGGAACACTGCTGACTGGGGGCGCCACTGGGCCGTAATGTGCGCCAGAATCTCCCTGTCACCGAAATAAAAGAGTATTCCGGTTTCGGATTGAGCTCGGAATAGCCTTATGCGATGCCGGAACAGAAATCGTGTTTATTAATGTGTTTATGAGCAGATCTGCCTGGTATTGAACGTGATCTGGGTCAATCTCCAGGGGGCCACACATTTAGAACCAGTTGTGTCCGCTTCTATGACAGCCTCACTTCTTTTTGGCGAATACGTCAGTTACCTGTCAATATCCCAACTCTCTCACTGCCGCATGTTCCCCTGATTTGTCTCACGCCGTGCCGCCGTACGACATGCCTGCCTGATGAAACGCGCTCATCGAAAGCTCACCTGTAATAGTGAAGCCTGGTTGGCTATTGCCAATCATACAGACCCCAAGCTCCGCCCACACAGCCCCCCCCCCACCACCACCACACACAGCTCCTCGCTAACCCCCAGGACACTGATAAACAAAAATGGGGGGGGGGGTCTGTGGCCCATCAGGAAGATTGATGGTCTCGCGCTTGGTGCCACAACTCTGTCTGAAGTGTATTCATTTCATCTGCATCAGAAACACATCATTTAATTTCCTCCTGCATTTTTGCGGGTGGAGAGATGGCAAATAGGTTTGGGGCTGTGGGAGAGGTTGGGGTGGGGGGAGGTTGCCAGGTTGTTGATGCAGAGGGG
>JAODJU010000005.1:129243-143387 GCA_026776725.1 Gnathonemus echidnorhynchus
GCAGGATTACTTGCTTAGCCAGATAACTTGCCAGATTTAAGGTAGTCTGGGCTAAATAGACCTTATTTTCATCAACTAGACATTTAGCCCAGACTACCTTAAATCTGGCAAGTTATCTTGCTAAGCAAGTAATCCTGCTTTGTGAAACATGGCCCCAGGGCAGACCCTTAAAGACTCCTAGAAATCTAGGGCAAACAATCAACATGTGTAGGACATAATCAAGTAACTAATCAACACAGGCTGCAGGACAACAAACAACAGAATAAAACAATTAACAAGCACTGGCAAGAAAACAGGCAACAGGTGAAACTAATAATTAACTCACAATTAAACTAGGGAATTTAATACCAAAAACCAGGAACATTAACTACTGGGAGTTAAACACTAGGAATAGGACGCAAGGAGAATTAGACAGAACCAGAATGGAACAGAACAGAACATGAGCAGGGAATACCTAGGACAAGAATACTACTAGAAAATAAATGCTGGGAAACAAAAACAAGAAATACAAATAAATGGATGAGACTGGTGTCTTACCAGCCTCAAACCCAGGGCAGAGAGTTACAGTCTATACCACACAGAGCACCCTGGGAGGACAGGATGGCCAGCAACAGCTGCTGGCCAAACTGGGAGGAGACACAAAGGGTAGCGACCCTGACAAAGTGGGTCTATAGAGGGGAAAGGGTATGATCACCGTCACGGAACCACCCAGGGAGCTAATGCACACATTAATGACACAATATGCATGTGATCAGCACACAAAGAGACAGAGATTTTGCCGTATAGTTTTCCGCACGCAGCAGCGAATGCAGCTCACCGGACCTCCTGATGGGGGCGCACTCGCAGACCTCCGTGCGGCGACACAGATTAGCGGGCGCGCTCAGCCCGGCGCACTGTACGATCCGGCGCCTAATGCAGTAAACCATCTGCTTCCCGTGGCCTCCTTCCGCCTTTGCATTCGCCGCACGCCGCCCAGTTTATTAATCGGAGACTGGAATCACGCCCCCCCTCTGCCGTGCTGTCCACATGTCGCCATCTCATATTATAATGTGTTAGCCCTGTATCACAAAGTGCAATTATATCCTAGACGCGTTATTATGCTGTAAATGTTCTAAATGCTTCCTGATGCACAGTGCAGCTGGACGTTTCATTGTGTTGCTGATTTTTTTTTTAAAAATAATGTCCGCACTGGGTGTCCCAGGAAATTCTAAGCTTCCACTCCGCAACATATGCTGGAGTGTTAATTAATTGGCCGTGCTGGAGATGCCGATTGAATGTGCTGCATGATTCGAAACACGCGAAAGAGGGGAATGCATTGTTTGAGACCTCCGAGAGTGTTTTTGCTGTGTTTTTCTTTCTTTCTTTGGAGTGTGTCGTGGTGTGTAACTGAAGATTGTGCGCACAGCCCTTGGACCAGCATTGTCTCGGTGCCATACAGTACAATGGAAAATTGCGTCCAGTTCCATATCTGAGATGATCTCAAATATTTATGTGAATGAAAGAAACTGAGACACGCGAGAGTAAAGCTTCCAGCAAGCTCCAAAGGAGATTGTCCTCTAAAGAGTTTGTTTCAGGCAAATAATAACCATGATATTCAGAGCTGTGTTGTAAAATTGCTTAATTTCTATGGTAAAATGATGAATACATTTAATAAGTGTACTCTGTTACAAAAAGTCCAAAATGTATTCATTTTATTAGCCATGAGGGTGGCCAGAGGCTGTTTGGCTGAGGCGAGACCAGAGCCTGGGCTTCCTGCTTGAATAAAACACACCCAAATCCTGCAGCCAACCAGGGCTGGTCGTGGATCAGCACAAGGCCAACTGATCTCAAGGCTGGTCGTGGATCAGCACAAGGCCAACTGATCTCAAGGCTGGTCGTGGACCAGCACAAGGCCACCTGATCTGAGGGCTGGATTGGGATTAAAAATCCAGCCTTGATTTTGGGGTCTTCAGAAATACATTTTGCTGACTGGGGGTCCCATAAATTCTGCCGACCCACATACCCATCGGCCCACCGGGAAAATGCTCGGTATTCCAGATGAGCAGTCCAGCCCTGCATGGTCTTCAGATCTGATCCGAACCTCAAACTGGTTTCCTGATCAAGTCCCACAATGCCTGACTGCGCATCCCAGTGTGTCCAGAGAGCCGCCGCGGGCTCCGCCGCTCTGACCTGCCACCCTAAGCGCGCATTCCCCCCCCCACAGGCCACCACCTTCGGCGTGCAGTCGGGACGTGGCTGCATTCCCTGCAACTGCAACTCCTTCGGCTCCAAGTCTTTCGACTGCGACGAGACGGGCCAGTGCCGGTGTCAGCCGGGAGTCGCCGGCCTCAAGTGTGACCGCTGCGCCCAGGGCCACTTCAACTTCCAGGAGGGGGGGTGCACACGTAGGCTCCGCCCACTCCCGCTCGCTCCCATCCTCTGTTAACGCACTCAGATAGAAGAATGACTTCTTTGTTCACGGCTGAATGCGTTTAATGCTCTCCCACCGCTTAGTGTGAACAGATAGATAAATTTACTGGCATTAAAGACCTGACATTTCATACCCCGCCCCCCTTCCCAGCATGCCAGTGCTCCCATGTGGGGAATAACTGCGACTCCAACACTGGACAGTGCATCTGCCCCCCGCACACGGTGGGAGAGAGGTGTGACAGGTGTGCCCCGAATTTCTGGGGTCATGACATCATCTCTGGCTGCAAGGTGAACTCTCTTCCTCAATTTCTATACCTTTTTCCTCTTTTCCCCACATATAACATGGATAGGTCCTGATTCATTACTTGTTAAATAACCCCCAATTATGTAAGATAAGACTTCAAATTGATATTTAACTGGATAAACAATGCTTAATTGCCCGTCATCGTCAGTCGAGGGGTTTCTCTTTTATTTGTTTATTCATGGAAAATGCACCCTTAAAAATGTGTCCTGTTAGTCAGACATCTGATATGAAACTAAGGATTTTATGAGTGGTAAGTTTTTCATTTAGAGCAAAAATTAATCCACTTCTTCTGCGTCACTGATGTCCGTGGTTTTCACCCACAGCCGTGCGAATGCAACGTGATCGGCTCCGTGACCCTGCAGTGCAACATCAACACGGGCTGCTGCTTCTGCCGGGAGCAGTTCACTGGGCAGAAGTGCACGGAGTGCAAAGTGGGCTTCCGCGACTTCCCACAATGCACCTCCTGCGATTGCTCCCTGGCCGGCTCGGCCAGCCAGACCTGCGACGCCGACCACCGCATGTGTTCCTGCGCCGACACGACAGGCCAGTGCACCTGCAAGGTACCACAAAGCGTGTCGGAACGTGGTTCTGTGTGGTTTACAGTGTCATTCACTGCAGACCTCTATGTACAGCAAATGTCGCTGGAAAAGTGTAAAATCTTACCGAAATACCAACATCTGGTTCTCCCTGATTTTTTTTCTCTTATCTAGAAATATAATTACGCCTCACTTTTAAGCTTCCATAATGCTTCACTGCCATGGTCGAGTTTGTTTCTCTTTCCCAGTGTTTCTGTATCATTAGTCCTTTACGTAACGATGCTCCTGCATAGCTTGTGTGGATGACTCAGGGTTTCTTAGAGCATCATGACAGCAGCAGCCGGCTTTCAGACACTTCCTCCATTCCCGCTCCTGTCAGCCGCAGCGCTCGCATTTTCCTCCAGTTTTATTTGCATAATCCAGTGCGGGGAGACCACGCACCACCCTGCTTATGACCTCCAATCCGCTTGCGCCATTGCATATTAAATAAAAAAATAATAAGAAATTGGTCAATAGGTGACAGAAGTAGCAACTGAGGAAGGCAGCTGAACTTGATGTAAATGTGTAGGTGACGGTCTGTGGCTGTTTAACCCCGCGGTTCTCAAGCTGGGAGTTTATCCTAGACCCCCCCCCGACGAATCGTATTGTATTGAAGAGGGTTGATTGGGGTCACACCGATGGTTTCTGCTGGGCTTAACCAGCAGCCAGTTATGCCGTGCTGTTCACAGGGGGGTCAGGCCCAAAGTCAGGCCCAATTCCATGTGCCCCCCCCTGCACACCCCACCCAGGACGTCCGGAACATGCAGTGTGACCCCTCCCTCACACACGCGCACACACCAACTCGTGGTGCACGCGGTGAGCTCCAGCCTGGCGCTTTGACGGAGCGGCCCCCCCTACCCCCTTCCCTGTGTGTGGCTCAGCCCTGGGATCCTCTGGCAAGCTGGGGGAGGAAGGGATAGGTGCATTGGGGGGGGGGGCATGTGGGAAGCGCAGTAGAAATAGACTCGGCGTGGGTGCGGGCATTCAAATGAGGCGCTGCCATGGATGACAGTGGCGTGACAGGCTGAGAGGCCCCCGCCACCGTGAGCGAGCGAGAGAGAGAGAGACGGGGAGGGAGAGAGAGAGAGAGCAAGCGAGGACGGGGACGGCAGGTGACGATTCTCATTAAGGCACATCACTCCTGCCCCGGATGGAGCGGCACAGCCATGCCGTACAAACGCGTGCGTCCGCGCCGCCCCTCTTAATCTCATTAGTCTTTTTATTGTACCTCCCCTCCCCACAGATGCTTAATTTTGGGCTAATTTTTGGGGCAGAATCAGCTAAGCAGCATCAGCCAGTTGGAGCCCTGGCGCAAAGTCACCCCCGAAATCTGGCAGAGTTTTTATGATTCCCCGTGACATCTTATCTCACCCGTCCCGGGCTCCCAGTTGCCGGGGGAGGAGGGGCCACATGGCACAGTCACGCATGTGACATGCCTGTCAGGGCCGTCTCAGATCGAGCCCCCGGCTCATTACCTCGCTGTCACCCTGGCAAGGTCGCCACGCGTGCCTCCTCTGACCAGATTAACGGGCGACACTTGCCAGCTCTGTCCGGGCATGGACAGAGGCACGCCATTAAACCGGAGCTGCAGCTACAGTCGCGTCTCCGCGGCGCTCATGTCTTTTATCGATGATGGGTCGACTCACGTGGTAGATCCTTCCAGAGCAGGAAGCCGAGCCTCTTTGCCATTCCTCGTCGGTCCTTCACCGGATGGGCTGCACCGAGCCGCTTACCGCAGAGGAGCTGACGGCAGCACATAGACCGCAGCACATAGACCGCAGCACGGCGCTCACGCAGCATCTGCAACAGGCCGCGCAGTGATTTGTAACACTGTTAGCTAGTGGGGGAGTGGCCATTTCTTATTCATTAGTTTTGTTTGTTTGTTTTTTTAGTTGTTTATTTATCCAGTCCTTTACCATAATGGCCTCTCCCAGGAAACACAGGATACCTTGGATGGAATGCCAGTCTGTCGCAGGACACACACACAGACACACACACACACACACACACGTCAGGTAAACATATCTTTATGTTTAGCAGATGATGCACAAGCAAGGGAAACAGCACATTACATTCAGCCTTGTGACCCCACAGTGCTACCCAATGAACTACTGCACTGTCCATTGTTCATTCATTCATTCATTCATTCATTTATTCTTTCACTAACTACTCTTTCTTCCTCCATCCTTTCATTGGATAATTCATTAATTTGTGCTTTTATTCATCGCTCCATCTATCCATTTATTTGTTGATTGATCGATAGGCTGATTCATTCATTCATTCCTACTGGAGCAGGATCATCATAAAGCCATACTCTCTGCTCTCCCTGTGTGTCCTAACCCCTCACTGCCGCTGTGATTCCAGGCCAACGTGGAGGGGCTGGCGTGTGATCGGTGCCAGATGGGGACCTTTGGGCTCAACTCGAGGAACCCGCTGGGTTGCAGCAAGTGCTACTGCTTCGGCATGACAGGCACATGCAGCGAGGCCCCTGGGCTCATCCGCATGTGGGTAGGTGGCGTCTGCACTGACTCACCCCGGAGGGCCGTCAATCCCATAATGCCACACAACCTGGGCCAACAGATGGGCACAGAAACGTTAGCGGTTAGCGTTTTGGCCCGAGGAGCAAGTCGTAAATAAATATAGTTATCTGTGAGACAGGGTTTGGGACCTGCTCCCTACAGCCCTCTAGTAATTAGGTTCTGAACACTGGAGTCATTTATCACCTGAAATGATGGAAGTCCAGAAGGGCATCACAAGGTGCCACCATGCCTCAAAGCTAGCAAGAGCAGGCCACTTTGGTGTCATGCTAGAAAATCAGGACAGGAGCAAAAATGTTCTGATGGCAAAAGGAACAATGATTGGTTCAGAGAGATAACCAATAAAATTGTCGAGGACGTGGGTCCAAACAACTAAAGGAGGCAGGACCAAGACATCTGATTGGTTGGTCCCGCCTCCTCTAGTTGCTCAGACCCACCTACTCTACAATCTTACTGGTTTTTTTCTCTGAACCAATCATTTTTCATTCTGCCCTCAGAACATTTTTGCGCAAGTAAAACTCCTACAAGCGCAGCAGTGGCTACTGAAGAATTAGAGAACTCATGACCTTTACCAATTTTCAGTCTCAGAAGGATAATGCGGACTGATTCTATACTTTGGTACATGCGTTAAATAAAACTGAGGGATTCGAGGCCGGCTGAACAAACAGTAAAATAAGAGATTTCTTCTGGCCTCACACCTTTGCGAAGAACACACCAACAGCTCACTATTTCTCATGAAATTAAGCAGATGATAAATATAGGAGGGCACAGGTGCAAACAGAAAAGCGTGGGACCTGGGTGACGGCAAGGGCCGCCGAGAAATATTTTCCTGTTTGTTTTTAATAACGATTTTCTTGGCAAGAGCCGGGATCTGATAAATCTCTGTGTCCATGGAGACGCAGGCTGAGGACTTGATCAGAGGACACTTTTATATAAATGCGAACTGCAGCTAAATTAAATAAGGAATGCAGCTCAAACTTAATCTAACTCTGTTTGCTTTAAGGGGACGCCAGTTGACAGTCTCTGCCTTTATTTATTGGAATGCAAAGGATTTTCCCTAAGTCACTGAGTCGTGAGATTACTAGCTGAAGGACGGAGAAAAGCCCACCGAGACCCGCTTGGATTTAAACGCCGTCTTTAATGTCATTCCCTTCTCCGTCGCTGGGGTCCCTGAGCATCTGAGGGCCATTGTCTGGGCCCCTCGGAGGGCAGCGGAGGCCGATCTCTCAGACACGAGGCTGCTGCCGCCACACACAGCCGAACACGTCGCACCAGGGTCTCACAAGACCTCCCTTATGTGCTCCTGATCATTTACAGTAATTCAGCCACAGCGTATGATTGTCTTTACAAAACGTCTTTACAGCCTGCCCATCTGGTAACATAGCAAAACTTGCTAGATGCGAATGGTGAGAGTTCACTGTGCTGGTTTTTCGGTGTTTTCAGTGTGCCTGATTGTGGTGGTCCCTGTCCGGTGGTCCCTGTCCGGTGGTCCCTCTCCGGTGGTCCCCCGTTCACGAATCACTTATTCCCCCCTCCCCAGCTCACCCTGAAACCCGAACAGACAATGCTGCCCCTGGTGGACAAGGCCTGCCGTCTGATGACCACACAGGGCATTTCGTTCCAGTACCCCGAGATCATCGCCCACGCAGAACTGGTGACCCGCGAGCTGTCGGAGCCGTACTACTGGAGGCTCCCAGAGCAGTTCCAGGGATCCATGGTCATTACACGTCGGCACTCACCGCTGAACACACCGCTAATGCTAACTGGTCCGGGATGGGCGGGGCAGCACCTTGTGGCTGGTGTCAGGAGTCTGGTGTTTTATTAGTGCTCTGCACCTCAGACTCTCACTCAAAAATGCCAGTTAAATGTTCTCAGGTATATTGCTGAGACACATAAAAAACTCATCACCATATTGATACTCCAGTGTTAAAGCAGGGGCGTAGCTACAGGTGGGCAAGGGTGTGGCTACAGTTGGAGAGGGGCATGGCTACAGGTGGATGTGGGGTGGCTACAGGTGGGCAGGGGAGTTTCTATGGGTGGAGAGGGGCGTGGCTACAGGTGGGCAGGGGTGTGGGTACAGGTGGATAGGGGCATGACTACAGTTGGAGAGGGGCGTGGCTACAGATGGATGGGGCGTGGCTACAGGTGGGCAGGGGAGTTTGTATCGGTGGGGAGTGGCGTGGCTACAGGTGGGCAGGGGGTAGTTTTTTTGTTGCCCACCGAACAGGGACAGACCAAATTTAATAATTAATGATTTTATTTTACTGTCACCACCCTCCTGTCCCCGGCCAACCTCAACACAATTTGAACCCTGTACACCCAAATGCCGACTACCAGTGGTAACCGTTCAGGTAGAGTGTCAAGAAAGGAAACGGCAGGGGTCAGTTGGAGGACTGGAGCTCACACCCTGACTTTCAAGATGATATGTCAGCCTTGTTGACGGCCAGTTCTGAGAATGAACCGAAAATTTGTGGCACACGTGAAAATTTTACCGTCAAAATGTACTGTAGTGATTTGGTATCTTTCCGATTTAATTTAAATGTTGGTCTCACTGAATTTCTTCCTGTGTCCAGATAACGGCATATGGAGGAAAGCTGAAGTACACCATATATTACGAAGCCCGTGATGAAACAGGCCCCTCCTCCTACGAGCCCCAGGTGATCATGAAAGGAGGTCCCCAGAAAGACAAGCTGATAATGCGGCACATGCCCGGCCTGCAGATCGGCCAGCTGACCCGGCACGAGATCGAGATGACCGAGGTGAGTGTCAGCCGCACCGCGTTTGACAGACTGACTTGTTAGCACACTGACATGCCACCATGCAAACACATGGGCATGCTAACACAACGACATGCTAATACACGGACATGCTAACATACTAACACACTGATATGCCAGCATGCTGATGCGCCGGGTCAGTGCAGTGTGCACGTTTGGTCCGAAGCTGATCGTCATGGTTCTCGTTTTAGCACGACTGGAGACACAGTGATAACAGTGCAATGTCACGCGAGGACTTCATGAAGGTGCTGTTCAACATCGAGTACATCCTCATTAAGGCCTCCCATGGCAGCTTGATGAGGCATAGCAGGTGAGCTGGCATCGCCCCCCAAGCTACAGGACGACCCCACCCCTGCCTCAGCATGCGTCCGATAAGCAAAAACACAGCATGCCGTCAGACTTCCCACTGGTGTCGAGAGCATCACTAATCACACCGTGACAAGATGATGCCAATGAAGCCAATCGCCCCGTTGATGGCTGTCAAGCAGAGTGTCAACAGGCAGTGAATTCTGTCTCCCGCTTGCGATGGACAGTCAACGAGCATCCCGCATCCTAACCACTTCCCATTTAAACTCTGCAATTGCAGGATCTCTGAGATTTCCCTGGAAGTTGCAGAGGAGGGGCACCCCTCAGTGGAGAGTGAGCGCGCCTACCAGATTGAGAAATGCGAGTGCCCGCTGGGATATTCGGGCCTGTCCTGCGAGGTGAGCCATGTTCCCGTCCATCCTGAGTTGGCCCCAAGCCTCTCCTCGCTAACACAAACACACATCCTGCTTTGGGATGCCTTCTCCAAACTTCTGGGACCAAACAGGTTTTCTGTGCCTCCTTAAGGGAGCCTTAGGACGTAGAAAAAAACAAACTTTCACTTCGCCATTATGACTTCGGAGATGAAAAGTGTGATTGATGTGTGGTACGAGCAAGGGGGCCTTCAGGAAGCCGGCTGCGAGCCGTCGGGTGGGTGAAGCAGATGGCATTTATTTTAAGCTGCCGCATAGTTAATAAAGCATTTTTTAAATGGGCATTTAGCGTGTTTGTTGTGAACAGATGGCTTTCCAAATTGACCCTATTAATACTGAGCGTGCACGTTCCGTACCTCTCCTGAGCCGCCCGATCCGGGCCTGATGCTCTGTCTTGTGGCCGGCCCTCTGGCAGGAATGTTCTGCTGGCTTCTACCGGGTGGCGGAGCATGCTGGAGGCCGGGCTTCCCACGCTGGCATTGGCAGCTGCGTCCGGTGCCAGTGCAGCGGCCACAGCGAGATCTGCGACCCCGAGACATCCATCTGCCAGGTGATCATGTCGACTGCCATCGCCGAGCTGCAGACCAGCACAGACAATCTTTCCTGAATTTGCTTAATGCAGTAGAAGCTCTTGTATCCGGCAATATCTAGTATACGGCAATCTCTCATATCTGGCAACCCTGAATTTTTTATTTTTATACAGGTATTATACAATTGTTCTGGTTACTTGAATGGCGGATACGAGAACTTTTACTATATATCGCCGATGTAGTAAACGAAGCAAAGTCTTGTCCAATGACACACCTCCACAGGGAGACAGGAAGTCTGTTTGTCTCCACGGTAACGAGTGCATCACATGGACCCGCACTGCCGCTGTCTAGCTGGGCCCGAGACCGCCCCTCCCTCCACTCCCCCTGTCATTGTTTCCCCAGGCATGAAATTCAACTTCAGCCTCGAGCTCATTTGCATGTGTGCTAATAACAATGTCATTTGCATTTTACAGAGATGGAAAATTGAAAATGTTAAATGAACGCATACGGCGCAGTTTCGTTAATGGCGGCACGCGCGGCGTTAAATGGAAGGCCCCGGACGGCGTGGTTCGTTGAGCGGCTGCCCTGGTTGGCTGATTCCAGCTGTACCGACACTTGAAAATGTCAGAGAATAAAACTGTTGCAAAGGCTTCTCCTCACTCGCTGGTCGTCGGCTGTCAATCGCTTCCAGAATGGCAGTCGAGCCTTTTTGCTGGGCTCTATTTTCTGCTCTGTTCCAGCCAAGCAGTCTATTGTGTTAATGACTGACTCATTAACATCTCTTATTTCAGATAAGTTAGTTATTGCTAAAGTTAGTGGCCCAGAGAGCCCACTGCCTCAGCAGACAGGGCAAGTATATATTCAAATTTATACAGAAGCGCAAAATGCAGCAGTTTCTGAAACGACTGGAGTGTGAAATCAACTATCTAGACAGTAAAGTATTGACAGGGACCAGCTATATCATATGCTCCAAATTTTAAGTTAGAGCTTCACTTTTCAGGTCTTGTACTAATAACTGCAACCATATTCTTTCGTACAAATATGCAAGAACTATGTGCCAACAGTACAGAAGGTTATGGCTCCTTGTGGCTATTAGATCGTATCACCACTGGATGCTTCAAAGGATCTAAGGGTCAGGTGTTTGACCAAGACCCTTAACTCCAGAGCCCTGGACACTGGCTGACCCTGTGTTCAGGCATGAGATGTTTTTCTCCTGGAAAGCAATGTTGTGACCCTGAAGTTTAAACCACAACACACTCAGAAAACAATTTTCTTAACGTGTTTTGAACTTCAGGGCCATCTTGAAAGTCAGGTGCGTTGTATGAAAACCAAAGAATTCTTTTGTGCCTTGTACAAATTTAGTGTGTTTTATTTCATTAATTTTATTGTGCGTTTTATTACTTGATGCACAGACAGTGTGCAGTACAATAATAAAATACAGTAATATAATATAAAACAAACAGTAGATAACTCAGACAGTGCATACATTCTATACCACTGATGTTGCAGAGTTGGTTGCATAACATCGATGAAGTTGACACACAGTGCAGATGTGTATGCAACATGGCTGTGGGGAATGTGAGAATGGAAAATATTATGACTAAGCTTCGGGTTGTATAGCTTATTTTTCCTGGCTTGCCACATGTGGATGGAGGCTGCTTATGGGTGATTATTAGCTGTCATGCAGCAGGTAACCGTGGTGACGCCTGGTGTCCTTGACGGTGACGTTAGCAGGGTGCCACCCTGGGCTTGGGTTTTGGAGCTCGTGTAGCTCAGCAAGAAGCAGTTGGTGCTAAAAACGCAAAGTTCACGGGTTCGAATCCTAGGGAGCATAGATTGTAACCCCCCCCCTTTGGTGAGTGTCTTTGGATGGAAACGGGCAACACTGTCTGACCTGAAACATTGAGGTTTTGGTTGGGGGGGGTCCCCCAGAGGTGGCAGTGGTATGGTGAATGTTTTTTTTACTCGGGGGGGGGGAGGTGGACACGCCACAGCTGTGCCCCTGGTCCTCGGCACAGCTGGCGTCTTGCTGTTCAGGTGCGTCTGTCTGACTCGCATAATCTAAACTGCTTCCTGCCCTGAGTGTGCCCTCCTGCCCCCCTCCCCCAGGCCTGCCAGCACAACACGGTGGGTGACCGGTGCGAGCATTGTGCCCCTGGCTACTACGGCGTGGTGCGAGGCTCCCCCCAGGACTGTCGGCCGTGTGCCTGCCCCCTCACCAACCCCGAGAACAAGTAGGGCTGCCCTGTCACACGCCTATCCTCCTTCTGGTGGTCGCCCGGGCAACCGGCACTGACTTTTCGGCCCACCTCCCTGCAGTTTCAGCCCCACCTGTGTCCTGGAGGGTTTCAATGACTTCCGCTGCGACGCCTGTCCCGAGGGCTACGAGGGAAAGTACTGCGAGAGGTACACGTCCCCGCCGTGATGTCACAGCAGCTGCGGTGCCATCTTTGACGGCGTTTGACCACGCCCTTCTCGCCCCCAGGTGCGCCAGCGGTTACCACGGTGACCCCCAGGTGCCGGGCGGGCGCTGTGAGGAGTGTAAGTGTGACCCGGTGGGCGCTCTGCCCGAGCCATGTGACCCGCGGACCGGGCAGTGCGTCTGTCGCCCAGGGGCAACCGGACACACGTGTGGCGTGTGCATGGACCGGCACGTGTGTGAAGCATCCCAGATAGTGTGTACGTAACCCCGCCTGGGCACGCCGCTCTCGGTCCCCCGCACACCCCTCCAAATGTGATCTCTTTCTCATTTCTGACTGCTTATACATATTTGTGGAGTAATATGCTTCTTAATCACCTGTGTGTGTTAGTGTTACAGCTCTGCGCTAATGAAAAATCTTTATAAGACTCCTGGTTTATTTGAAACTGATTGCATTCCCTCCTCAGTGTTAACAGACAGGACAGGAATTAAATTTTGGGCATACTTGTAATGCTTTTCCGAAGTAATCGTCGCAGGCATTTTGAGGTTAGTCATCTGTTGTGATCCGGTACGAATAAACCAGCACAAAACAGAGAACAAGCAGAGCTATCGGGCCGCAGGTAGCAGGCGCCTGCAGATCTGATTAAACGGATCTTCTCTTGTTGCTCTTGCATCAGTTTATTGCATTGTTGATGGCCTCCTTTGATTGGCCTAAAAGCTTCTGGACATGCGGTATGTTCCTCGCCTGTGGGTGCAGAGCGTTGGGTGCATGCTGCCTGGGATTTTGACGTGGTAACATCCGGAATGTTAATCGCCGTTTTGGCGTCTGTTTGTGCCTGAAGAGTGTAATTGCCGAGACAGTTGGTAGCATGTCGGGTCTGTTAAACGTGGCCATGGGTTCCCCCCTCCCCCCCCCCATACCCCGTATAGGTTTGTGGGGGTGAAGGAGCATGTAACCTTGCAGATTGTGCATGACGTGCAGCCATCTCCTTCGACAGATCGAGTCTGTCCTCCCTTTTCCAAATCCCAGCTCAGTTCCAGGGGGTTAAACTTTAATATCTGGCCGCTTGATTCCCTTTGAAGGCACCTCTCAAAGTATACATTGCAGAGACACTGTGGGGACATTTAAAAATCCATACAAAACGCGCCTCCTGAGCCAGAATGCCCCCCACTCCCCCCGCCGCTCGACACGTGTCGGGAGTCTCAAAGGGGCAGCCAAAGCCTCTTTCCCCTCTCGGTTGAATTTCACACTCGAAATCACATTCCCCAACGGCACTCTTACTTAATCGCAAATAAGCAAAAAAAATCCAGGATCCTCACGAGCTTAAAAATGTCGAGAGTTCCCTTCTCGTATTTTTTTTTCTTCACCTAGTTCTGTTTTCCGGGAAGTTGCATTGTGCGTTAAATTGGATGAGGCTGAATGGCGCTAAGCAGCGGTCCTGCTTTCTCCGCGGCTGCCAGTGGAGTCGCGCGTCTGCAGCCGTCGAAGGCTCCCACAGCCCGCAGCAGGTTGCCGGGCAACACAAGCTCCTAAAAGTTCCACGTCCACTTTAGCTTCGGATGGGCGTTTGAGCTGAGGAGCTGACACTGGCGGGGGGTTGGAGGATTCGTGGGGGGGGGGGGTGAGTTGGCTGAGAGACACGCACAGTCTAGGAGAGAAGCTTGTTAGTTTCTTGTAGCTGAAGCTAATAGGATACGGTGGGGTGATGGAGCTGACAGTAACGGGCTGTGTGTGTGTGTGTCTGTGTGTGTGTGTGTGTCTGTGTGCGTGTGTGTGTGTGTCTGTGTGTGTGTTTGTGTGTGTGTGTTTGTATCTGTGTGTGTGTGTGTTGGTGTGCACATGTGTGTGTGTGTCT
>JAODJU010000005.1:143487-165276 GCA_026776725.1 Gnathonemus echidnorhynchus
TGTGTATCTGTGTGTGTGTGTCTGTGTGCGTGTGTGTGTGTGTGTGTCTGTGTGTGTGTTTGTGTGTGTGTGTGTATCTGTGTGTGTGTGTGTTGGTGTGCACATGTGTGTGTGTGTCTGTATCCGTGTGTGTGTTTGTGTGCACACGCGTGTGTGTGTGGGTGTGTGTGTGTGTGCGTGTATCTGCGTGTGTGTGCCCCCCCCCCAGCCTGCGACGACGACTGCAGCGGCGTGCTCCTCAACGACATTGACGGGCTCCACCGCCTCATCTCCAGCGTCAACCTCACCAGCCCCCTGCCCCCCCCATACAAGGTGCTCTACAGGTTCGAGAACATGACAGAGGAGCTCAAGGTAAACCTGAGATGCTGCTGGCCCTTAGCCAAGGCGAGATCTCCGGGCTGGGAAGTAAACTGGGTCTGACTGCTGGAAAAAGATCATAAGTGAGAAGAAGAGAGGAAGAGGGTGGCAGGGGAGAGAGGCACTGGGCCAAACTGGGCTGCGTACGTATCCTGTTACACCATAAGCATCCTGTGAGCCGAGCTATAAACACATGCTTAACTCGCGTACGATTTCACCAAGCCGTTTGCGGATGCTTGTTCTGCTTTTGCGTTTTTTTTTGTATGTTTTTATATTGTGGATTCTGGGACGAGCGGAATTCGAAGCCCCGAGTAACGGCGGCGCTGGTCGCCTTTCTACCCGTTCGCTCAAGTCCTCAGTCCCCCAGGCGACCCCCCCATACGTCACATTAAAGGGCTCACACATCCTCGAGACAACGTTTCCTCCCGACTCTGAACGTCTGCCGCCTGGGGGAAATCGCAGACATTAAAGAACTCCATCTGCGGTCTCTCGTGTTAAACGCTTTAGATACAACGGAGGATAAAGACACCATATTGCTGCCCCCGAACAGGTGGATTTTGTTTCCAAAATCTTCAAAAAAGACAGGAACAGGGCAGGCGCACAGTCACCCGATTACAGACAGGTATCTGTCAGGTCGCTTTCAGTACTGATCTCTAGGTTTCTGGCTCTCTGAAGCACCTTCACGCCCCCTCTGTTCAACGGCTTGTGGACCAGCATCCTGTGTTCACTTCCCTGGAGTTATCTTCAGTTATGGGGCAGGGGTAGATAGTCAGGCAGGTGGCAGCACTGCTCTGTCAACTTCAAGGGCCGCCGTGATTTACACACTTCCGGAAGCTTCCGGCAGATTGCGTGACTCGCCCGGTCTCCCTCTCCTGCAGCACCTGCTCTCCCCCCAGAGGGCGCCAGAGAGGCTCCTCCAGTTGGCAGACAGCAATCTGGGCAGCTTGGTGACAGAGATGGATGAGCTTCTGGGCCGTGTATGTTCCCGAATTCCCGCACCCTCTGCTAACTCCGTCCCGACCCGCCTTGGCGTGGTCTCCGCAGCTCTCAGCCGTCGTCTGCTGAAGCTGCCTCCATCTTAATCAGCTCCGCCATCTGCATCTTTCGTTCCTCTACGTATGCCTCCACATAAGCACCCATATTAATGACATACTTGTCGCCCGAGTCTGTCCCGTGCCAGGCTCAGCCTCGTCCTCACGGCAAACCGTTTCTGTTTCCGCAGTCGACCAAGGTATCAGCGGACGGTGCGCAAACAGACGCTGACTCCGAAAGGATTCAGAAGAGGGCGGAAGACCTGGAGCTGCTGGTCAAGAACACCCTCCTGGGTGCTAAAGGTGAGGAATGCAAAAACCAATTCATTCTGAACCTGGGACCATGATGGTGTCATTGGTGGATGGTGGGTTAAGCCTCTGTGCCGGTGATCAGAAGGTCGCCAGTTCGAATTCCATCTTGGGTGGTATAGTTGTACCTCTGTTGGACCCTAGATCGAGTCCCTTAACCCCCCCAAAATTTCTCCAGGGGTGTTGAATAAAGAACTTGACCCTATATTTGAACTTTTTATATTTCTGTGTGTATGTCTCAAAGAGAGCATGATGGGATATATGAAAAGAAGCATCGCAATACACTTCTTCAAATGGAAATAAAGCATCATTTCAGATTCACTCCCAGAGTGCTTTCCAGCATTTTGCCCGTCAAAGCCAAGTGCCAGAGATTTGAAACGGACAGCAGGGTCACAATATAAAAGGGAGGCCTCTTCTCAGTCTGCATCCGCTTCTTTCATTCTGTGATTAGACAGCCTCTGCTGTGAAACAGTTTTCCCGCAGTTAAAGCCGACGGATGATTGTGCTTGTGATGGCCCCAGCGGTGCAGCGCCGTGGCTTAATTAAAAGGCAGCCTGACGACGCCAAACTGGCACGGCGTGTGCCCTTCACCGGCAGGGCCTCTGGCCGTAACGCCGGCAACCGAGGGAGACAAGCCAGGGTTCTGCTCAGGTGGCGAGCCGGAGCGGGTGGTCTCAGAGTCGCACCTGCAGCACGGCGGGCGGGCCTGCCCCACGTGTGCTGTCCAATCAGAGGCCAGAACATCGATGGCGACATATCACGGGCAAGCGGTGGCAGACGAAAAGTCCAATCAGACGGGAGCCTGCTGAATATTCATGTATAAACAAGTTAAAATGTAGAGACTGAATCCAACTTAAAGTACTTTAAAACACAGTGGGCTGTTATTCGGGGCTGGACAACGTTAATAGATATGTATTCTTTCTTTGTAATCTTATTAGGCACTTTTTGTTTGAATTTGGGAAATGCGTTTAATTATGCTCCATTTTGATGGTTTTTATGTAAATTAAAACCCACTGTGAGACTCCCCTGCTTTTGAAATGTGCGGTTTGGATTTCAAAGACCAAATTAATGTGATTAAAGCCTGCCAAGCCGGATTTGAATTTCTTTGAATCGACCAAAAAAAAAAAAAAAAAAAGACCCGCATCGAATGGAAAGAAAAAGAGGCATATTTGTGTTTTGTTGTCATCCTCTTCCCCCGGCCTGCCTTTCAGCTCATCCAAACGTGGCCTAGCGGCTCTCTCGCGGCCTGCCTCTCCCAGCGCGGATCGCACGCAAAGCCTCCGCAACTGCTTCAGCCGGCCTGTATTCCTTGCTTCAGAATTAATTGGTCTTTGGACCAAGTGATAGGTTGAGATTAGCTTGAAAGCCGTATACCTCTCCGTGCCAAGGGGTAGCCAGCGTAGCTTGTTTTATGCGATGTTTACTGGGCTGCAGTCTGTGTTTCTCACTGGCTCTGCCTTTCTGCAGTTAATCGTATGTAACTTTACTCGATAGCTACCCCCACAGAAGCGGTCTGCCTCTAAAAAGCAATGGTGGTATTTCTCCACCTTGTCACATGTCCTGCATTTCCCATGATGCTCTGCGTGCCTCATGCTCCTCTGAAAGGCAGTGGGGGTATTTCTCTGCCCTGTCACATGCCCTGCTTTTCCCATGATCGGGTATGCTCCCTGGTGTAATGCAGAGTCCTCCGCTTTGTCTCCAGTTCTTCAGGACAAGGCCCAGCACCTGAATGAGACGCTGGGCTCCCGCGACGGCACCCCCGAGAAGAGCCTGCAGGAGATGCAGAAGGAGATTGAGGCCATGCTGGCGGAGCTGCGCAAGCGCCAGTTTGGGGGCAAGAAGCAGATCTCGGACGAGGAACTGGGGTAGGTGGCGCCCTCAACAGGACCACGCCAGGCACTGCGTGAGAGAATACCTTTAATACATTTCAGGTGGCTTTTCTTGAATATTTCTTTCTGTTTATACTTTGCTAAGTATTGGTCAGTTTCTGTATTAACAGCAGTGACTAATCACTTCCTTCTTGACGTCTTGACATTGATGTGCGTCTGCCTCACTGTCCATGTGTAGCGTAGGCAGCAATCGGCGCCCTTCACACCTACGCCCCAGAGCATGATGGGCCCCCATGTCATACTGGCTGGTCTTTGTGAGCGTGTGCGTGCGTGTGGGGTCTGCTGGACCCCAGCCGGCTGTTCCCGCTTCCTCCCTCCCCTGTTCAGGATGCTGGGGTTTCTCCCAGTAACCCTCGTCTGTGCGTCGCGTCCCGCCATGGTGCCTTGGCGTGCCGCGTGCAAAAGCCCATATGGGTTTGGGTGGTTTTGGGAAAAGGACGATGGTGGGCGGGGCCAGATGAGTCATCTACAGCGAAATCAGCCTACTGTATACAACACTGGACCCATGTTCTAAGTACAGCATTTAGATCATAAACACGAGCATTAAACGAGAAAGCGATCCGTGGCGGAGTGAGGCCACATCAGTGTGCATCGCTGGATGCTCGCATGCAGTGGTTATGTGTACAATCTCTGTCATGTTTCCTCTGTACTTTCACTATGCAAAACCATTTTGTGGATGAGCGAATCCAGACAGAATTAGCAAAGTTTTCCTTTCTCATGTAAAATCTTAATGAACTAATTAAAAGTTGCCTGAGGTGGGTGAGAGGAATAATATTCTTTCTAATCAAATTAGTTTCGTAATGTATTCCTCTCCTATGCCCTAACTTAACCATGCAAGAATAAATATGGCCATCTAGTGGCTGTTTACTGTAAAAAATAAACTGAGAAGAGCAGGGACAATGCAAACGGGCGTGTAGCGCTAGTTCACCTCAGACGCTGCGCTGAGGACATGACCGACACTTAAGGGTCACGCTCTACAGGGCAGCGGAGGCTTTACTGCAGAGGGTCACTCGTCTCTTTGGGAATCCACACAAAACCACGGAAGACCTGAAACAGGAGGTGATGAGTAAAGTGGCTGATTATCGGGACAAGTTGGACGACGCACACGAGCTGCTGAAGGGGGCCCAACTGAAGATCCGCAAGACCAATGCCCTCTCCGAACTGAACCGCTGGAACATGAGCATGCTGGAGGTGGGATTTTCTCGGTTCTGACGTAGCCCTGTGATTTGGGTTTGGACCCCAGAGTTCAGAGCTTGTGGTCACTGTACTGAATGTTTACCACACACTTTCCAAATAATTTAACTTGCAAGAGAGCAAGAAAAATTATGATGAAAATCAACAGACTGTTTGGTAACGCTTTATATTAACTGCACCTTCATAATGCATTTATAATGCATTCATAGATCATTCATCAGCATCATATAAGTATACCATAAGATCCAACATGTCTTAATAGATTTAATATGCATTAATAACAATGATATGATTGTATGATTATAATGTTTCTTATCATATAATGTTGAATGATGAATTTCTCATATATAATGCACTATAGATACCTATGCATTATAATTGTCAGCATAAGCATTAAGGATGCTTTGTCCTGCATTATAAGGCAGTCATAATGCATAATAAATATATGTTATGCCTTTTCATAAATATTTATAGATATATTTATAATGCATTTTGAATGCATTATAATGCATTATGAATGTGTTTATAAATTACTAAAAACATTAAGCCTTAAGTAAAGTGTTACCACGTCTGTCATGAAAGCTACACCTGTCATTAATTTTGTACCACGACTGGATCCCCTCTCAGTCAGCAGTTACAGCATCACCTGCTGGTTCACTCGGACTGTGGTCGTCATAACGACGTGGAGGGGGGGGGGCTTAGAGCTTATAGTTCCGTCTGCCCCTAGAGCAAGAGGGATGCCGTGAACACTGCCATGACAGGGACCGAGGACACCCTGGCTGAGGCGGAGCGCATCCTCGGCGAGGCCAACCTCCTGTCGGCCAACATCAATCAAGAGGTGGAGGTAAGACTTTCAGCTAAGATGTAGCAATGCTATTATCAAATGACCCTTCATTTGCAGTTTGCATGCTCCCTTTCACACACCCCAACACAAACACCCTTGCAGGTAGAGTTTGGGGTCTGAGAGCAGGGCGGCTGTTAAGAGCCTTGCTCAAGGGCCCAATTGAGATGTGACTATTCTGCTGAGGCTGGAATTCAAACCAGTAACTTTCTGATCACAAGTACAGAGACTTAACTCGCTGAGCCACACATCGCCTCCTTCCGGCTCCCCCTGGACAACCCTTCACAGCATGTCTGCTTGGATTTCGATTGGATCGTTTTGGGTGAACTGTAAGGTCAAGACTGTAACGAACAAGAGCTCAGAGAAAGCATGGAGCACCTCAGAATGCTAGTTGGTTGCAGTAAGCTGGCAGGGTGGAATAAATCTAGGTCACAGTGCTAGCAGGTCGCGACCGCAGATGATCTCGGTGCTGGTAGGCAGGAGCAAAGGTCAGTCAGAACGCGTAACGTTCCGAGCCTCCAAATGCAGGACCTGGAGGATATGGCGCGTGACCTCAACCATCTGGACGACCAGCTGGACTACAAGGTGAACAAGATCAGCATGGGTCTGCATGAGAAGAATCTACCGGGGCTGATGCTGGAGGTGGAGAGCCACGCCGCCCAGCTCAAGGACTCTGCTGGCATCCTGGACAGGTGGGCGGCGTTCCAGATGGTCGTGCTGGCGAGAGAGCCACCCTTTTTGTGGGGCCGGTTGTCGCTTATTGAAAAGGCTACGTTACTTTCAAGTCAAGTTGGCTGTATTTTCATACCATCCTTACACACATATACAATGACAGGAAATAATGTCCCCAAGGACCACAGTGTAACATACAGATAGCGAGTAATAATAATAATAATAATAATAATAATAATCGAATGGGCTTTATTGCCATACCAGGCATGTACAGGTATACAGCGGCACAAGATAACATTTCCCTTGGGTGCAACATGCAAACAACAAGTGGGGGGGTTGAGGGATCACAGTACACAGAATAAGACAGTATGAAACCGTGGGGCTGGACATCATTTCATTGAACAGAGGGGTGTCGATCTGTAGGGGAACCCTGGGCCCTGTTCAGTGCATGTCAGCCATGCAAGCTTTCAGCCCCATATCTAACCCTTCCTGCCTGGTTCTCAGTATCCTTGCAGAAGCCAAGAACCTGTCATTCAATGCCACGGCGGCGTTCCATGCCTACAGCAACATCAAAGACTTCATCGAGGAGGCGGAGCGGCTGGCCAAGCAAGCCAGGGCCCGGGGCATGGAGGCCGTGCAGCTGGTGAGCCACGCCCACACACGCGCACGCGACCTCGCTATTAACCCCCCAGTGCTCCACAGCCACACTCCCAGTAATCAGAGCTCCGGCTTGTTTGAATGCAGTCATTGTGATTTGTTTTCAGTGTCATTACTCTGATGCCATCCACTTGAGCCGGGGGTGGGGTCAGACCCCCCTTCACCACCCCTCATACAATAGAAGGTCCTCTGTTCCCACCCGAATCCCCTGGGTATAAAACAGATAATTTCCTTGTGATTCTTGCACAATTACATTGACCTCCATCAGCGAACATCAAAGAACCCGTAACATCAAAGCTCATGTCACCGCTAGCTCGCAGGCGGCCATGTTGACTCCGCCTCCTTGTCTCGTCCTTGCCCAGGCTTCCAGCCCCAGAGGCTCTCTGAAGGAGCTGGCCAAGAACTCACTGCAGAAGAGCTTCCGGCTGTGGAACGAAGCCAAGGAGTTGGATGGTGACGTTAAGGGTGAGCTCTTCCACAATCTCCAGCCACAGACCGTCGTTAAAATGCAAGCGGATCGTCGGTCAAGCGTCCCGTCCCTGCGGAACATGGACTCATGTGCCGTATGTTTCAGAGAATGCCGAAAGTCTGGGCCGGCTGCAGGGCAGGATTAAGAATGCTGAGACCAAGAGCAAGGACCTGCTGAAATCCATCGACGACGCCCTGGGAAGGCTGGAGACCCTCCCGAATGGTAAAGGCAGCATGTGGGAATGAGCTTCACCCTTCTGGGCGTGGCCTGTCTGTGAAGGACAAAACACAATCAGCCAATAATCAGGTCAAGTCAAGTCAAGAGGGGCTTCATTGTCACACCAAGCATATACACTGGCATACAGTGGCAAGAAAAAAAATCACGCACATAATGTAAATGTGAGCGTAAACAATGTTGGAATGTTTCGAATTTCAACAAAGGAAGCAGCAGAGTTGCCCATAAAGGTCTTGATAGGGTTGCAGTCACTTTACCTGTGAGCTTTTGTACTTGTTGTACTTGCTGCGTCATCATAGTTTCTTTGTTTGCCGTTGTTGACCCACTGGGCCTATACTATGAGGTCTAGGACATCTCAGAAACTTGTCCGGTGCGTTACCCGCTCTGCCCGGCTATCCATGCAGACACGAGCTCCAAGCTGCAGTCGGCCAAGGAGAAGGCCAGGGACGCCAACGAGACGGCCAGCGATGTGCTGGCAAGGCTCAAAAATATGAACCTGGACCTAGCGGGCCTGCAACGCAACTACAGCAAACTGGGTGATGATATCAAAAAGGCCGACAACATGATCCAGGACCCCGACAAAAATAGTAGGTATCCCTACAGGGTGTCTTTGACACTGACTATGCTGAATGTTCTTTTAAAATAACGCAAGATAACGCGGTGACGATCCGACTTGCATTAATGGCGTGACAATAATAATGCAACTTTTATGCCTTTCCGAAAAAAATACGTAAGTGAAGGCAATTCCTTACTAGTGTTTCTTTGTCTCTGTGTCCTGTGCGCGTGATGATCTTGTGAACCTCGACAGCCATAAGTATGTATTTCTTTTTTTTTACAGTCTCACCGTTGCGCATGTTAACTGGAGCCTAGTTCTGCATGGGCCACTGCCGAAATTAGCATGGTGCCAGAGTAACATCCTTCTGCTTTCTATTCTGCAGCAGGGCCTTCACAACTCAAACTAAGCTCATTCATCTTACTATTAGCATTAAGCTAATCAGAGATAACCATGTTATTCGTTATCATCAATATTTCATCTTCCTTTCTTCCTTCGGAGTGTCTATGATTAATCGATCTCAGTCACTGCGCTCCCACTGCCTCCGTTAACACGAACAAGCTAGCCGCACGCGCTCAGTCGCTTCCTCACTAGCACCCACCACTCCTCGCAGATGCGCCGATCAAACCCGTTTCTCGTCTTGTTTCCTTTTTTAAGTTCATGCAGCCGGGGCGAAAGTGAAAGACCTGGAGGATGAAGCTGACCGCCTGCTAGAGAAGCTCAAACCGATCAGGGAGCTCCAAGACAATCTGAAGAAGAACATCTCGCAGATAAAAGAGCTAATAAACCAAGCGCGCAAACAGGCTAACTCGGTGCGTGGCGCAGCCCAAACGTCATAGTCATTTATCTACCCGGAGCACCATCAATAAAATATAATTTTAACAATTTTGACAATGAGAGGACACAATAGTTAGCCTGTACTACAGGATCAGAGGACATATTTTCAGTACATAATCAACGTATAATCAGAAGGTTGTGTATAATAATTACATAATTATAATCAGAGAATGATGATCAGACAGCCTAGGTATTTAATACATAAGCGTTCCATTTACATACATACACATCTGGCTGTCCATTTAGTTTCTGGTCAGGATCATGGGGGCAAAGATTGGGGTCCACACTGGACAGGATGGCTGCAGTCATGGGTTAGTTATGCCAAAATTGGTTAGTTGTGAGTTTTCTAACCACAGAACATTTGACTTGCACCTGCAACAACAGACATCCGCTGTTTGACGTTTGAAAATACAGCTGGGCTTTTAAGAGGATCATTTTCTTTTTACTTAACTTTGTCTCGCTGTTTGTCTTAACATTGGCTCTCTGACCCAAATAAATTGTAGTAAAACATGAAGCACTGACCGTTGGTGAGCTTCGCTCTGCTGTGGATGTAAAACCCATAAAAGTAAAAAACAATGAATTGAGATCCCCTCACCTCCCCATCTAGATTAAAGTGTCCGTCTCCTCTGGGGGGGAGTGCATTCGCGCCTACCGACCCGAAATCAAGAAGGGTCGCTACAACACCATCATCTTGAATGTGAAGACCGCCTCCCCAGACAATTTACTCTTCTACCTGGGCAGTGCCCAATACGTGAGTCACTCCAAAAATCCCTTCTGTCTCTTAATAGTATCACCGGTACCACTGTACAATAAAGCTACCCTTTGCCACTTATAAATGGTAGTAACTCAATAAGAAAACTGTGGTATAACTTGTTTATAATGGTCTAGTAATGATTTACAAAGTGTTACAACCTAATGAATAACCTGCTTATAAACCATTCATAATCCCTTTATAAGGGTAGCCTTATTGTAAAGTGGCACCGTATCACCAAAACAGTCCATATGCATGAATGAGGAAATACATATCACATTTCTGACACACATACAAATATATCACTTGCCTTTATCTCACGGTGCTTATTGGCATCCATAGGACAACCTGAAAAATGAGGGAATGTGTGTAAATATTTTTGAATATTTATGACTATCTCTATAACTTTTTGATGCGAAGCCATTTAGCAGTGTTTTGTTTATTAGCCAGATAACTAATGCACCGCAATTAAATTGAAATTACTCTCCCGATCATGCTTTCTCAGACGTTTTGATGACAATTAGATGAAAAGGCAAAAAAGAGATGATGAAAGGGTATTCAATATGCAGTCCCCAAGAGAGAACATATAATTTTGCTGTGTACGACAACCACGGCAATTAGCAGTGAGTTCAGATAAAGCGCCGGCATGCGGCCATAGCACTGATTTCCTCGGGGAAATCACAGGCCCCTTGCTCTCGCTGATTTGCTTGTAGCTTGTCGTTCCTCAGCATCTCATTCTAATGTGTCCTGCTCTGTGCTTCCCCTCTTCTGTCATGGCGTTGGCCCCTGGAGTGAGGCCCCAGTGATGTGCTCGTAATGTCGCCAATTAGACGCCCGTCTCTGTGCATCTCAATCGCTCGTCTCTCCTAGACTGACTTCCTGGCGGTGGAGATGCGCAAGGGCAAGGTCAACTTCCTGTGGGATGTCGGCTCCGGCGTGGGCCGCGTCGAGTACCCCGATCTCACCATCCACGATGGGAACTGGCACCGGATCGAAGCTTCTCGGTGGGCCAAGGATGAAGCTGGGGGGGCTGGCTTGGCTGGGTGTTGCTGTGGGACCCCCTTTACCATTTTACATTTTAAATTTCACTGCATCCTTTGTTTTGGGATAACTATTCGACTCAAGAATGCGACTGCTGTAGCATCTGCCTCAACAGCGCCACAGTGTGGACGCAGGTGGTAGATTCATCCCGCTAATCCGGTGTATGACTTGTTTCGGCGTTTTCTAGTATTGGCATCAACGGTACCATCTCAGTCCATGCGCTGGAGGGCCCGAAAGCTGGCATCATGCCCGTCTCCAGCAGCGCTAGCTCCCCCAAAGGCTACACCATCCTCGACGTGGACGAGAAAGCCTATCTCTTCGTTGGAGGCATTCTGGGAAGCGTGAAGGTAGTGTCCAGCCTGCTATCTCCAAAAAAAAAAATACTCATCAAGCCGCCCTTGAGATGCATTGACGTTTGTTTCGACTGACCGTTGAAGAAATCTGATGCCGTAAAAACCACCACCTTCACTGGGTGCATGGGAGAGACCTACCTGGACAACAAACCCATAGGACTGTGGAACTACCGTGAGCGGGAGGGAGATTGTGCCGGATGTGTAGTGAGGTAAGCCTGCACGGAGTTACGATGAAGGGGTCTAGGTCTCGAAACCCATGTTGGATGGGTTTTTTAAACGCCTCTGTCAACCACCAACAGCCTTAACACTACTCTAATTGCTTTAATTGTCTCATTAATTCCCATTGGGTTAAACAAGGCAGTGATTGATAGCATAGGTAATTCTGTTGGGTCGTGAAGCCTATTTTTTTTTCCCCTCCCACCAGTGTTTGTAGCAGCCGTCAGACAGCTGCTTTTCATTTCCCGAGTAAATAGAGGCGTGGAACAAATTTCTTAAATTAAGTAGTTTACTGTTTGCTGTAAACATGGTTTGGAGCATAATAAATTATGAGCAGTGAGTGTAGGTCACAAAAAGAACAAAAAAATGACAAACCTTGGAAATGTAAAAAAAGGAAAAAAAAACCTAGAATATCACTGCTTAAGTTTATTATTATTATGTCGTTATCATTATTATTCCATACTTCCAGGGTACAGTCCTGGGTTCCACATAAATAATACATTCCTGTAATAGAGTCCTTGGAGTGTCTAGCTGCTGAGATGCTGGGCTGCAGCTCTGCTGCTGCTGGCTGCTAAATTGCTTAGACTACAGCCAATTTATCTTCTGAGACACAACTGTCACAGCAACTGCAACTCACAGGGCAAAGAAATCCAGGAAGAATGAATTATTAAGTTAATCACTCATATGTGGATGAAAGTCAATACATGCTACTTCTGTAGGGTTATTGAGACGTGACTGATGAGGTACAAATAGGTACTGTTTTTATTTTACTGTAGTTCCTATCTAATCTATTGACCATCATGTTAGCTTTTATTCTTAATAAACAATATACATTGCTACTGATTTAACAATGATGATAATGAGGAGGAGCATTTAAATGTTTAATTGGTTACAAAAGTATTCACTCTCTAATTATGATTTACTATTCATATTAAGTTCACTGTTTAATATTAATAATAACCAAATTACCTCCTTACTTTTGCGTTTGAGTTTTTCCAGTGGATTATTGTTAAAGATGCATTGTGTTACTCTTCTGTAACTAATTTAACCACTTCAGCAAAAGACTTAGCCAGAAGTTATAAATGCTAGTAAAATAAATTAGAAAAAATTGCCACTATGAAAAAGACGCAGCATTTTGCTGTGGATACACCACACGATGTTCCTGGTCTTATTCTACCATCTGGAACCCGCACCCCTGTACTGTGTGTCCTGCCCAGCCCTCAGCCGTCAGACAGCGAAGGCACGGTGCATTTTGACGGCGAGGGCTACGCTGCCGTGAGCCGGCCGACACGCTGGAACCCCAACATCTCCACCATCACGTTCAAGTTCCGCACCTTTTCCACCAATGCCCTCCTCATGTATTTCGTCACGAAGGACATGGTGAGGCCGCCCTCGTCACCGACAGGGGCCCATCTCTGTCACGGGTACCGTTTTGAAGCTTTGTATGGACAGCAAATTCAGAAACAGTTACATCCAGGAAAAGGATTGGATCAGTGTTAATTAAGGAGCCGTACAATGAAGACCCTAGTAGGAGAAACATCTCTTACATTACTTCTTCACAGTGCATTACATTATAGAGTACTACTCAGAAGTCTGGTTTTAATGCATTTGTATCTGTTTTAACTAAATTATTCAGGACCAGATGATGCTTTCGTATAGTCTGATCTGATTGGACAGACTCACAAACTCTGGATCTTGCATCACCACAGATGGGCCACTTGTCTGACGTGTCATGGCAGGAGTCATTCCTGTCTATCTGCTTTCGCTGTTGCTCAGGACCTTCATGTTCTCCCCTGACACCTCTTTCGGAGACAGAAAGACTTCATGAGTGTAGAGCTGAGTAACGGCAGAGTGAAGGTCAGCTACGACCTGGGGTCCGGGCCAGGCTATGTCTCCAGCAGCCAGCGGCACAATGATGGCCAATGGAAGTCCTTCACCATGGCCAGAATGTTGAAGCAAGGTATGAGAACCTCCATTGCTCCTTATTGCTCTTAATTTTTATCACTTTTTTATGTAAAGTAACTGCTCCATCTTACAGTGACACAAATTCTTATTACATAAATCAGTTTTTCTCAACTCGATCCTCAGGGACCCACAGATGGTCCAGGTTTTTGCTCCCTGCCAGATAGGGAGCAAAAATGTGAACTGTCAGTGCGTCCCCGAGGACAGGATTGGGAAACACTGATATACATGATATATTCACCTGTTATTAATGATGAAGTATTTAGCAGCAATTTCCATCCTGGCACTTAATCCTGACCATAACATTTTGGTTGCATGCCACTTATCCAGTTTAATTGTATTCCACAGAGAGGGAATGCATATGGTTTTGGGGCAGGTCTGCCACCACAGACCTTTAGTACAATAATTCAAAGTAAATTTGACGTAAAGGAGCAGACTCTGTAATTGGTCAACTTTTGAGACCACTGATCAAATTTTGAGCAGCAAAACTGAAGCAGTGCCCAATAGCGGTAGCAAAGAGAAGGGTAGCTGGGAACACTCAAAAGGATGTGTCAGATATTTTTTCAAGGAATTTTATATAGGAGAAAGTCTGGAACTTCATTTTGAGACAAATCACACCAAAACTGAAGTGTTGTGGCCTAATGGCAGCAAAGATAAGGGTGACTACAGAAGATACTTGACATTGTGAACGTGATAACTCAAAGAGTTATTTGATGGACTTTATTTTCTGCTTCAGAACAACATTGCATGGATGAAGATCTACACCAAATTTTATTTAGAGATAAATCGCACCCAAATTGAAGCAGCAGCAATGGAAAGAGAAGGGCAGCTGTAGAAGACACTTGATCTTATGAATACAGTAAATCTAGAAGTAACTGATAGATCTTTTTCAAACTTCCCAGAAACATAGGTGATGATCTGAGATAAATCACACCAAAACTGAAAGAGTGTCATGTAGTGGTGGCACATGAAGGGATAGACACAGACGCAGATCTGGTGAACCTGATTGCATTGAGACAAGTCACTCAAAGCCAGGCTTTTAATAAAGAGTGGTGGAAAGAGTGTGCAGGGTGACTAGAAATTGTAAAGGTTGGCAGGTGAGGGAGGAGTAGGGATTAGATGGGGGAGTGAAGGGGCCATCTGGGGAAAACATTGTTGTCATTGTGACATCATCTGGTTATTCCATATATAGAATACCAGTCAAAAGTTTGGACACACCTACCCATAGAAAGGTTTATTTGTACTGCTCTCTACATTAAAGAACAATTATAGACATCAACACTACAAAATAATATATGGAATTATGCACAAAGTATTAGACAAAAAAAAAATGTTAGCTTTGTTGGTTGGGACTCTGAAGGCTGTTAGTTCAAATCCCGTGGTCAGCAGAGTGATGCCACCGTTTGGTCCTTTGAAGACCCTTAACCCCAATTGCTCAAGGGACTGGCTGACCCAACTTTCTCCTCTACGCCAGGTTCATGAGGTGGCCTCCTGCTTTTCCAACTGTCCTGAAGGAGGTCCCACATATATGCCACTTTTCCATCAATCTCGGGTCAAACTCCAAAACCATTTCTATTGTGTTTAGGTCATGTGGCCAGGTCATGTGATGCGACACTGTCACTCTCCTTCGTAAGTAGCTTGGAGTATATAAGGTTTTTTGTCTAATGTAACTTCTTTGCCCCTCTTTTGATGGCAGCGAGTGTGACTATCGTGGATATCGACTCTGGCGATGAAGAGAACTTGGTGGCCACATCCCAGGGTGCCAGCACTGGGCTGAACCTCAAGGAAGGCGAACGGATATATTTTGGAGGTTTGCCGACCATTGGGAATTTCAGGTGTGCCTACGAGGATTTGCTTCTGTTTTTTTGTCCAGCTGGTCATTCCCCTCCTACTGTGCTTCTCCGGGCCAGCCTGATTTCCCAGAACTTGGTCCCCTCTGACTTCCCCCAAGCCCTCTCGCTGTTCAGGGTCTCAAGATGAAATCTCCAGCGAGAAATGGAGTTGTAATTGCTTGAACTTTAAAAGCCGTGTGTCAGCTGTCAGTGTGACACTGTGATTGCTGACCCCTGTTTGAGAAAAATAATTCACTCTGTACCATAAAGAATCGGCATTGTAAAGGGAAGTATAAAAGAAAATAGATTTGAAAATGGCAGTACGTCCACCACAATGGACACTTGCGTAAGCTTTAACGTTCCAGTGTTACGCAAGTGACCAAACTCCTGTGTGTCTCCCTGTGATGCGAAATGCCCACGTTCATTGCGGCAAAACGATTCACAGTAGCTTTCGGGAGTCCCATAACGAAATCATCCAAATTCCTGTCAGGTTGACGTTTGGTCAAGGCTTTGAACGATGTCTTTCAGTGAAACAAGGGTGCTTTCATCACTGAATGAGTCAGCATTTATATTCCATGGTTTAGGATTGTTTGTATAATGTTCTCTTCAGTTCATAAATTGTCATGCTGGCAAGTATTAACACATGTCTTTTGTTCTTACAGTATGAAAACAAGGTAAAAGACACCTAGATATTACACGTATCCTCTTGCATGTGTTCCATACGCATTTTTCTCTATCAGAGGCTGGCAAATTGGTGGCATTTCTGGTGGAGGAGGTCAGGTGCTTTGTTCCTCGAACGTGATAATGGCACAAAAGGCTATTGTCGTGCTGCTAGTCGCTGTAATGCCACTCACATCCATCAGCAGAATCTCAGGAATGAAAGATCACACTTTTCACGACGGGGCCTCTGCATGTAGGGGCTGCTAGGACCAGCTTAGCTTCCATCCACTTCATTTCCGCTGCCTATTTAATTCCTCTTCTTTGCATGACACGGCAGATGTGCGTTTATGTGTATTTTCTTTGGATAATATTAATTCTCACCAGTGCACATTTATAGATGCTATTGGCAAAAGGTCAACTAGGTTGCAAATACACTGTATTTATGGTGACTGTATCCCTTACAGGACAGAGGTCACTATGAAGAAGTACGCAGGCTGTATGAAGGACATAGAAGTTTCCAGAACACCGTACAATTTGCTAAGCAGCTCCGACTACACGGGCCTGACGAAGGGCTGTGCGATTGAGGTGTGTGTCTGATTATCACCTTCTCCTCTTTGATGTTCCTGTCGCTTATTATGCATAGGGGGCCGGTGGGGGCCGGGTCCATGGAATATTTCCTGCAGCCTGGTAATTTTCTCCATGCCAGTAAGAGAGCCTGAGTCTGACTAGTGGAAAAAAAATCACATCAGAGAGGAGACAGGGGGGTGGGGGGACCAGGATGCGATTATCAATGACAAAAATATGCTCATGTGATGGAGTAACGGAGGGTGAATTTTTAACACTGTGCACTGTATAATGTATTAAACTACAGAGAAGTGAGAGAGCAACAGCAGACGGAGGATAAAGCCTAGTGTTACAGTCTAGTCCCTGCGGTATACATATTTATCCAAACAAGTCACTTATCTACTGATTTATGGTAGACAGTGATAATCCATGTAACCACGTGAGATGACTGGCAGCTGAGTGTTGATTGATTTGGTGTGCGACCAATGACAGTTGAGCTGGTGGCGACTGACACACGAGTGGGTAATTATAATGCAGCCTTAGCATGTGATGACTGACAGTCGGGCGTGTGATGACTGACAGCCAGCTGTCGTGTGTGTGATGACTGACAGCCAGCTGTCGTGTGTGTGATGACTGACAGCCAGCTGTCGTGTGTGTGATGACTGACAGCCGAGCATGTCTGAGCTATTGGCACACTGCCCCACAGAACCTGCACACGGTCAGTTTCCCGAAGCCCGGCTTTGTGGAGCTGAGAGGCATGGCGTTTGACGTGGACACGGAGATAACGCTGTCCTTCAGCACCAAGAGTGACAAGGGCATCATCCTGTTTGGCAGCGGGGGCGTCCCTGTGCCCCCCAGGAGAAGGAGGAGGCAGACAGGGGAGGTAAGAGTCGTCTCGGGCCAGCCCTGTAATCAGTGCTCCAGTTGCCTTGAAGGGGGGTCCCTGGTATGGGCAGTCCCAGGATGATAGTTGACCGACAGTGGGAATGTTTTCAGGAGGATTGTGACAATGATAAAAGTTGTTGACGGGGGGTCGGGGGGGGGGGAGGGGTGGTGGTGATAAAAATAGTCAACAGGGGTGGTCACTCGTCGATTGGGAGAAGGTTGTGGCAAAAGGTGATGGTAAAAGTTGCTAACGGGGGGTGGGAGGGGAAAACACTGAATATTGTGAGTGCATCATTTTTCTCTTATGGGGGGGGGGGTCCCAGAGCTATTTTTGGGCGACTCCCCAAATCAAATGAAATTCCATGCACTTAGATGACAGAAACACGGAACGTGCATCCAGTGTAAGCCGGTCACCTTCACAGCAGTGATGACACTGACAGGCTCCTGCCCTGCGCTCCTGGGAATAGAGCCCATGCACAGCCCGGCCGTGAGCTTCCTAAGCAGTTATGGGAGATGGATTCTGGGAGGGGTCAGAACCTTAATGATAATAACGCGATGCAGATGATGTCCTGCAGCCTGATGTGTTCTCATACATGCACATAGATGCGTGTGGCCTAGCAGAGAGGCCTGATCACACTACGTGTGATAATAATTGTTTTTGCCCCTCAGAAAACTGCGCCGGTGTTATTATTTCTGAAGGGGGCACAGCGGCGAATCTCGGGATCATTTTAATTAGAATGTGACTTTTAGCATCTCTGTTAGCGGGGCCTTCGAATCCCTGCCTGCCCATCTGAGGGGTGTTCAGGGCGCTGGCCGGCGTCACGTCAATTACAGGCACTGAATGAAGCAAACAGCCGCAGGTTTAACCTCTAACATTTGGCAGGAAACGTCTTTGCTGAGAAAATATTATACAACAGCACAGTGATAAGTTGGATTCAATTTGCAACAGTCCAGGTAGGGGTGGGGGGGGAAACATGGGCTGTCACCTTTGAAAATAATTACTGTCCATAAATGAAGTGGATATCATCTCAGATGGGGGGGTGCTCTGTGCCTCATTTCGGCTTGGCCACCATTCATTTCGGCAGTTTGCCTGGGGGGGTGAAAAGCGTGCTCTGTTTGACGCAGACTGTGCTCGTCACCCCCTCAGCCAGGTCCACCATGAGCACGCAGACGCTCAGTTAGAGACGTTGGTCAGGGAGGTGATGCTCGGAAGGTTCCCCTCAAGTCGGCGTTCTGACGAGTTGAGCTACCTATCGAGACGTGCTATCGAGCCTTTCTGCGCATGTGCAGCTCCACCGTCTTGGGATTAGGGTTAGGTTTTAGGGGTTAGGGTTAGGGTTAGGGTTTTAGGGGTTAGGGTTAGGGTTAGGGTTTTAGGGGTTTTTGGGGGGTTAGGGTTAGGGTAAGAGTTAGGGTTAGGGTTAGGGCTATCGATTAGCACTATGGTAGCTTAACTCGACACAGTAGCTCAACTCGACGGAACACCGGCTCAGGATGAGGAGGAAGCAGTGTCGCGGCTAGATCTGCAGTCTCAACTCGGCCGCGTCGTCTCTGTAAACTGACGTGATGAAATGATGCTTTATTTCCTATAATTTGCACGAGTAGGATTACAGGTACATTGGAATGCTTCTTTTGATATATCCCACCCACCTTGCTGTCCTTTTTGAGACTGCCCATTCATTTCTATGGGTAAAACCCTAATCTCAACGGTGACATCCATAACCCCTACTCAGTCCTAACCTTAACCATAAGTAACCAAACAAAATACCAGAATTTTGGCATTTTTAGTTGTTTGATTGCAGTCACCGAGAGCTTGGGGTCCTAATGCAGGGTCAGCCATTTATCCTCCTCCCTTGGAAAATTTCAGCGGTATTGCAGAGCCCTTTGTCAAGTCCTTGCTCAATGGTCCAACAGCAACATTCGTCTGCCAAACCGGTGACCATCTGAACACAGGAATGAGCCCCACAGTGCCCCCTTCAGGCTGTACACAGGCACTACTTTGAAAATGGCTACCTTCTGGCTCTTCCCATTTGTCCATTCCAGCTGCTGAGAGAATGTCCTCCTAACTCTGTTCTGCGATCCCCCCTCCACTGCAGGCCTACCTGTCCGTGCACCTGAACAAGGGGGTCCTGGAGGTGCTGGTGTTCGCCGGCGGCCGCGGTCCCCGCAGGGTGGCCCGCAAACCAGAAGAGGGGATCCTGCACGACGGCCGGGAACACGCCCTGCGCATTGAGAGGATAGGCGGGTGGGTTAAGCACCCCGCCTGGACTGTGTGACTCCCCGTAGCTAAAGCGCGCAGTGGGCCCGCAAGCTCGCATACAGAGCGCGTCACATGTCCACGCCGACGCGCCGTGCTACCCTGAAACTCCCTGGCAGATGTGCTGTTTAGCGGGCACCCCCTTGGGGAATTCCTGCTGCGGCCCTTTAACTCTCACGGCGAGCGCCGTTACACGCCCCAACACACTTTCGCACCATAGTAACGCTGCTGAAAGGTTAGCCGTCATGTTGCTTTTACAGGGGAACGCCAGCGCTATTATCGCGTCTGCCTAAGGGGGGTGCGGGGGCCACTGGTATAAGATGGAGGAATGTTGTGAATCTGGCTGGCACCAAAAATACCGGGGGGGCAGACAGAAAACACAGGTGACGGGGGGGTATCTGCAGCAGGGAGCTGGAAGAGCGCGCAGTGAAGTGCATTTCACTTCCCATCCACTAGGGGCTTCACAGTGCAGATAGACGAAGAAGAGAAGATGGAACAGGTTCTCCCCAACGACCATCCCATGAGCATCAAGCGGCTCTTCCTAGGTGGGATCCCCCCAGATGTGGAGACAGGTACCCAGAGAACCAACGTGCCCTTCGAGGGCTGCATCTGGAACCTCGTCATCAACACCATGTGAGGGGGAACATGGCCGTACCCGCTGTTAACATCCCGCTTTCCGTTCACTCATGGTTGTTGAACTCTCACTCAACATGATCATATGACAAAAGCTGTTTTTTTTAAGCAGTGAGTGGTGTGTGTTATTAAGTCCATCGTTTTTTCCAGTCGAATCAACACGAGTGAGCCATATTTAGATCAGTTTAATGGCCTTGTCTGCTTTCCTGACTGTTTTCATAATTCAAACTGCCAACTCGGTGAGCTGGGCCGTATTGGGTTCTTAAATCGTTGCTGCTGCTCTTCCCCACAGACCGTGGGATTTCTCTCAGCCAGTAGCGTTTGAGAATGCAGAGATTGGCCAGTGCCCCAGCATGGCGACACTCCCAGCCCCCGGGCCGTCGCCAGAGGAGACACCCAAAGCAGAGACCAAGGAGGTGGAGGAACGGTGGCCAGAACCTCATCGCGTACCAACGCTGCCACCATCCAGCGTACGTTCCGCCTCCAGCTGGATTGGGGCAGGGGTTTCGCGATCACATGACAACCTGCTACATCCTTATACCTGAGAACATCCCTAACCGGAGGCAGGTTGGTCCTGCAGGCCTGAAGTACAGCTCCAGTCTGTTAGGGGAGATTATGTTTTATTTCCATTAGCACAAGTACATTGGAATGCTTATTTTGCATATCCCATCATGCTCTTCTCTGAGGGATTCACTCATATAAACCACATTCTGAGTGCATAGCGAAAAACGATTGGTTCAGAGAGATAACCAATCGGATTGTAACGGAGACTGGATAAAGACATCTGATTTGTTGGTCCTGCCTTCTCTAGTTGCTTGGACCCACCTCCTCTACAATCTGTATTGTATATCCAGTATTTCAAGAGGTTAAGGGCCTCAGTCAAGGGCCCAATGGAGTTGGAAATACTCTACTGAGGATGGGTTTCAAACCAACAACCTTTGGATGAGGCTCACAGGCTTAGCCCACTGAGCCGCACAGTATCTACTGTTAGGTTCGGATCACAGAGCAGTAGGAACTTACGAAGGGATGGGAATTGCTAAGAAGGCCACCCCAGGCCGTGCCTGCCCCCATTCCGCTGTGCTGTCTAACCATCAGGCGCTTCGTCCTTCATCGCCGCCCACCCACCTCACCCATAATGCACCAGCGGCACCCCGTCCCGGCCGGCTGTCCGCCTCTGGCCGTCTCCTCACGTTACATCTCACAGACATGTTTCTGCGTGTCTTTTTTAACCTGCGGAGTGGGTGGCGTGATTGGCTCGGACTGTCTGGTTTCACAAAGATCTCGCGTTGACCTACATAATGCGTTGCTTTCATTTCCTGCGCTGCCTGTGTCCAGGCAAAATCGTCCATATCTTTATTGCTTCACCTCAGTCTTTCTCTGTAGCTAAGCTGAGGAGCTCGGTCTGACCCCTTGACCTCCTCCTCAGCTTTTTTCAGCTCCTAATCTTAATCACCCAGCAGTCGGGCCTTAATCTCCCAGACATCTGTGCCATTTTTTTTTTTTGTTTCATCCTCTCATCTTATTTCCACCTTTAGCACCGTCTACAGAGACTTCAGACGTCTGCGAGGGGGGGGGGGGGTCCTGCATGGCTG
>JAODJU010000005.1:165376-189491 GCA_026776725.1 Gnathonemus echidnorhynchus
GGGGGGTCCTGCATGGCTGCACTGGTGTGTGTGTGTGTGTGTGTGTGGTGGGTGGGGGGGGGGGCAACATCACGAATTTGGGTTAAACATTTGATTTCCACTGTGCAAGAGAGAGCTTTCAAGGGATGAGGACGACCAGGACAAAGAATACATTGTAGAAGGTCACGTGTATAATGGAAAAACTGCCGGACATGTCCTTCACAGAATAAAGGATCCGGGCAGATCAGCCTTCAGCACACAGCCGACACAAAGGCTCTCCTTCAGGGCACTTGTTAATTGAACACAAAAGGCTCCATTATTGTCGTGTCCTTTGTAATAGCGCCATCTGCTGACGGATTGTGGAATAACTGCACTGTATGCAGATTTTCAACTGGCTCTGTAAAGGGCTGGCATCCAGGCCTGGGATGACCCCTTGTGTCCTGTGCTTCCGGGGACAGGCTCTTGGTTGACAATGACCGTCTATTAGATAAGTGGTTGGAAGATGTATTTAATTGAATGTACCATCTTAACAGGCTGTGCTGTGGTGACTTGCATATGTAATGGTGCTTGCTATGATTGCAAGGACGCATTCAGATTTCAGTACCAGGACTCCTGTGACCCACTGCAGATCTCCTGCGCAGCTGAAGCGAGCCCCATCGTGCTGGAAGAGGCGATGCAGTTCGGCCTGTCCAGAAACAGCCACGTGGCCGTGGCCTTTGATGACACGAAGGTCAAGAACAGGTATGCGGAGGCTGATTTCTTTACGGATGACATCACAGGAAAAACACCCTTGCATCATTCTGGGTTCCTACATGCAAACCGCTGAATTTCCAGTTAGTTGATATTAAACTGGTTTTTCCAGGAAGAAAAGCACTGAGAATCATAGAATGCACACACAGCAGATTCACTGGTATATATGCATCTGTTTTCGGTTTTTTGGTATATATCCTGTATATGTTGTATGTTCTTTGTTTTCATGTTCTCTGATTGTTACACAATCCATTTATTGCAGCATTGCAACACTTGTGTATTCATTAACAATTTATAATGCAATCAGAAGTTTCTGGACTTACTGAAATATAACAAAATACATTCGAATAATGTAACATTAGCAGCAGTAATTTGATATTAATGCTCCTCATTTGGGTGTCCTAAGTATTTTGTAATATTCAATGTATTAAAATTGACGGCTTAATTATATTAAGTAATTATGCTGACATACTGTGTGTAATTGTTTAACCACTGTTTTGACCGACACTGACATGAGCGCCAAAGCATTACATGGTGATTTGCGTTTATAAAGACTGACCTTATCAGCTTCAGAAAACAACTGTGGTCTCGTAATCTTTTTGGTCATAGAAATTTGTCTTTGTGGATAGAGTATATTGTACTGGGTTCTTCCTAAAGGCCTGTTTGGCATATCTGACCACGCTGCTTAAAGTTGGGCCACAAGTGACCATCTGCCAGATGACCATATGAAGAGGAGGACCAGATTGTGTGTAAGGTTCACCCCCTTAAGGATGCCGCTCTCGCCTGTTTGTCCCACAGACTCATCATCGAGTTCGAGATCCGGACTGAGGCAGAGTCGGGCCTGGTCTTCTACATGGCCAGGATAAACCACGCGGACTTCGCCACCATCCAGCTGAAGGAAGGGATGGCCTACCTGAGCTTCGACCTGGGCAGCGGGAACACGTCCGTCAGCGTGCCGCGCATCATCAATGACGGCCAGTGGCACAAGGTGGGGGCTCCTGGGCTACATCCACACAGTCGCTTAGCATGGATATGCTGGAATGGTGCTTTACCACTAGGAAATAAGAACCGGGTGTGAAACTGAAGGGGCACTTATTTACTGCTCACACAGTGTACATCATGATATGACTATGTGCTAACTTCTGCTAGCTGTCTGTGAGAATCCCCATGTTATGTTAGAATCAAACACTAGCGGAAGTAGCTTTCGCGTGTGTGAATTTGCATTACGAATCCATTCTGTTCGGCTGTTCTTTAAAGCTTTTTTTAAGAGGTCAGAAATTTTCTTGATCCCAGTTAACAGAAATGCATTAATACATTTGGATGTGCAAAACTGCTAATGATTAATAAAATATAGAATTTTGCAATTTTTCCCTTCAGATAATCCATGCTTATCGATCACTAGCATCTCCATGATTTCAACCAATCAGATGGCAGTGACGCAACCAGCTCAGTTTGCTCACGCTTTCTGCCCTGCTAGTAAGAAGCATGGGCGCAGCTCTGGAACGGCTCTCATACTTTGCATTGGTAAAGTGCTGGTTCACAGTTTGGGTTCTCGGTTCCTGGTGGCAGTGGAAAAGCGCCATAAGTGCATGCTGGCCTGGGTTCCAGAAGGCCTTCCGTTGCGCCTTGTTCTGGGGAATTAGCTCAGACGGTAAAGCACTTGCTTACCACGTAAGCGGTAGTGGGATCAGTGCCTGCATTCTCCAAGCCTTTAATGAATATTCCCCTGGGATCAATAAAAGTATATTTTATCTGGTTTTGTCAATAGAATTGCCTTTTGTAAGCTCCCACAGGAGAAGATGAGGGTGGTAGGATTAGCTGCTTTGGCTCCGCACACGGATGGTGGCTGAATCACTCCTGTCCAGCATGTCCTCAGTCGCTAGATGCAGAGTATGGAGGCTGCCTGGCATCACGCTCTGTCCTCTTCCTCTTCACAGATCAGGGTACTTCGGGAAAAGCAGAGGGGTGTGCTGACCATTGACAACCGCTACTTCAAACACACCACCAGTCCAAAGCAGGCCGACATCCTGGACGTGGTTGGGATGCTCTATATCGGTGGCCTGCCTCTTAATTACACCACGAAACGGATCGGCCCAGTAAGATGATCTCGTCACTCATGCAGATTTCAATCATTTCGATTTATTCAATCATTTCAATTTATTCAATCATTTCAATTTATTCAAATTATAAGAACTGAATGTATTTCAAGTTTTGGAAGTGCAAATTATTAGGTACGGTAAAAATTTACTTCAAGAAAGAACTTCTGCATCTGTTTTGCAGGATTTAAGATGATGATTAAAATTACAAGCATCCGAACTTCAATCACTTCCCATGTTTCTATCCTTTTATGTAACAGGTGGTGTACAGCATCAATGCTTGTATCAGAAATTTCCAAATGTTGAACACGCTGCTTGATTTGGAGAACCCCACGTCCCGCTACAATGTGGGCGGCTGTTATGTCAAGACTGAGAAGGGCAACTACTTCAATGGCACAGGATATGCCAAAGCAGGTGGGATATGCTGCAGGTGGAATATGCCAAAGCAGGTGGGATATGCTGCAGGTGGGATATGCTGCAGGTGGAATGTGCTGCAGGTGGGATACGCTGCAGGTGGGATATACTGCAGGTGGGATGTGCTGCAGGTGGGATATGCTGCAGGTGGGATGTGCTGCAGGTGGGATATGCTGCAGGTGGGATGTGCTGCAGGTGGGATGTGCTGCAGGTGGGATATGCTGCAGGTGGGATACGCTGCAGGTGGGATACGCTGCAGGTGGGATACGCTGCAGGTGGGATATGCTGCAGGTGGGATATGCTGCAGGTGATAGCAGGGGGAGTATGTATGCTCCTGTGACCTTGAAGAGCTAGCTCCTCTAAAATGTAAGATTTGGCTTTATTCCGATGTTTAACTATAACATTCGTAATATTTTCCTGTGACTGGTACAGCACATCTTGAGTAAAGTCCTTTAACCCACTGTTGGGCATTTGGATCGGAAATGTAATAAAATTGTATACTTTTGATGACTTGTGTGACTCAACGGCTAGATAGGTGGATATATGACCACTCTAAGGACTCTGCAGTACCTAATGTCCTTGCTCATATCCCCGCAATGCGTCCAGTGAACAGCTACAAAGTCGGCATGGACATGTCCATGGAGCTGGAGTTCCGAACCTCCCAGAGCAGCGGGGTCCTGCTTGGGGTCAGCAGTCAGAAGATGGACGGCCTGGGAATCGAGCTGCACAACGGCAAGGTACTTGTCTCCTGGATGATCTCAAACACCCCACCAGTCCTGCTGGACATTTAACAGAGAGCCACACTGTTTTTCGTACATTTATATAGACCAGTGCTTTACCAGATACCTTTCATGTGGCACAATAGCAGTGTGATTCCTGGGGCATTAACTGCCAGCTTTCCCATTCATTCCTACCCCCTTAACCCCCCCCACGTCATCCATCTGAAAGAGAATTCGGTAAAATTTCAAGCTGTCATTTATACATTATAGATACTTTCATAACGCATTATTATGGTCATTATAAGAATTGATAAAGCATTACAGCATCTTCTATTGACAGTCATAAGGCATTATAGTGTTGATTCTAATACTTCATAAGCTCCAATAAAGCTCTCATCTATAATGTACTATAGATACCTTCATAATGCATTATAATGGCGGTATAACAACTATGGATGCTTTGTACTGCATTATGGAGGTATCTATAGTGCATTATAGATGAGAGTTTAAAGCATTCATGATGTATAATAAACTTGGCTGTAATGTGTTATGCCTTTTTATGAATATTTATATATGTATGATGCTTTATGAATGCATTATAGTGTGTTATGAATGTGTTCATATATTCTTATTGACATGACATGCCTAGGAAGTGTTAGTGAGACTTCCTTAGTCTTCCTCAGACTTCCATCCCTTTGGCTTGAAAAGTATATATGATGTTTCTCCATCCGTACCTTCCATCCATCTCCACGGAAGTGCTTTTCCAGTAAGGATTAGGAGAATGTGAGCTGTGTGTTTTGGTGCCGCTTGGTGACTCGAGCAATGCTGCCCTTTGCCCAGCTGCTCTTCCACATGGACAACGGGCTGGGCCGGGTCACAGCAGTGCACGAGCCCGACACGGAGGCGGCCCTCTGTGATGGGCAGTGGCACTCGGTGATCGCTCACAAGCTGAAGCATCGGCTGGAGCTGACAGTGGACGGCCAGAAGTCGGAAGCGGAAAGCCCCCACGTCAGGTCTACGTCGGTGGACACCAACGACCCCATCTACGTCGGGGGTTACCCAGGTGGGTCCCTCATCCCCCCCCGGCTGACCTCCCAGAGATATGCATTACATCCCATCTCTGAGAAAGCTTCTCAGATGGTATTCCTGACTATGGATGTTTCTCAATATGCGTACTTGACTATGCTTGGGTTCTCACGTACCCATTTTACATCATCTTCTATTGCCAAAGACCAGTTCCAGTACTCAAGAACAGAAGTAGAGAGGATGATAAAAATTTCCCAGATGTCGTTCTTGCCCCACCGTAGATCACAAGTATTATCTTTGCGTTCTTCGTATTGAGAAACACCCAGTGTTTATCATTATTTGATTTGATTTTTCTGTATCCTACTGTACTTTGCAGACTGGCTCAGAGGGATTCATTTTATAGATATTTCTAAAGTATTTTCAAATTGGATTTAAGCAGTGCATCTCAGGTGACTGAATATGAGGGGTCTGCTTGCTGAGAGCCATCTCTGCACGACCTCGCTCTAGTCTGATCTTCTTCTCTGGTGTCTTGTCTCAGATGGACTGAAGCAGTTTGGGCTGACCACCAGCATACCTTTCAAGGGCTGTATGCGCAACCTCAAGCTGATCAAGGGCTCCAAGGTTCAGGAAATTCACCTGCAGAGGGCGCTGGAGCTGCACGGGGTGCAGCCTCTCACCTGCCCGTCAAACTGAGTCCACTTGGGAGCCATCCGCTTGCATCAATACCTGTGGCACCACACTAAAAGCAGAGCATAAAAGATTTCCCACAATCCTTCCTGTTCCCCAGTATTCTGCCTAGCTGTGTGTGATTGGATGACTGGATTTGCTGTTTTTTTCTTTTTCAAAGCTGTCAATATCTCATTCAGGAAGGACTTACCTATCAATCCCATACAAAAATAATTGCGTGGTTCTATAGAAGGATAGAAAGGTCTTCTTCTCGTGAACTGTAGCCTCATGCCTCTTACGTATGCATGCTGTGATGATGCTGCACGGAAGTCCTGTAATGCACTTACAAATATATCTCTTTTACTGAAGGGAAAGCGCGTCTTTCATTTGAGTCTCTACACACATTTCAGAGACACCCTGGAGTTCCCATTTTGTTTGATCTTTTATGAAATCTTCAAAAACACTTGGTCAGCTTCATTTCCTGGGTATAAACTGACAAAATGCTGAGATACCTATTTAAGGAATGAGAAGTGAGAGTTTCTAATTTACGCCATGACCCTTTTCACATCATTTTTTAACACTGCAAAAAGTCAACACTGAAAATGTCTTGTTGCAGACCAAGAAGGATGTTATTTTATTCTAAATCTTTCATTTTAAAGAATGAGCAAACTAGAATTAAGCACTTTTAATTAAGAAGTGCATCCCATGAAACATGGTGCATAATACAGAGGACATCCCATAATAGAAACCAGCCCATTGCAGACCATCAGCTCACACTCAATCAGGCACTAAAGGATGTCTAGAGACTCCAATTCAATTAAACACAAGTTGTTGGACTGTGGGAGAAACTAAGAGGATCCAAAGGAAATCCAGGCAAACATGGGAAGAACATGCCAACTACACGTCTGCAGACAGGGGTAAACGGCCAACCCTGGCGAGAGATGCAGTGATTCCCACTGAGCTACCGTGCTGAAAATGCCACTTTGAGTTCATCATTTACTGAAATTGTGTGAGTACTGCCAGAAGGTAATGTGGAATTTCAAGACTGCATTTTATAAGCTTGAAAATTCAGTGGAAACAGCTTTGTAGACTCATGTATTAGGACTATGCATGCATGTGATTGAAAGATCGCTGGTTTAAATCCCATGGTCAAAGTTGGGCCCCTGAGGGAGGCCCTTAACCCTAATTGCTCCAGTGACTGGTTGACCCTGGCTGACTGCTTTCTCTATCGTATGTCACTTTGGATACAGACATCTACTAAATAAACATAAACAAAGGCGTTGCTAAAGATTTTGGACCCCATGAAAGCATATCATATTGGGCCCCCCAGTCTATTTTCCAAATTGTTTAGGGCCCTTGGAATCGTCCTAACTTTCCCCTCCTTTACGGTGCCCCTGAACGTAAATGTAACCCATCAAGAGCGCTAGTGAGGGTGAAACCATTCACTGCTGGAGAAGGTGGAGCTCTGTAAATACGCCCCAACAAGAGCAGTAGGGAAGGTGGAGCTATGCAAATGTGACCAAAAATAAGTAGTAGGGAGGGTGGAGCCATTCAGTGCCAAAGAGGGCAGAGTTAACCAGTGCCAAGGAAAGTGGAGTCCTAGGTCATGCAGAGCTGGTCAGGAGCAGTGCAGGCAAGACCTTCCCAACTGAAGAAGTGAGCTTAGGCTGGTTGGGTCCTAGAGAGAGGGTGGTCTGTTCCTGGACGGTGACATGAGGGCACTCCGGCGTGTGCGGCAGACCTGGGGCTCCGTGTGGAGCCCAGCCTGGGAGGGAAATGAGCACCAGAGAACCGCCCGGCGTGCAGAAAGTGCGAGGAACCTCCACATCTGCTCCGCACTGGTGTACAGACAGAACGGAGCTCACGCGGATGTCCTGCGGTAAGCAGTCGACTCACTCCTCTGTTACCGTACATCAGTCAGTGAGAGCCGTCAGCAACTTCAGAGTCTACCAGGAAGCATCATGTAATATGCCATGATATAGGGTGGAGTTCAGTGTTTGTCAACCCAGTCCTTAGGGACCCCCAGACAGTCCACATTTTTGCTCCCTCCCAGCTGCCAACACACCTGCACTGTAAAGGCATTCATTGTGTTTGATTGGCTGGCAGTAGAGAGGGAGCAAAAACCTGGACTGTCTTGGGATCCCCAAGGACTGGGTTGTTAAACACTGATTAAACACTAGCTGAGATAACCAGCATATCATCAATTCAGCCATCTCCTATCTGCTTATACAATAAAGGGTCACAAAGAGCTATAACCCCCCCCAGCAGTAGAGATCACAGGATAGGGGGGCACCCTAAATGACACAGCACTCATGCATATCGTGTAGCACTAAAATGTTATAATTTTGTGTGAACTTTATTGAGCTTTATTTCCAGCTCTGCTTCTATGTATGATGGATTCATGTATCATTAATCCCTATGAATTACTAATGAATAATTATCACTCTACTGTTGGCTCCTTCGACATCTTGAAATAAGACGTATGTGTGAAATAGTTGAAGAGCAAATTTCCAAAACTCACTCAGTCCATTTTTTGTTGATTTTGAGATGAGACCGCCAGTGACCTAAAGTCAGGTTTCCTCATCATGTTACAGTGCTGGGAACCAAAACTCTCAGTTTTAATTACATTTCCAAAACTCACTGTCCACAGAAATTTTCCCGAAAGTTAATTTCGGAAATTTGCTCTTTGATCACATACAGCAGTACAAAACATAACTACAATGATGATGATGGATTATCTCTGTAGCTTTTGTCAGCTAATTGTAGTCTGGGGGGAATAGCTTGTCAACTCTGCTGATATTTCATCAGCCTTCGGGAGGGAGGAATCACCATAGCCAATTAATTCACAGAAGAATAATATTGGATTTAACATTGAAAACCTAACAGGATTTAAGAAGCAAATTTAAGTGGCAAAGGGTGCTTAGAGTATTGAGGTATCTTTGAATCCAAACCATCCATGAACTTGGTGCATATGTACTAGATACCTGGGATAAAGCTGATATTCTAAGTCGTATAAATTCTGTTATATCCACTTGCCTTATGAGACATATTAATACTATGTAAATAAACTTGGTGTCAGGGTCAGCAACTGTCCTCCCCAACCTTTCGTATCTCCCCCCCGTTTTTCCAGCAGGTGTCGCTGGCCATCCTGTCCTCCCTGTGTCCTTCAAGCCCTTAGTGTGTCCCCCCCCCGTTCTGTTTTAGTTTCCTTGTTCCTAGTTTTTGGTTTGCGTTCGGGTTCGGGTTCTGCTAGGTTCCTGTGTTTGTGGTTCTGTATTACTTGTCTTTGTTATATTCTTAGTGTTTGATTCTCTCAGTTTCCCTGTTGTTCTCTTGGTTCCATCATTAAGTTTATTTGACCCACCTGTTTCCTGTGCGTCATGATTGTTCTACTTGAATGCTCGTTGTCCTCCTCCCTCTCTGACTGGTTAATTGTTCCGTGTCTCACCCCTGCTGCTTCATTACCCAGTTCAGTTTGTGTATTTATGTTCCTGCCTTAGTTCAATTCCTTAGTTGGTCATTATGTCAGAATGTGTGTTAGGTTTCTGCCAGTGGTGCTGTGTTACTCTGGTCCCTTTGTTGGCGTTGAGCTGCAAAGTGAATCGTCACCTCCATTCCCTGCTGCACCATATTCCCTGCGTCTGTGACATTTAGAGGCATATGAGACGCGTGGGAGGCATTGCCCTTAACTAACTTCATTCCTGCCTCTCCATGTACAGGGGCAGATTGAAGGATTTTGGGGGGTGAAATCAGGAACAGGGCCCTGCTCAAGCCTACTGCCGGAGTGTCTTGTTGCATTTTAGCATGAAGTCTCACTTGGAATGGTCCATTAGTGCCTGGATGGGGGTGGCAACTTTGTCTATCCTGAAAACCATCTTTAAAAATTGCCAATAACAGATGTTACTATAAGTAAAACGATCATTTATCTTGTACCCTTAAATGTAAGTTTTGTCTTCAAGGGGGCCCTGGGTTTTTGTGGGTCCTAGGCGGCTGCCTATGCTTGCCTTATGGGGAGTTCCACCCCCCAGAAACAAAGCAGGCACAGACTAGGCTGTAGATTTCACACCCACTGAGCTACACTGATACTGCTTAAGTTGGTCATTAGAGGACCGTCACCCCCAACCCAGTGGATGGAGGGACTCTCATCCATTGCCAAACCGCTGAGTCATTGTACATATGGTGATTTTTCAACGTTTAGCATCATCGTGTTTTAAAGTTATTGTGAGAGTTTAAAATAGCTACTTTTCCCATACATTTTAGGCTCTTCCACACAACCAGTTCTACCTAATTACTACTTCTAAGTGAATCAAGTAATTAAACTTGAGAATTTGGATAGCAAGTATTTTAATGGCCACACAGATTTTCTTTTAGCATTCTTCAGAAATGCAGGGGTTTAAGTCAAATTGTGTTAGAAATTCATTTTACAGCTCAGTAATAGCTAGTTAGAGATGCCAGCAGGGTTGCCCTTTACTCTGCATGAGCATGTGGTCTGAGTCCAGATTAATCTATCTCCAGCTAAATCCAGCTGATGAGGTCATTATGCCATTTGGTCTTTAATAATATGATGTTTTGTCACCACACAACTGCATTTATTTTTTCGTAAATAATTTTCTCTATATGTGCAGTAATATCGCAGTGCTGTCCGCACTGTTGCTGAGCAGAGACCCTTAGGAGAGAGACAAAGTTCCGCATGAGTTGGGTTTAATGTTTGGCTGATGGGTGGAAGTCAGGTTCCATGGAGTCAAAATGGGCAACCGTGGATAGAGCCAGGGTTAATGAATGACTCCTGAGTTGAGTGAATGTTTAATAAACTTGAATATTAAATTGCAGTGTTGTGTAAGTAGCACAAATTAACTAAATTATATCATTATTAGTGCATGGGGAATCATTTATGCATTTGCAAATTTCTTCTTTGTAATGAATGAATGAACAAGAGTTACGCTTTTACTGACCTATGTGTAAAAATCAAGTCAAAATACAAGTAACCTTTCTCTGGAGGTTATATTTTGCAACGACTACTTTGAATAACGAACAGCTTTGGCTACAAGGCAGCAGAGCAACTGAAAACGTGTTCACATTCAATGTCTGCTGAGAAATTACGTGCTCACTTCAATTTAAAGCGCTAGAGGGTGCTATTTCCCCCCATGACAGAGCTATTGAACCGTTCAATTGACCTAACAAAATAGGAAAGTGTGTAAATATTCAATGAAGTTCACCTGTAGACAATTCCACTGAGCAAATCATCACAGACAACAAAAAAGTATGGAAGAGTGAAGGTAAATACTAAATCACATTTCAATAAAATGTCTGTCTTCTGTTCTAAGGCTGGAGAGAATGGCCTTACCGCCAGTTGATAGGCACTGCGTCAGACTGAAGATACTTGCTGCACCAGTGAATCCAGCTGATATCAACATGCTACAAGGTGCATGCCACGTTGCGTTTACCTCAGTACAGTACTATATGTTTACTACAAACGGAAAACAGAAAACTCTACACGTCTCAGAACTTCTACAATAGTAGTTATCAGATCTATTATGATATTAGGTAATAGATATTATCCACATAAAATACTGTATGAAGATCTCATGAATACATAGTTCTGAAAAAGTCTGTGAGTCCTTTATTTGATAATTACCTGTGTTTCTTGGTGAACGGGCAATAAAATTTGACGTGACCTTCATCCATTTTCATTTACCAAACAAATACAGCATTGTACAAAAGAGAGTAATTATGCTCAGTGTTGTGTGTGTGTCAGATCATTCATTCAGAAATACAAGGGTTCAAAAACCTTTTTTCTCACATCTGCATGGTTGGGTACAAACATCGTTGGCAGAGCAGAGACTGCCAGTACTGAGTATATACAGCCGTGGAAAAAAATGAGACCACCCTATATTTTTAAGCAAATCTGCATTTTTAAACCCTGGTTTAATCCTGTTTCTGCTGGTAAAAGACTACACTGAGCAGCAGGTTGCCTCTAGGTTGAAAATTTCTAAGACAGCAGTTCACAAGAATAAGGTGAAGCAGGAGACACTGGGAACGACCAGAAACTAGACAGGTAGAGGGTGGAAGCGACTTTCTAATGCCAGAGATGACCGTGAACTTATCCAACAGTTTCTCATGAATTGTAGGATGACATCAAGTGATCTTCAAAAGGAATGGGAAACAGGTGTGAAATGTGAAGCAGGCCTGAGGTCCCATAAAGCAGGGAAGAAGCCCTTAATTAGTGAGAAACAAGGAAGAACCAGGTAGCAGTTTGCAAAATATGTATATACATATTATTCACAGATATTCATAAATTGAGAAATGAAACAAAAAATTGTGCTGTGGTCTCTTAACTTTTTCCACGGCTGTACATTGTTGTTAACCAGATTAGCAGCTTATCGATATCCTCATGCCAGGGGCGTCACTAGGGCTATTTGAGGAGCGCAGTGGAGGTGTGATCAGGTACCATGAGGTGACAGACAGACAAGGGATAAACCATGCATGTGGGGCTATGGAGAGAGGAAAGAATGAAAGACAGCAGGGCAACAACAGGCAGCGGGGGGACGATCGTCTACAGGCTCTGATGGGGAGAGGGAGCCAGTGAGGGTTAGGGTTAGAGGGTGTGGAGTCTATAACCAGGGTGTGGAGATCCAAGGAGGATAGCAGCGCTCTCAGCAGGAAGCTGCGAGAGTCAGGTCCGGGCAGAACCAGAGTACCACTGTTAACCTAGACAGCCTAGATACATGCTGGTATAAATATTCTGTTTACCTCTGAGCGACAAGCAGGGCTGGACTGGGATCAAAAATTTGCCGTGGATTTTGGGGTCCTCCACGATAAATTTTGCTAGCCGAAAAAACCCATCGGTTAATTCGCGCCTGGTCTCAAGAATACTAGGTGGTGGGGGGCGCAAACTCCGCACACACAGAACGACCCCCCAGAGCCGAAGGTGTGAGGTAGCAGCACTGTAAATGCCACCCCCATTCATCTATCACATTTACATAAACTAAATGACGAATGAGCATTACAAGCATGTTCTTAAACAATAAAGCCCGATCGTGCTGCTTTTATTGGTTATACTAACGTGCAGGAACGTATCCAATACGCCCACCGTTCCCTGCTGTTGGAGGAAATGAAGGCGTCGGGGAGGTCATTGAAATAGGAAGTGATGTCACCTCTTTGAGCCCAGGAGACTGGGCCATTCCTGTGGATGCTGGTTTTGGTAAGAGATCCGAATAATGAGATTCTGCTACTTTCAGGGACGATTTTTCAAGGGGGGTGGGGGTAGTATAAGACAGGCCATCATTCATACAGAGGGGTCAGCCTTATTATTAGCCAATGATTTGTTTTGAATAGGTGAGTGACAGGGGAGGGGACACTCTGGGGGCCAATAGCGATCAGCCGGAGCCAGTGTCCCTTTGGCCCCACCCCTGAATATGTCCCAGGCTACATAATAGGCCTGCAGCACATACAGATGACATCATTCTGTTTCACTTTGGCATGCTTGGAATCCTAATCAAGTGAGAGAAAAATCTCGATAAGTGTGTTTGTTATTACCTAACTGGCCAGTATTAAGCACCCTCCTGTGCAATGTTCAAGGAACGTGGAGGACAGAAGCAGTGTGTGACGTGAGTGACATCATCAAGGTTCCCAAGGACATATCTCTGCTGGGTGCAGCTACCATTGGGGTCAACCCCTGTACTGCCTATAGGATGCTGCATGACTTCCAGCCACTGCGGCCAGGTATGTGGTACACAGTGGGAAGGTATGCAGTATGTGCCTATACACGTTCTCTAGACAAAGTAATTTACTGTACTAAAAACACTGCCTGCTGTGCGGATATTCACTCCTCCCACCTGTAGGGGACACTGTCATTCAGAACGGAGCCAACAGTGCAGTGGGACAAGCAGTCATCCAGATTGCCGCAGCATTAGGTGTCAAGACTATATGCATAATAAGGGACAGGTATGAGCACTCAGAAGTACAGACAATGTTTTAAAGAAACTCAATAGAAATTAAAGTGTGTAATACAATAAGACAAATCTTCTCAGACCCAACCAACAGGAAGTGGTGGAGGAACTTCTATCCATGGGGGCAGACTATGTGGTGACAGAGGAGACACTGAAGGGGTCAGAAATGGATAGAATATTCCAGGTGAGTGAGCAGGAATTACGAAAAAGAGATAGCATGGATGTTGGAGGAGGGAGAGAGGAAAATTGTTAGCTGTACGTAGCCTATAGCGTAACGCAATAATGCAACCAGCAGAACTGCTAAACCACAGCAGTCTACTCTTAGCTGACGAATGCAAAGGGGAAGCCAAAAGCACTGAAATTCATCAGAAGGGAGCCAGTTTATCCTGGGAATGTTGTGAGATGATGTGGGCAATCTGGAGTTCAGGTGGTCCCCTGGAGATGCATGTCATGTGGCTCGATTTCATTAATGACGCCTTTTACAGTAGGACGCTCCTTCACCTGGGCTCTCTGCAGCCAGGCACCCACAGAACCGGCCATTTCCCATAATCACACTGTAGCTTATCAGAAGATTCTCCTGGAAGCATATGAAGTACCACATGCCAGTTCAGGCACTAATGTACACATACTTCATATTATCAGTAGACAAGTGGTTCTGAAGGGCCCAGTCTGTCTGTGTTTGGCTTTATGGCATGTTCCAGAAGCTACCTTATCTATTAATGGTAAAATGAAAAGAAAGATTTCAACACTAGATGTATGAAATATTGCATAAACATGTTTCAGGTGTATTACATACATACTATAGGGGTTAAACAATGCAACTTAAAAACCTGGTTTTTGACCACAACAATTTATTATTATGGGGTAGGACCTCCATTTGTGTCCAATAAAGCATAATTTCATCTTGGGAATACAAGTCCTGCATAGTGGCCAGAGGGATTTTGAGCCGTTCCTCTTGCAGAACAGTGGCCAGGTCAATATGTGATGCTGGTGGAGGAAAATGTTTCCTGACTTGCTTTGCCAAAACACCATCTAGAACAGGGGTCTCCAACTCAGGTCCTGGAGAGCTAATATCCAGTAGGTTTTCTATCCTACCCGGCTTCTGATGAGCCACACCTGTTCTCAGGTAAATACCAGGAACAGGTGTGGCTCATCAGAAGCCAAGTGGGACAGAAAACCTACTGGATATTAGCTCTCCAGGACCGGAGTTGGAGACCCCTGATCTAGAACTAGCTAGGGAATGCTATTATTTTGCTACCCAGACCATCACTGAACTTGGCCCTCACTGATGGAATGTGTGATCGGTGAAGACTGGTCACAGAGCCATGCAGATACAGGTGTGAAACCTCAAACACTTATGACCCAGTGTTTTCAGTTTCTTTGTTCAACCCCTGCACATCATTGCAGTGTAGAACTAGAATGGAACTGCTGTAGAAAAGCTGCGCTTTCCTGTCACAGAATTCTAGAAACCGAGTCCATTTTACTTTTGGCTCAGGAGGTCCCAAGGCCTAAGCTAGGCCTGAACTGTGTTGGGGGTCCGTACAGCGGATATCTTCTCTCTCAACTAGAGTAAGTGGATCTGCTAGCCTTTGACCTCCAACTCTTATGGATTAGACTTGTACATTTTTGTTTGGTATACTCTGCATTGGCTACACTAACAAAGTCTATTTCCTATTAGCCACGATGGAACACTTGTAACATATGGAGGAATGGCCAGGAAACCACTGCCAGTTCCTGCTGTAAGTGAAAGATGTTTGTAAGCAGTGTATTTACAGCTCTGTTCCCCACAACCTTTCTGCACGTGTTTTGGTCCCTCTATGGAAGCTAAGCTTATAGCACCTAAACTGGCTGTTTGACATACCTAAGCTTCTTCTGTATTCCCTCTCTTGCTTGCACATTGCTTTGGACAACAGCATCTGCCAAATAAATAGATGTAAGCAGCAATGGACAAAATGACACATCATGAACCATTTGCTGTATTTTTTGACCCCACTAGATGGCGCTCTCTCTTCAAAAAAGGGCACAAAGCATGCCCCAGAGCAAACCAAGAATACCATCTAGTGGGGTAAAAAAAAAAATACAACAAATGATTCATGAAGCATCATTTTGTCATCACCAGACGTACATATAATGCAAGCACAATTGAACTTGCTCTGTACTGTGACGGTAAAAAAAAAAAAAAAAAAACCTGTAATCCGGCTTCTCAATCCATTCCCAAACAGAAAGCTCTAATATTCAAAAACATACATCTGAGGGGATTCTGGCTGACCATGTGGAAAAGAGACAATAGAAAAGGTAAACAGGAACATCAACATGAAACACCAAAGCTGTTTGGAGGCATTCTCATAACCACCACGTTTCTCCATATACCTCCCATCAGACCCAGCCAAGCTGCAGGCCATGGTGGCCTCCCTCTGCAGCCTCCTGCAGTCCGGCCACCTGTCCCTCCCCCGGTGCGTCCAGGTGCCATTTGGGGACTACGTGCATGCCCTGGATATGACCGAGTGTGCCCATCAGCGGAAGCATGTCCTCCTCATGTAGACTTATTATGGACCTAACGTCCAAATATCAACGACCATAAAAGTGCATGGATGCCAGACAAACATTAATTATTCATTTATTTACATAAAAAGACAGTGGTTATAGCTTCACACGTTAGAGTTCAAAAGACTCAAATGGAAACACCCTTCAACAGGTATTCACAGTAAATAAATCACTCCACTCAATTTACATCATCTATAGAAACCATAAATCCCTGGCATTCCATAACTTTCAAATTTAAATCATACAGTAGTAGTTTGCTGCCCAACGGAATTGTGGGAAGTGATTTTTTTTTAAGGTCTAAGTCTAATTCATACGTCACTTTTCCACATAGTAACGGTGTTTACACAGGGTGAGTGATGTAAATTTCATAATAGCTCAGACTGTGAGTGTTGTGGACTACTTGTGCGTCAGCTGTTCATGTGCAACAAACATCACTAGTGTTTCCAGGAGGTGGCAGCACTAACTATCACAGAGCAGAGAAGAGCAAAGAAAGGGAGCAGAAGAGCTGCGTGAGGAGGTGCAGGGCCTCTTTAAAGGAGCACAAAGACGTTTTCTGGGGAACAAAAATCTCCTGACACTTGGCAAAGATGAGAATTCATTCAGACCAGGATTCATTCATTCTGCCCTCTGCTGGTCTGGTGGAATATCTGCAGCACACATGTGCCAACTTTGATCGTCTGCAGGCAAATGTAGTGTGTAGACAAGTGTTTGTGTACAGGACTTAGCTGCATGTGGAAAAGGGAAGTATGAACTCGGCTCTAGTGATTCCATCTTCCTGAGCTTTAGGACATGAGACAAGTGGTACCAAGTCTATTTACAGATCTGTCCCTTTGGGGGGAAAAACAATCTTCTGAACCTATACATCAGGGTTACTCGGCTTGCCATACAGAGAGTCTTAGTCTGACTGGCATGTCATCATTAAACACCAGATCAGTCAATTTACCTAGTGAAATAAGGTTAAAAAGCATTCCTATGACTTGTAAAGAAACCTCACAGACGCCCTCTAGTGGCTGCAGGATAAAACTCTCTGCGCTATTAAGGACCCTGTGGTGAGGGCTTTCCCAAAGCCCTGGACAGCCCTCAGCCCACAGCGATGGACAGTGAGAGATGCGTCACCTCTGTGAAATATCACCCCTTTAAGCTTCACACACAATTTGGCATTTAGTGCTTCTGGAGTACAGCTTTGTTGACAAATAGGCAAAATGAATCTTTAAGGCATTGAAATTATCACAAAAAAATTATAACCCAACAAACCTGCACTTGGTGTTGAGAAAATATAAAACATTAGCGATTGCAAAGGACTCAAATAGGCCCTCAAAAAAATCTGTTGGATATTTAAAAAAAAAAAAAAAAAAAATACTGTATGTTATATGGTAACTAGTTTTAAAAGCCTTGAGACACTGGACAATGCTATGCAGTATCTTCAGCAGAACACCTGATCATAAGCTATGTCAGTAAAAGCTGACTGGAGTACCAGCAGATTAATTACCTTATTAGTGTAAATAAAAAATTTCACTAAAACCAGTATTATATTAAAATTAACTAATGATTACATATGCAACAAATATCAGGAATTGAATGATAGGTCAGTATTTTCAAGGTTGTTAAATAAATATCTATTAATTAAAATAAATAAAAACTTAATAGCCGACTGATCAGCATAAAAATATGTAATTAGGAGGATTCTGGCGCGCTCTGATGAGCCACTTTTCTGAGCAGAATGTAAGAGCCCATAGTGGTGTCTTCCCTATAAAAGCACTTAAATGTCAGACTCATTACACTGTCTTCTGCAGCTCCCACTGAAATCGCCTCCCAAACCTGAGAATACCTTGAGCATAGCTCCAAGTCCATTGGTCACAGGTGTAGGTACTGTACCGTGGCATGAACGACCTAAAGTAACCTTTTCCTCACTGGCTGCACATCCAGGGCTGGTTTCTAGGGCCTGTCCCAGGCAGGGGGACCATGGGATTGGATGAGCGTTACGAGTGTAGGGTTAGGTGCTGGAAGGAGCATGTCGGGTATGTTGGTGCGGGGGCAGGGCAGAGCGCTGCAGGCGGCGATGGGAATGCAGGCCTGCGCGTCTTAGCGGGCCACCGACTTTATAACCCACTCCGCACTGGGGTTCAGCTCTATCACATCCTTCATGTAGGCCCCTTCGTCCAGGCAGCGCTCATCTGTATTAAAGACACCCGAAATATATATGCACTAATGGAAAAAATTTAAGTTAACATCAGTGATATATTATGCTTTTTAATGAATGAAACCAGTTCTGACATGTATATTTTTAATGCTACATATTATATATATAGACGTATGTATGTGTATATGTGCATATATGTATATAGTATACATACAGACACACACACTCCCACACATAGATATATATATACACAAACACACACACACACACACACACGCAATTGTCTGTAAGGTCAACATGATCAGTAGTGCAGATACTTACTGATATTGCCTCCAACTTCATAAAGGCAAAAATCTTCCTTCTTTTCCTGCAAGGCACTGGAATAAAAACACAACACTGGACCAGTTAGGTACCCAGTGACCTCAGCCACCCAATAACACTGTTAGCTACAGGGGAACTTTCAAAACAAAAGCACACCAAGTCCAACTGGACAAGCCTGCTGGATGCGCAACGTCTGTTTTACATCTACTTTCATGAATTTGCCAGATGCTTTTATTCAATGCCATGTACAATTTAAAAACCAGGGTCAGAGAGTCCCTAGAGCCATTAGGGGGATAAGGGCCTTGCTCAAGGACCCAACAGTGACATCACTCTGCCGGCCGTGGCACAAGTCAGCGAAGCCGTCAGCTCTCACCTTTCCTGCTTCACGAATCGGGCAACGATGTCGGCGACCTGCAGCTCGTCCGTCAGCTGGACGGCCATGGAGATCTTAGAGAACTGTGGGGCTTGGATACGGATTAAACCCTGAGCACACTCCTACGCAAATAAAAAAAAAAAATAAAGCCATTATATTCTTCAGATTCACCGAATATATTGGTTAGAACATGTTAAAAATTATGCAATTCCTCCCGGTTCCACCATTACGTAATTTTCTCAACAGCTAGCATACAAAACATCAATGCTAAATTTGTCCACTAGGTGTCACTGGGGCACCACAGAGTCCTTGAGAAATGAACCCAGCACACGCACCTCATACTAGTTGTGACACAGTTGTGTAATTGAACACTTGTGCCTTGATTGTTCCGCTAATTGTATTACTCATGGTTTCCAAGCCCGGTGTGGCGGCCTTGCTGTTGGCGCTCACCTCCGCTGCGTTCTTCTCCTGCTTGTCAGACTTCTCACGGTCGTACGCCATCTTCTTCAGGAGTTTCTTCATGGCTCGGTCCTTGCTCATCTTCTTCTGGTTTTCCGTGTTCTGTTTCCTCACTTGGTTCATGATGAATTTGGGAATCTGGAGCGGGAATTTGTACGGCACATAACCACGAGTGGATCATGGAAATTATTGAGTGGAAAAACAACATAACCAAACTATAAATAATATATATATATATATACACACACACAGTACAGTGCAAACGTCTTAGGCAGGCATAAAAAAATGTTTAAAGCTATCAAGGTAGCAACTGTATATTTAAAAATAATTCAACATGAGAATATATACAAAGGAACGGTAACACAAAAATCGAACAAAAATTCATTCCCTTCTCCAAAAAAGTTACTGATATCTTTTTGGACAACTAGATGAACACCGTTTCAGTTCCCAACCCTCTCCTCAGGGGCCACTCCATGTATTCATTAAATTTCACCACCAGCTGACTTAATTAACTTATTTATATAATTAACTTCAGGAAATACTGATTAGCCAAACATGGTGCACTAATGGTTCAGTCAACAGATAAGTATATGGGGTGGTTACTGCAAATACTGAAATCATCCATTTAAATGTCTCCTAACATCCCAACACGGGTGTTAGTATGTTATGTTGATTTTAACGCCATGTCAGCAACTATGGCTGTATTCTCACAGCGGGTGTCTACAAATGCAGACACCGATTAAATAACCTAAAATGTGACAGCTTCATAAATAACTACAAGTCAAAGCATTCTAAATATGATGCTTAAGATTAGCTTTTGAAATAATAAGTAGCCTCAAAAACGGAAATCCTCTTAACAATGACATGACAAACAATGAAATGTATTTAATGGGTTCCTGCATGTAAGACACAGAGGTGGATCTTCAGCTATAACATGTCAGCCGGCCCGGGATACCCAATAAGAAAGCTGTACAAATGACCTGATCCCTGATTTCCTATGTTAGATTTCCAATATTTTGGCTGATTTCATGAAGTTTGTCCCTCTACGGGCATAAGAGCAGAGTGTCACAGCAACAAGATCACTTACATGATTTTCAATGACTGCCTGAGTCTTGTGCACAGTACAAGGTAATAAACAAAATTTAGATAGATAGATAGATAGATAGATAGACAGACAGACAGATAGATAGGATAGATAAATAGATAGATATTAATAAACAAAGAAAGAAACAAACAAAATCATTATGTCATTTATACAGAGAAACAAAGAGAGAGATCTCCCGGCCTCATCGATCCCACAAAGGGCCGGTCTTTCCGTTTCGTCCTACTACAAACATTTCAGTGATGTGAATGTACCATTATTCACAGATCAGGCTGCTTCCTGCTCATTAGCCAATTCTGATCTGTGAAAGGTGGCATGACTGTCTATCCAAATAACTCACGTCACAAAAGCTGTGATGACACATCTAAAGCATGCAAATCGCAGTGGCCCCCAGTGACAATGGAGCGGACTGGCAGTTACCGTCCAGAGCAGATCCTGGTATCGGATGAGCAGGCGGACGATGTGGGCCATCCCCGTCGCCATGCTGAACTCCTGCTGCTCGCTGACCTTGCTGCGGAAGCCCTTGAACATGAAGATGTTGGGAGCCATCACCACAGCGATGTTGTTCAGGGTCATCTTGTTCTGCTGCTTGCGATCCATCACCCTTCGGAAAAACTCCAGAAGTGCCTGAAATCCGAACAGGTGATCCACGGCGTTTAGGCACGGAGAATCGTGAAGGTGACGTAGAGCTGTGATGTTGGGATGCTTCCAAATGACAGTCAGACCTCTTACAACACCACTAATGATGCACTGAAGGCAAGGTTGCTAAAAACAGTCTATGAAAAGCAAATGTAAGTGCATTTTTAAAAAGACTGCTGTGTGTTTTTATATGATAATTTGTCAAATATTTTAAGTTTTTTAGAATCAAAGACTCTGACCTGTGCGACGCGTGGATGTACAAAAAGTTTGATTCTTACATTTGAAAAGGTTTGACTGATTGTCTGAAAAGAATCAGATCAAAAGTATTCGTTCATGAATGGATGGCTATTTTGTGTGCAAGTATTGTTTCTCACCAAGACCATCTCATGTTGTAGTTCATAAAGTGCTTTTCTCTGGTGCAAATGCGATTCCAGCTTGCATTGGACTTGGGTACAAATATATCAATTGCGTTCAAACAGATTCATGGTGTGATATCATGTGTTGTAGCAATCAATCAGTAGTAGTACTTTATGCCTACACCTTAATACAACCAGTAGCCAATCAGAAAAATGAAAACAGAGTCAAGTGTGTTGATTGGTCTGCTGTATCTGAGTGACAGCAGTGAGACATGGTTAGATTTCATATACACTCATACAAATCAACAAAAGGTCTTGGAAAGAGGGACAGTCATCTTCAGCTGCTCTAACATGCTTAGCTCATGCTAAGGGTTCCCAGCCTCGAGGTTCTTCAGAAACCAGAGTTTGGATGACAGCAGAGGGAGTCAGGGTTACCTTCAGAGTGCTGCGACTCGAGGTCGGGAGGAGCAGAACCAGGAGATTGAGAGTTTGTAGCTGCTGTTTCTTGGTGGGAAGCTCTAATCAACGGGCACAAGAAAGCATGGCCAGGGTTATGTCTCTGGAGGCATCTCCTGGAGGGTGATGTGGACTGGCCTTGGAGGCCAGAGGCTGTACTCACTGAGCACGGAGGTGAAAGCATTGAGATACTCCACGGTCAGCAGCGGGTATGGTAGCTCTCGGATGAAGAGCTTCAGGACGCTGGCCGCGTCGTGCTGCTTCAGGGTCTCCCAGGCGAACATACCATCGTAGAACTTCGCCTCCAGCTCCAAGCACACCGCCTGGTTGCAGGGGCCACAAAACCTGGGAGTCAGGTCACCACCTCCCCACACATCACTAATGGTCAGACAACTTTGGGAATGATCATGTGTGATCCCAGCTGGAAACCATCATCAGACACATCAATCTTGAGCTAGGATCCCCCCCATTAACAAGCAGGGATTTCTACCCCTGCGTTCATAAGCAGGTATTCCACCCCCATTCACACGAAGGTATTCCACTCCCATTCACACGCAGGTATTCCACCCCCATTCACACGCAGGTATTCCACCCCCATTCAGACGCAGGTATTCCACCCCCATTCACACGCAGGTATTCCACCCCCATTCACACGCAGGTATTCCACACCCATTCACACGCAGGTATCCCACCCCCATTCACACGCAGGTATTCTACCCCAATTCACAAGCAGGTATTCCACCCCCATTCACAAGCAGGCATTCCACCCCCATTCACGCGCAGGTATTCCACCCCCATTCACGCGCAGGTATTCCACCCCCATTCACGCGCAGGTATTCCACCCCCATTCACAAGCAGGTATTCCACCCCCATTCACGCGCAGGTATTCCACCCCCATTCACACACAGGTATTCCACCCCATTCACAAGCAGGTATTCCACCCCATTCACAAGCAGGAATCCCCCCTATTCATGATCAGGGATTCCCCCTTGTTCACAACACTGACCTTGACCCTTGTAGCCACACCTGGGATGCGCAGAAGCCCCTCGGTGCCCAAGCCTTCGCTCTCAATGTGAGAAATTAACTGCAGGAGAAAATTACACATATTACATCACCAGCAACCCACAGTAAGAGTCATTAAAAAAAAACAGACTGCCAAGTTAAAGGAGTGCAATTTTGTCCTTGTGTGGTAAAATATACAGCTTTCACTATGAGGGTATCAGTGACCATTTTGCTTGCAATTCAGTCACTTGTGGACTTTAATGTCCCTGCTTTATGGTGACGTGCTGCTCTGAATCTCACCCTTTGCAGGATCAGGGGCACCTTGGTTCCTGGTTGCCGTTTCTGGTCCTGCTCCAGCAGGGTGGACAGAGGAACCCCAAACAACCCGGATTCTGCAAGAATATGAAACACCGACAACCAGGGTTAGAGTTAAATCAGAATCGGACAGGAGGGGGAGCCTGTCAGGCACAGGGCAAACATGGGGGGTGGGGCACCCTGAATAAGCTGCTCTGTACAGCAGCTTATTAGTTATAAACAGTGTTTCTTATTTGAAATGGTTATTGTACATATCCTACGGTTAAAGAGTACTTGAATTTTTTGAACATAACATGTAAATGAAACTAAAAAATGCATTGAAATGGCTTTATCACTACAAGTAATGTTCTTTCAGATTCATTCATTATATCCCTGTGAAAATACATTAAAGTATCAAGTTTTTTGCACATTGCTTCTTACACTTATCTTAACTCTAGCTAGTGCTATTCTGGCAGAGGTACAGTCAAAATAAAAAACACGGGACAGACATCAAGGCATCATGTAGGAATATCTCATTCACCAGAGTGGCTGATGAAAATTAACATTAAGATAATTAACATTTTAGTCTAAATTTGAGCTTTTAATTAAACCCTTTGCCTTGAATTTTTTACTACATTTTGGGACATTAATAAAAAAGGTTAAGTTGAGGGAGGCGGAGCTGTGCTTCAGCAAGGTGAGATTTGGACATAAGGAGGCGGAGCTGTGCTTCAGCAAGGTGAGATTTGGACATAAGGAGGCGGAGCTGTGCTTCAGCAAGGTGAGATTTGGACATAAGGAGGCGGAGCTGTGCTTCAGCAAGGTGAGATTTG
>JAODJU010000005.1:189591-206711 GCA_026776725.1 Gnathonemus echidnorhynchus
GTGCTTCAGCGAGGTGAGATTTGGACATAAGGAGGCGGAGCTGTGCTTCAGCGAGGTGAGATTTGGACATAAGGAGGCGGAGCTGTGCTTCAGCGAGGTGAGATTTGGACATAAGGAGGCGGAGCTGTGCTTCAGCGAGGTGAGATTTGGACATAAGGAGGTGGAGCTGTGCTCCAGCGAGGTGAGATTTGGATTTAAGGAGGCGGAGCTGTGCACCATCTATATTTAAACTGTGCTGACAGAGGCTGAGTCACTCCTTATTGACAAGTGGGCAAACAGTATGTTTTTAGAGCAAATATTGTGAGGAGCCTAAACCCAAGAAACAGGAGATGCTGTATCTGACCTTTGACTTTAAGTTTGAGGGCCTTCTGAGGTTTTAGGTCGATTCCTGCTGTGTCAAACAGCGCCGTCATTTCGATCAGAGCTAGCCGGTGGACTTTCTTCATGTCCTGGGCGGCCAGGTCGCCCACCTTAGTCATACCAGTCCTGTCTCTGGATACTTTGAAATTCTGAAAAACAAAAGGACATATTTCTAAGAGTCCAGCAGTGTGGGACCTCACAGACAAAAAGTCAGCAAAATCAAAGTGTGCAATCCCCATGACGACCACCAGGTGTCTCTCAAAACACAAATTAAAATGATCAGCGTAAACACAGTCTTATAACAGATTTATCATACAGTAAAAAGGCATGTATACATATGTAATTCATACAAATGACATGTCTTTCAGCAGCCTATTGGCATAGGGAAGAAATAATTAAAATTTAATAATAATGACAAGCAGACACACAGACAAGCTTTGGTTTCTGTACAATGGCTGTACTTGGTAACACGCAGAATAATGCTTCTCTGTGTTACCATTTAAACTTTGCACTGAACAAGAGGATCGGTTTAATGTTTAATGCCACTCACTGGTAACTTGTCGTCTACGTCACTCTGGGCTCTGGCCTCCGTGCCCTTTGGCCCTTCCTTGTAGAGGAGGGCTTGTTCCGAAAATGAGATCTCCACGTTGATCTCCGAGTCCGGCATGCCTGCGCCCCCCGGGGTTCCCCCCCCATTTTCGCAGATACTGCCCACTGGACCTGCAGATAATTAGTCACAGGAGACTCTCAAGGGAAAAACACCAACTCGAACGCGCCAACACGACTGCAGCGAGAGCGCATTCTCGCAGCCGTACGGGGGGGGGGTCAGCTGATTAAGCCGCTATTTATAAAGTGGTAACTGTCGAATCCAGCACAGAGGAGTCCCGCTCAGCGCTGAGGAAGACCATCGATGGGAGCAGACAAAGGAAATCAAGGGGACTTCCTGCTTCCTGTATGGGGGAGGGGGGGGACTCAGCATGCCATCATCAGCCTGGGAAATATGACAACACTGTACCAGGGCTAGGTGCTGTCTCTAAGCAGGGAAAAACATTTCAAATGGGCATTTACATTCTATTTATTTACCGGGCACTTTTATCTAAAGAAACACACATTTGAGACGGCAGGCTCTGGATCAGTTGGGGGGTTTAAAGACCTCGCTCGAGGGCCCAACAATGAGAGCACTCAGCCGAACATGAGACTTGAACCAGCAACCTTCTGATCGCAGGCACTGATCGCACTCTGGCCCCATATACATGCATGCGCACACAGACAGGAACACGCAAAGTGTGGGACACACGTACCGCTAGAGCCGACTTCCCCCTGAACGTTTTCAGTTCTCCTTGCAGGCAGAACTTCGACCTCGAGCTGCAGAACAGAAGGCCCCTGTCGTTACACCGCGGTGCCACATCACCGGCTTTTACGTGTCCTGCTGGAGTTCGCGGTTTTCAGAATGTTTACTGAGATTAACTAACTATAACCACGACCCTAACCACAACCAATAAAACACCAATCTAAACTTACGTTACTTCTGGTATTTAACACCTTAAAGCAGTGGCCCCCAACCCCCGGGCCGCGGGCTGCACAGAAAAAATAAAAAACTTCGGTCACGTGATAGTTACCGCTAAAAATAGTCCCACAAGCCGTTTATTATTATATTTTAAAGATATCCCATTATTATATTTTTAAAATATCCCCATTTTGATATGTATCATTTATTCGTATAAATACGTATACGTATATTTATCTGCCCCTCCTAAAAGGCCGGGCCGTGAAAATAGTTTCTGATATTAAACTGGTCCATGACGAAATAAAGGTTGGGGACCACTGTCTTAAAGAACACAAGTTGTATATAAAAACGATTCACCTGCAAACCTCTAGCAGATAATAAATGTCAAATGAAGGTAAATGTCAGATCTTCCCTACTGCCGTTTTATTCCCATGGCGCTCCAACAGCAACAAGGCAGACCTGAGGGCTTCCTCTTAACTGAGCAAACAGTCAGTTAAAAATGAGCGTTGAGTATTAAGAAAGCCAAACTGCATAACTAATGCTAACTCACACCCCACTAACGGAATGGGATGATATGCTCCCATAGTTGTTGACCACAAGGGGACTCTGACTCCTACATTTGCCGCCTGGGCCACTGGGAGCTTGAAGATGTCCCGCACATCAGGAACTTGATGCTGTTTGTTCTTCTTCCTCAGTGTCTGCTTGAGGGTCTCCACCCTCTTCTCCACGGCAGCCGCCTGGGTGCGCGTCAGCGTCGACAGTAGCGCCAAGCTATCCTCCGGGTCCGAGGCAGACCCATCGATGAGGGTGGCCAGGCCGACCTCGGCAAGCCACGCCTCCTCCCGTTCACCCTCTGCGGACACAGGAGAGGGCGTGATAGGCGCGACATCCAAACAGCCACGCCCTTTAGCAGAAACTCAAAGCAGGAATGGTCGAGAGGCTGGCCCTGCCCCCAAAGAGGCCACACCCCCTTCCACTGCAGAGATTCACAGCGCTGAGAAAGTACAACAAAGGCTAGTTCTACCCCTGCAACGAGAAGGGTGCTTTCATGGATTGATGAAAAAAAGCACCTCGGTCTAACAGATTAGTGAGACAGTCATTGAAATCAAAAAGACTCCTGGAGAGAGTAAAGAATGTGACAGTTTAGGATTGTCGCAGGCTGGAAAACCAAGAAGACCAACCAATAACAGGATGACGCTGTAGAAGCTGACAGACTGATGGACACATGGCCTGAACATCTGTATAGCTTATAAATGAACAAACCTTGCTGGACTGCAAAGGAGATTTTTACGATCCCTCCTGCATTACAGAGCTGCTTGACTGTGACACAATGACATACGCACAGCTCAACATGAACCTGCATCTCAAACGAACGTGACCTAACCTCCACTCAGCACCTGGTAGGCGCCGCCTAAAGCCCGTCATGACTCCTCCCCGCGGAGGCCCCAGGGAGCCGTACCATCGGTCACCTTCAGCTGCACCTCCTCCTGCTGCTCTGCATCTCCGGCGCCGCTCTGGTGGATGTTCTCCACCTCCTTCCAGTAGTCGTCCAGGGGCAGCTCATCCAGGGAGTCCTGCGAGCCGCAGTGGCTGCATGGCGATTTGCCGCGTACGTGTTTGCCGCGGCTCTGCAGGTATTGGCAGGTCTTGCGGCTGAAACCAGACAGACCCAAAAGCTCGGTGACCTATCAAGCCGGGTTCCTCACGGGAACAATGACATTTAGCAGAAAGCTAAGATTAAGTCATATACATCCCATGGGTAACTACAGAGAAAAGGACATCAGCAGCCTACAGTGGAATATTCAATTTAAAAATGTAAAATTAAAAACATTTCACTGCGATTATGTCATTAGCGATGCAGCGAAACAGAAGATAACAGCTGTTGTGATCTTCACATCTATCAATACTCTGAATACTGTGCTCACACCATATACATTCCGTGGACCAGATGGGTGACAAAACAGGTTTTACAGTCATGTGCAAGTCTTATTAGTCCAGCACCAATCAGGATGGTGTTTACTTTACATTTATTTAGCAAATGCGTTTATCCAAAGTATTTTTGCGAAAATGCAAGATCAGCCTGTCCCAGGGGTAATCGGGGGTTATGGGTTTTATGAGCCAATGAGACCAGATAATGTATAATAAACTCCCCAATGAGAACGAGCTGTACAGCCAAGTAAGCTGAGAAACCCAAACCAGATCAAATACTTCCGGTTTCTGGTATGTGCATGTTGGGGTGGGGGGGGGTATGGGCATTGGAGGGGTTGACGTCCCAGCCAGGACCCGGATGGGCAGTAAGAGGTTAAATGGTTCCACCAGAAACCGCACCCATCCTTCCCCCCACCTTGGCGCACGTAAAGTCCTCAGTGGTCCTGCTGATCACTGGCTCCAGTCCAGCTCACACCACACAAAAGCAGACCCATGTCGGCACTGTTCGTTATTAATACTAATTTAGGAATGTTGATTTTGTTGGGATGGGGCTGGAGGGCGGGGCCCAAGGGTGAGACTGGGAACTGCTACAGCAACTCCACCCCGCTGGTAAAACCTCTGTTGACGGGGATCAGTTGCAATCAAAAATAAACCCTCAGCATTTGCAGAATATGTTTGCTATCACTGAACACCCTCAGCTGATAATGGGGACATTTACCCCTCATACCGGCTGGTGCCACAGACCACAAAGAATTCTCCTCCCCTAGTGACGATACGACAGGCCGTCTTCGGTGCTGCAGACATAAATGATTAAATACTGAACTTTGATGACTAAATTCTGAACATTTTAGCAAAAGAAAAAAAATTGGAGCAGATGAGCTTACAGCCTCTGAGAGAAGGCGATTTTTTTTTTTAACTCGCAGAAAAAGCGTTTGGAACCCTGTGTTATGTGAAGGCCACACAGTGTGTAAAATGAGTCCACCAGGAGCACAGGTGACAGGAAATGTATGAGGTGTCAGTAACAGATGACATTTTAAGCACAGGACAAACAGCTCCTTTCAGCTCTGGATCTTAGGGAGGTTCTGCACCGGCGCTATCAAAAAAAAGTGAGGTATTTGATAAAGAGGGTTTGTTACTTCTAGACTGAAGTGAAATCTGGAGACAATGCTTTAAGCGACAGGTCAACATACACATGCAATTTTATTAATGTCTGCACGACTTCAGCATACAAAAGTACTTGCAGCCGCTCAGAGTCGCAACGAGTATTTGTAAAGGCGAGCAAGGGGAAAATCAAGGGTGTGCAGATTCACACAGAAAACGGAATGTAACACACTCTATATGGTCACCATATGATCATGCTTGTAACTAGCTAATAAAAAAAAAAGACAGAGCATTCAGGATTATGGGTAATGTAGTAAAAAAAAAAATAGGTTGCCAAGACTTAAACTAGACAAGTTCAAAGAATGCTCCTGATATTTTCTGATTTCTGCTGAGATAAGCACATACCGTACATTTTACGAAAGCAAACAATGCCATTATCCTCCTAGTGCTGCACATAGAACTAGAAAAGCCATGAAAACATCATAAAAAGGCCGTCAAACATCGTGTGGTTTCAGGAAGGAACAAATATATCTGCCAATTTTAGATGTGACCAACCTCCCCAGGTGTTATATTTACGAAGCATTAAACAGTTTAAACAAAGATGACTCAGAAACAAGCACATTTTAAACACACAAGGGGCAGCGCAAACAGAAACCTAAACGGGGACGCATATTATAAGTCTCAATAAACCGTGAACATGGTTTTGTCTGATCCGGAAGAGGACGGAAAGATCTAGAACACAAGCAAAGTCGAGGCCAGTAAATGGCGTCTCAAAGTCAGGCCCGTTAAAATCTAAAGGTCAGCCCGGCTGCGGAATCCCAGGGTGACGATGTCGGGTCACAAAGGAAAGAGGAAAGAAACACTCGATTCTCCTTGGTTGGCTGCCCGACGGCTTCGCCAGCTCAAACACATCGGCAGAAATGCCACGACGCCCCGTATGGACCTCAGGCAGGTCACGGCAGGCTGCAGGACACAGACTCTCTCCCCAGACACACAGATATGCAGGCACTGCTCTTGCATAACACGCCACCTGTAAATGGGTAATCTCAATAAAGATTAAGTCGCATTACTGCTATACATAGCAGTTTTCAATCAAAAGCGTTGTAAGGATATTTCCCATTTATAATTCGACTCAAGCAATTGAGGGTAAAGACTTTGCTCAAGGGTCCAAGGGAAGAGTCCAAGGATTGAAGGACTTATTTTAACCATAGTGCTTCCTGCTCTGGGATATCAACTTGTATTTTTACATATTATTTAACTAATAACAGCAACAATAATAGTAATAATATCCCTGGGGGTGTAGTGACATGGCTGGCCAAGAGCGGCAGCGCTACGAGACCAGCGGGGACAAATTCCCAGAGGTTACACAGTGAACAGCCACCACCGCCGGAGGACAGGAGAGACAGGAGAGAGCGGCAGACTCTGGGCACAGTCTGCCGATAGCATCTCCTCATTTTAATCTCGAAGAGAAACACCCGCACGCTCCGGGGCCGTGTTGGATCGGCGGATGTTTGTCTGCTTTTATCTGAAGGGCTTTTATTCCGGAGGACGTGCACACGCCACTGAAAGGAGACACCGGGCGTCACCGCCGCCACCAGCAGTGCGTGATGGGGATCTAATGGTTTTCCAGACGCTCTCCAGATTCCGCGTGGCATCCAGGATTCACCGTCGGCGGTGAGCCATCGCGCGGAGGCGTCACGGAACTCTCTCAACGGCAACTCCACGGGCCCCTTTCGACGACTTGGAGATCTCTTGGACGGCACCGAATCGGCCTGTTTAATTTATGATGCAGGGAGACTGACGGGCCAACCACGACCCCACACCCGGACAAATCATCCAGAAGAGAGACTCCGCTGGGGTAATCTCACGGGGCCGTGGGCAGGACGCTCAGAACATTCCACTCATCTGACCCTGCTTGGCTACATCGACCCAACTCTCCAGTGCTACCTACAAAGGGACTAACCCCCTTTTCCAACCAATTCTAAAATTGCTAACAATTTTGCTGTTTTTCTTTCATTATTTTTCTTTTTTATTGTTGCTGTTTTTACTTCTTTGTGGGCTGTAATCTGACTGCAGATAACAAGCACCAATTTATCTTAAATCCAACAGAGAAATCACTTATTGCAACATTTACCACAGAACCGCAACTTCTAAACTATGTGACGGACCATTGCATAAACGAGTGTGCTTTTCCAGGGAAATTTTTGGTTATAAAAAAATATGTGCATAGGCCTAACATTACACACTAAGGCTGAGACCCCCCAGCTGCAGATACTGATGTTAGAGTTTCCCTCACAGGCTCACACTGCTGGTGGAATTCCGGTAGCAGGCCTCCTTGGTGATTTCATTGCAGTTAGGGTTCCTGTACCCTCATCTATTGTCCTACGAAATTGTTAATTTCGTTATATCAACATATTAATAGGCCTACATGGTAAAAACAAAGTCAGTGTAAGGTACTCCATGTTTGTCCAAAACTTGTTACATACGATGTGGATTGCGTATAATCCCGACAAAGACCTTCATTAATATGCTGTAATATGTATGTGACAAAGACGAATAAAGGTTGTCTGAATATAAATTGGATAACTGACAAATACACACAAACACAAAGCTTAAAACCAACACACCCATTTGAGGGCTGTTCAGAACTCACTGGCAGATACAAGTCACGCATATATCATGGTTTTAGGGAGACATAGCGTCAGGCTATTTATGGGATCCGCTCAGCTCCTTGTAAAGTATAAAAACAACAAAAACTCGCCAAGATCGAAAGCAGGGGTAAAAAAAGAGCAAAACTATACTTCAAATGACTCTAAACTATTTAATGTCTCGGTAGTTTCAGCCACTTATGACTCATTAAAACAAGAGCCGGTCCACCAGATGTCCTAAGGACAAAAAAACAAAAATAAATGCATTAAAGTACAGGCTCGACGTGACCTCCACCTTCTCTCATTTCCCATGCAAAATCCTGACAGAGAAAAAGACGGCAGCTCCTTCCCAGGCAGTTACAAAAGCCTGACCCCCGGCGCAGGTCGGGCGGCCGCGGGCGATCACAGCTGGCGATCGGCGACCCCGGGGGGCTAAAGGGACGCAAGACGCCCACGTCCTCCAGATGGCCCCAGGAAGGGACAAGGGGGGGGGGGGGAGGTTCCTAGTGCAAGGAGGCGTAGGATCTTTGCGAATCGTCACAAAGTTTGCATTAATTCCGTCCCATCGACTTAGTTTAGTGATGCAGCTCGCAACAGAGGAATATAAAAAATGCATGAAGGCATTATTGGAAATGTCGTGCAATTCTGAGGTTCTTATCCATAAACTTTAAAACATAACTTTCTTTAGGCTGCTTTAATTGTTTTATGTGCAGCCTCGTTATAAATTAAGCATCGGTAGAGCAGCGCTACTGACGGGCGGCGCACCGACACCGCGGACCTTCGCTCTTCGCACCGTGAGACTCTCCGTAATCCGAGGCGCACGCTTGGGTGTCGGCGACCCCCTCCCTCACCTCGTTACCGGGCACTCCGCGTCATCGCCGCCGCTCACGCCCGCCGCCGGCCGGGCCTCGCTGCTGCTGAAGTAGCCGGTCAGGACCACCCCGTGCTCGCCTTGCTGTCGGCTCATGTCGCCGGCCGCATTATCGTGGGGGAGCCCGAGCTGAAGCGGTGGGGCTGGCGGGGACGGGAGCTGGGCACGGCTCACCTCTTCCTCTCCCCGGCCGTGTGGACCGGGGCTCCTCCCAGCCTCCCGGTCCGCCTGCGGAGGGGAGGAGCCTCCGCCGACAGAAAGAGCTTTTTCGCGAATGTATGTAGGTCGGACCGCACTGCAAACTGGAATTCAATTCACATTAACGTGCTATTTTATTTTTAACACTGGCCATCAAGGTTTCAGTTCTATTTGCCTAGCTTGCCTAATTTAGTTTTCTCCAAAATATTTCATTCCATCCCACCCCCGAGATCCATATGCATCAAGTAAATTATGTTTGAACTTTATACAACCTATAGTTTACTGGTTTAATTCTGTAGGGTGTATCTCCCATCTAACCTCAAAGTGGCGATTTTAATACACCCTGTGTGACTTCCTTCTTATGTCAACGACGTAACCGTTGTTGTTGCTGCGCCTATTGGGCCGATGTGCAGTAATTCTCGTTCTGTTATTCAAGAGGCAGGGCTCCGCTTGGGGCTGGAACCGGCAACCTTCAGGGTGTTAGGCAAAAAACAAAACAGCGCGCTCTTCAATAAAGTGATCAGTTTTATGCTCTTCGTGCACGTTTTCAGCTCCCCCGACATTTTACTGTTCAGTCGACTGTAACAGCAGAGTCTGTGAATGAGCCTGTTACATAACTTTCAGAAACTCCCAGAAAATATAACCCGATATTATGCATGCCCAGTTTGTGTTCAGCTCATCCACTAACTGGTTTGATGTATTATAATCCGTACCGAATAATTACATACAGTACGAACAGCAATTTCCACGGGCCATCTTAATGATATCTGGTTTCACATTTTCACTTTTAAAAGGATTTTCTTGTTTTATTAATGGATTCTTGGGATGTTTACTTTTCCTAACTTACATGTAATCGACCTGGTAGTCGCAAACTGACTGCAGCACCCTTCAGCTGCTTTCCAGAATGACGAGGACAAAGTTTTATAATATCGGATTGCAATGCCTGCCTAAAATACCGAACAGGCTTATCGCATGGACTCCATCATGCCTGATGTATTATTCATCCGATCAGTCATAACTGGCCACGCCGTTGGTGACCAACACTGCCCCCTAATGGCGGTTACCGGTATACGAATGCCCGTCACGCCTAGCGAAAAATCCCTTTGTTAAATATGCAGCGAACTCGCATTTCAGGCTGGATTTAGTTTTTTTACCCCACAAAATACACCCAGTCGCTGCCATTCAGCAGCAAAACAAAAACTAAACCATATCAACGGACGTTTTGTCGCATAGTCGCACTGTATATTAGAATTATTTATGATGTCCGTAAAATGAAATGACCACCTGTATGGGGAATAGGAAAAAAATACATATAATGGAAATATAATTATCTTTTGTATAAGACTTTTTACTTTTAACGTTGGGTATTGAGGGTGGACGTGGAACCGTGAATGTCATGTTTTTATTTGTCAGCTGGAATGTGGGGGAAATTATAGTAATTCATCCCGAAGACTTAGGAAAAGTACAACGGAGAAAAACAGGTCGTTGGTTTGGTGTGAGTGTAAGCAGATCATTTATATACCGCCGTAAATCACAAAAGTTCAATTATAATTTCCTTTGTTTGCGTGAAAATATCGTAAAACCTCACTGAAATTTATTATAATGAAAAATAGGGACATGTAAAAATCCACACGACAGTTGTGTTTTTAATGGATAATCGAGAGATATGAGAGTGGAAAAACGTAGGGCATAAAGGTCAGTCTGTGTTTATTATGTAATGTTCAACAAACTTGTAACTGGTAAAAAAAAACTTCGTAAAGCTTTAGATTAACGGTGATTCTAGATGTGAATATTATAAATGAAACGCAGTGTTAATGAACGTTGACAGGGCTATAAACAGGTATGCAGAAATACCACATAACCCCCTCCATTTTCCTTAGTCCATCCAACGTCTGTTACATGCACATGCAACATGCAGTAGTGAGATTAATAAGGTGACAATGATCATACTTGGAGAAAAGGCCAGCGGCATCATCCCGAAATCGCCTTCAGAAAGCTTTTCATTTAATAGAAAGATCAGTTCTATTGTTACTCTCTAAAATTCATTTGTCAGACCAGGAATTAAATAACACTTAAAGGAATGAAATACAAAAGACACAAATGTGGAGCTAAGATAATGTCACATTTAAATACGGTGCTGCTCTTCAAACTTAGTTCACTCCAACATGCGGGCTGCTACACGAACTTCAGCATCTGCTGTGAGACCTTACAGCCCAGCTGCCTGTAGAAATTCTGTGAATGTGCTTATTGCGTTTGCTGCTGATTTGATCTAATTTGTCTTTACTGATCCCAAGGGCTCCTGCATCCACTGTGGAAATAAGCTTGTGCTCTCAACATTGCTACAGACCTTCTATCTATCTATCTATCTATCTATCTATCTATCTATCTATCTATCTAATCATGCCATCACCACACACACAGAGCCAGAGGTGTCAGGCTACACTGATAAGCACTGTACCACAATGGTAACCTTCCCCAGCTTCATAGTTCTTCTTAGTACATTTATAAAACGTTCCTTTTAAACGTTTCCTTTTTTACAGCACATTTCATAAAACATACTTAACATTCTCAAGACTATAAGACCATTTCTAAAAACAGTTCATGCATATAGCACAATACTATGGTTTGGCTGCAAAAGCCTGTAACTTGCCCAAAACAATTAACTCATGTCTCATAAGCAAATAATCCTACCACTGAATTAGTCAGCGCCATGAAAATTAAAAGTACAATAAGCTTCGTTTTAGCTATGAGAGTCAAAATGCTTAGATATATTGTCAGTGTGTCAGTGTTAAGTCTGCTCCTGAGCTCCACAATTCTGAATAATAATCGGGTCCCATGTTCTCACTGTCACTGACTGATAATTTTTTTTAGTAAACTGTTGCTGATTCATTTCAAAGACATCAGTTTCAACATTGCAAGGCCCTACATTACAGTATGTAAAGTTCCCTGGCAAGAGAAAGCACTCACATGCACATGTAACTTCTTCAGATCTGAGGACACAGTACAATAGCAAACAAAAAAGTCACACGGCACCATAACACGAAAACAGCAAAGCAGCGATACAAGAACAACAGAGCGGCAAACTCATGTACAGTCATGGCCAAAATTATTGCCACCCCTGGAATGTTTCCAGAAAATGCACCACTTCTCCCAGAAAATTGCTACAATTACAAGTGTTTTGGTATACAAATGTTTATTTCCTTTATGTGCATTGGAACAACACAAAAAAACAGAGGAAAAAAGTAAAATTTGACAATTTCATACAAAACTTAAAAACTGGGCTGGACAAAATTATTGGCACCCTCAACTTAATATTTGGTTGCACGCCCTTTGGAAAAAAATAACTGAAATCAGTCGCTTCCTATAACCATCAATAAGCTTGTTACACCTCTCAACTGGAATTTTCGACCACTCTTCTTTTGCAAACTGCTCAAGGTCTCTCAGATTTGATGGGTGCCTTCTCCCAACAGTAATTTTGAGATCTCTCCACAAGTGTTCAATCGGATTTAGATATGAACTCAATGCTGGCGACTTCTTGTCTTCAACCATTTCTGGGTGCTTTTAGAGGTATGTTTGGGGTCATTGTCCAGCTGGAACACCCATGACCTCTGACACAGACCCAGCTTTTTGACACTGGGCCCCACATTGCACCCCAAAGTCTTTTGGTAGTCTTCAGATTTCATGATGTCTTGCACACAGTCAAGGTATCCAGTGCCAGAGGCAGCAACACATCCCCAAAACATCTTAGAACCTCCACCATGTTTGACTGTAGGTACTGTGTTCTTTTCATGAAGGCCTCATTCTGTTTTCTGTAAACAGTAGAATGACGTGCTTTATCAAAAAGCTCTACCTTGGTCTCATCTGTCCACAAGACGTTCTCCCAGAAGGATTTTGGTTTCCTCAAGTACATTTTGGCAAACTCCAGTCTGGCTTTTTTATGTCTCTGTGTCAGCAGTGGGGTCCTCCTGTGTCTGCTGCCATAGCGTTTCATTTTGCTCAGATGTTGACGGATAGTTCGATTTGACACTGTTGCATTCTGAGTCTGCAGAACAGCTTGAATTTGTTTAGAAGTTGATTGGGGCTGATTATCCACCATTCGGACTATCCTTCATTGCAGTCTTTTATCAATTGTTCTCTTCCATCCACGTCCAGGGAGATTAGCTACAGTGCTATGTGTTAAGAACTTCTTGATTATGTTGTGCACAGTGGACAAAGGAACATGAAGATCTCTGGAGATGGACTTGTAGTCTTGAGGTTGTTGATATTTTTCCAGAATTTTTGTTCTCAAGTCCTCAGACAATTCTCTACTCTTCTTTCTGTTCTCCATGCTTAGTGTGGTGCACACAGACACACAACAGAAAGGTTGAGTCAACTTTTCTCCATTTTAACTGGCTTCAGGTGTGATTGTTATTCTGCCAGCACCTGTTTCTTGCCACAGGTGAGTTCAAACGAGCATCATATATTTGAAATAAAACAATTTACCCACAATTTTGAAAAGGTGCCAATCATTTTGTCTGGCCCATTTTTGGAGTTCTGTGTGAAATTATGTCAAATTTGGCTTTTTTTCTCTGTTTTTTTTGTGTTGATCCAATGCACATAAATGAAATAAACGTGTATACCAAAACATTTCTAATTGCAACAATTTTCTGGGAGAAATGCTGCATTTTCTGGAAAACTTCTAGGGGTGCCGATAATTTTGGCCATGACTGAATTGTGGGAACCAAAAACACAACAATGCTGTATCACTGCAATTTATGGAATATGTCTTTAAATCATTATGAAAGCTTGGTTAACGCAATGATCACATGCATATGTAGTTTTTGGTGGAAAATTGTTACAATGAGAAATTACAAATTCTATTTTGACCGACAAAATTAAAGCAACTGAACATTGTGCCAAATTATGAGATTTCTACAAAATCATTTGTATATATGTACTAAAACATTTGGGAATTTGTGTGAAGCAACGAGGAATGATGTTCTGCATTGCAGAAGTGACATTATGGCGTGGGGATTACGCTTGTCGGTTTGCAAATGTTAATTCTCATTTGAGAAATGCTTCAAAGCAGCTGAAAAAAATTGTAAATAATATATCACAGGCATGTGTTTTGTCGGATATTATAATTTCTGTCTGTACAGAGTACTTTCAGCAGAGGTTAAGCTGAATGTTATGCATAATTTCTGTGTTCCAAGCAAAAACATTTATAATTTCCAAATACATGTTCGTATTACTATTCTATCATATTTTTATTCTATACCAGGAGTGGAGCATGTCTTAAATCCACAATTTGAATTGTTTAGCGAAAGCTCGGGGAAAATCTGATTTGCAACAAAAGATAAAATCTTCCCTGCCACGGAATCACACTGCCATGACCTTTAAGGAGCAGACTGTGCAAGATGCAGCGGCCATGTCTCTCGGTGGACCGGCGGAGTGGAGCCCCCTGCAGGCCGTATTGAATGTTAGGGTCCAGGGCTTCTCCATGGAAGTCATGCCTCAGGTGGTTTGACCCCCTACCCCCTTAATCCTGTCCTTAGCCTTAATATAATCACATTAAATGATTAATGTCCGTCTTTAGCTGGCATCTTGCAACTGCGGTGCTGCAAATGTTGGGAAGGGCTGTGTAGGAAGTGTCTCACGTGGAGAAGCTCAAAGTTGTAGGGCCTTCTTCATCCTGAATAGAAGAACTGCATGGAGACAATTGGAATTACCTTATTTAAAAAAAAACGATTTGGTAACACTTTACTTAAAGTTGTCATCTCTCATGCAGTATAGGTACATTCATAATGCATTATAATGGTCGGTATAAGAATCAATAAAGCATTGCAGCGTCTTCTATTGACAGTCATAAGGTATTATAATATTATAATACTTCATAAGATCCAATGAAGCTCTCATGGTAACACTTTACTTAAACCAGTCATCATAATGCATTATAATGCATTCCTAAAGTATTATAAACACAGCTATAACTATTTATAAAAAGGCATAACACATTATGGCCATGTTTGTTATGCATTATGAATTCTTTTTTAAGTTCTCATCTATAATGCATTGTAGATACCTTCATAATACATTATAAGGGTCGGTATTAGAATGAATAAAGCATTACAGCATCTTTTATTGACAGTCATAAGGCATTATAGTGTTGATTATAATACTTCATAAGCTCAAATAAAGCTGTCATCTATAATGCACTATAGATACCTTGCTTTATACGCTTTATACTGCATTATGAGTACATAATCATTTATAATGCAAAATAATCATGGCTATAATGTGTTATGCCTTTTTAATAAATATTGATAGCCATGTTTATAAAGTTTTATAAATGCATTATAATGTGTTATGAATGTGTTCATAGATTCTATAGACACGGCATTCACAGAAAGTGTTACCAAAGATTCTTTACTTGTGAGGACAGACCACAATCCCTGGCCATCACCTCGCAGTCTGCAAGTGTTTCACAAAAGTGCACGTTGGGATTAAAAAGTAACGTGCAGGTGTTGGCCACGTCAAAGATTTGACAAGCGTTAAATGAATAATCATTAGGCCAGCAGAGAACTGTCACTTAATTCCAGACAGATTCTGTGGTCAACAGAAGGTACCAAAGATTAGACAGTTCCACCAGTACGCACCTTTCCAACACACCGAAAAGATTCAAACTGAATACATCACCATAAATTCTTCATTATCTAAATGCATCCAATATGCTGTGTGTAGGTACACAAATATACATGTGTTTTTTAACTGCCACAGAAAAAAATGTATTTTGTATAACCAAATAAATAAACAAACAAATAAACAAGCTCCCCTTTCAAAGAGAAAAATCACTGATTTCTTTTGTTTCATGCATGCTAATCCTATAGAACAAAGGATCTATTCAATGCCTTCAATACTGAGGAGGGACAATATGAAATATCCTTAACTATCACACAGAAAAAGCAAAGACTATCCTCTATACAAATCACACTTCATTTTCTCTGCCTTTTGGTGAAGTTGGATTTTCGTTTAAATAACATCAGCAGGTCTAATATTGGTACAGTATCATCAGTTGTCCAAGTGTGACAGGCCCTGAGAAATCTATACATCTATATGCAACTAAGTGACAGCTTTATTTTAGTGAAAACATAATCCTATACATTTATATACACTAAAAAAGGCAGTAAAGTAACAACAACAATAAGTTACCTTTGAACAGCATGTAAAAAATATACTAAACAAAATGGCCAACTGTACATAACAAATATTAACTATAAACATTTAAGTATATTTTGAGTACTTTTACAGATAAACAATGTGAGTTAGAAGTTCTGAAGATCAGCTGGATGCACAAAATTACTTCTGAGAAGCCTGTATGCAAGAAGCTGTCCGGTGCAAATCATCATTAGCAACCCGGAACCTGAGGAAGGAGGAACATAACGTTTGTTAATGGTGTGTTATCTGCTAGGTTATCACCTCTACAACATATGTAGCTATCAAACCACACAGGAATCGCAGGGAGCAGAACACTACTACACTTCACTACAAAGGCTAAGGCAGCCGAATGTCCTTCTGCTGACATTATATGACCTTTCACAGATGTTTTTGTTCATCATCATCAAAATGGCATTTTGCTGAAAGCATAGATCAGCCATATTCTTACAACTTCGAAAGGAATCAATTTTAGGTTTTTCTGGTCTTTGACTCTCTGTACATCATGTTTATCCCTAAAAAACATTTGATGCTAAAACGATTATAGTGAGGATCGTGATAAGACTGTAAATACCATCCTCTGGATAGATGCCACACACATCTCCAATTACCTCAAGGATGACATGATGATTAATCAACTAGATTCTGATCAAAATTATGCTAATTCTAGGAGAATATCTACTGTTGCACCTTAAGGAGAGAAAATGAAATGCTTCAGCAAATATTCAATGTCATCAAATGCTAAATTTAAAACTTTATATAAATGCACCATTTGAGGTTAAGACAACTGCACTTTTGTTGTGCCTGCGCGATGACAAAACAGTTTTTGAATCTTGAATCTGTGTGTAATTTGCTTTGGCTGATATGAAAATGAAAAGCACAAGTTTCAAGGATACAGCTTTTAAACTTGAAGCCCAGACCCCAGAAAAAAATAAAGTTAAACATCAAGTTTGCACAATATTGGTGTAACACAGTCACACAATTACCTCAGTTTGACTTACTGTGAGGTGATGGTAGCAGAACAGTGTCATGTTTCCATAGTGACTGATCAGTTGGCCGGATTGGTTAATGAACTCCAGATTGGACTGATCATTCTACCAGATAGAACATAACTCTGGCCAATTGTGTGGATTCCAAAAGTATGTATAAGGGGGAACTTGAAAGGGCCTCTTCAGAGTATAATGTGTTAGTTGTTGATGATCAAGGGCAGGGGTGGGCAATCTTATCCGCAAAGGGCCAGTGTGTGTGCAGGCTTTTGGGGTAACCTTTAGGTCAGCTGTTCAAACCCAGGTGTGAGGACTCTTCAGCCAATCAG
>JAODJU010000005.1:206811-217497 GCA_026776725.1 Gnathonemus echidnorhynchus
TCAGCTGTTCAAACCCAGGTGTGAGGACTCTTCAGCCAATCAGTCCTCTAATTAGTAATCTCATTAGGGAGTTGCAGTGAAAACCCGCACACACAGCGGCCCTTTCTGGAAAGGATTGCCCACCCCTGATCTAGGGTGTTAAGGTTTAGGTCTGTGTTTAGTAGCTTTCATTTTATTGGGCTCACTTGTTTGCTCTGTAATTCTTTTTTTGGTTCAAGCCTCCTTTCTGCTCATGTGACGTGCCTCAAAACAGGTCGTGTTGTACATAATCCTGCATCCTTAATGTATTCTGAAATACCACTACTGTGTGATTAAACTTCAGTTTACATTAGCAGATGTTAAGCACAACGTACATAACATTTTCGCAGATAAACAGGCTTTTTTCGGAAGCGATTATTTCTCAAAGGTACAACAGAAGTGAACACGCTGCGCACTCGGTCCTGTAGGTGCTTACTGCACACACCTCCCTCTAGCTTCATTAACAGCACAGTCCCCTATTTCCCAGAATGCAAAGCATCTTTAGGACGCCCATTATATCCACAGTGAACACAATATCAAGGAGGGGGGAAAAATCTATTAATTTCATGAATTATTAATGGCACACTGAGTGCTTCTTCCCATGACTTTGTTCCTACTTTGTCAGAGAAAGTGTGTCATACCCAGTGCAGCCCACCAGTGCTCCGCAGTTGGAAAATCAGACATCACTGCAAGGAGAGCAGAAGACAGGGACAGGCTAAGCACATGGGCCACTCCTATGAGGAAGAGTTTCAGTGCGAGATTTTTGAAGTGAAAAATCATAATACAGAATTAAACCCATAGACAAGATAACTGGATGTCATAACATGAATATTATTATGCTCTCAACGAAAAATCTAGTTTCACTAACAGAATTAAGCATTGCTTAATTTTGTTTCTTATTCTATTTTAAACATAACCGCATTTGAAAATACAGTACATCCAAATATTAAAAATGGGTATATTTACTAGGAGCAATCAAAGCCCAGTCTACAAATATATGTTGTATATATCCAGAAATATAAATTCAATTCTTTCAGTTTTTTTTAAATATATTTTATTATCCTACATTTCAAATTATATGAAAGTGTATAACTTTAATATTAAATGATACTCTTAACGCTTTACTTGAGGGGGTACAGATAATACTTAATGTATTAAATAACCAGAAACTAAGTGCTATTTACGTACTGATTCCATGTTCGTTCATCATCAGTCAGTCATAATGGTTCATGTATTTCATGCAGTTATTATATTTTGCATGATTTCTGCTTCAGTAGTAACTGAGTTACTAAATGACTTGTGTCCCCTCAAGTAAAGCTTTAGCAGCTACTCTGAAATGATTTTATTGTTTTATTCAGGGTCGCTCAGTTTGCTTTTTCTTCAAATGCAGACCTGAAAGTCTCCAAAGACAAGAAAAGTTGGAAAAAATACGGAATCGACTAATTCCGTTAAATCAATGCATGGTGATACCCTGAGACACTCAGGCGAAATTAAGTGTTTTCAAGATATAAAAAAGCAATATTCAAAGCTATATTTGAAAAATCCATCCATCCACCCTGTAACTTCTGATTCTGGTCAGGGTCACTGGGGTTGCCTGGACCCCATTACAGGCACAAGCCTGGGGTACTCACTTACAGTAAAGGCAAAACTCAGCAGTCTGAATTATTCAAAATAGTTGTTTTCGATCAGTGTCACTCCTTAAAAATCCATCCTTACTTCTATGACGCTCATGTCCCTGTATGTCTCCTGGCCAGAATATTCCGTAGCACGTGACAGTGTTTACCTGTTACGGTGAAGCCGATGTGGATTAGTGTGACAGTGATGGCATAGTCCCACACGCACTCTTCGACCAGCCACCCAAACAGCAGGCCACTGAGGAGGGACGTGACCTCGGTGGAAATCACACTCACTGTACAGGGAAAGGGGAGTCTGTCACACAGACCTGCTGGCTGAAAAGCTAGTTATCCCTGTTCTTCACACTAAACACTGTCACATAGGTTTAGTAGTATTCATTACAACCTTTACCACTGCTGTCACCAATGCTAATAATTGATTTGTACCGATAAGATATGACAAGGTAAGTTCATCATAACATTGCAGTCCTGTTCAAACTCACCTAAATATTTTGGATTTTCCCATGAATCCTGTATAGTGAAGTCAAAAGGTTCCAACCAGATATTAACATCTTCCAACCTGATAATTAGAATAGATAAACCATGTGAAATCAGTTTATATATATATGCAGCAAATGTATTGTTTGAATGTAAGTATGTGAGAACCCAGGCACAGTACAGGTAGATTATTTCCAGATATGGATTTAAACACAGTGTAGTTATTGCTCAGTGAGAGGCCCTCACTGCCTTCAATTCTCAATAATCACATAGTTTGTTAAAAGTTATGCCAGTGACAGTTACCAGCAGGATGTCTGCCAGAGGTATAAAAACAATTGACGAAGTCATATGATACCACGTTAGTGTAAGTGCGTGAGTCTTTGAGGCAGGAAGTGACATTCAGCCGTAGCACGCCACATGCGGTCGGCACAGAGAAAAAGTAAGGAAGTGCTCCGTTTTATTTTTCTACGTTTCAACCCACCTGAGAAAACCGACACAGAGACTGATGGTGATGTAGTACAGGGAGTAGAAGGAGACCAAACAGATCAGCAGCTTCCACAGGACAACCTGACAAAAGACGCAGAAACAACAGTTACTTTATTCACATATTCACCAAATTATATTCAGGTGAAAGATATGCATTTTGTCCAATATATACATGTTCAAAGTTAAGTACACTAATTTTGGACAGACTTGTATTTTCCTTGAGATTCAATATCTAAAATTACAGTACATGAATAATTTTTTTAATGTATCCACTTTTAAAAAGCTCATGATGTGATTAAAGATCCAGAAATGTTTGTTACAAACAATGAGATTAAGTTAGTGACCTCCCCAAGCCGATGCAAATAATATAAACTAAGCAGTAAATAAATAGATAAACAATATATGAAGTAAACTAAATACATAAGTAGTAAAAATTTTATTTAAAGAAATACATTGTAAACATGCTGCGTAAACAATAACTAATGAAGTACAGGTGTGGCAAATGAAGTAGATTTTTACATTAATAGTGTGAAAGGAAGCTCTGAGGTGGGATTCCTGTGGTTCTCATTTCCGAGCTGGTTGGATGCGATGCTCTGCAGGAAATGAACATGCAGACCAGTGTGGGCTCACTGTCACCAAAACATATGGGATCCAGCTCCGGAGCAGCGCTCGATCTCGCCTGGAGTTCCAACAGGCCCAGGAACCTTACCCATGTTTCCTCAGTCTTGGTCTCAGTCGGTGTCTGCCCACGGCGCTTGATTAGCGTAGCACCACAACACCTGCACCAGTAGTCCAACAACATGAATAGAGGCTGGTTCCTTTATGGGGACAGACGGTGGCAGGTAGGGCACCACGGCAACAGGGGACAGACCTAATGGGATTACCAACATGAAAAGCTTCTCTCAAGCTGGCCTGGATTGAGCCCAGTCCCGGCCTGCCGGCCCACATCCACTGCCCACAGCCGCTAAAAATACGTTAGCATCGCAGCTGCTAAAAATACGTTAGCATCGCAGCCGCTAAAAATACGTTAGCATCGTTTGCCTTCTGTACGTCGAGCCTTTGCGTTCGCTTTCAGTGTTCAGGATATTAATTTGGCATTATTTTGTTGGAATATAAGCAGCTGCCAGAAAACTGGGAAGCAAGCCAGACTTGATTTTGAGTAAATTAAATGCAAATAGGTCACACAGCCACTGTGACTGAAGCTACTTGAAATGCTTGTTTTTTTCCCAGTCATCCATTATGAAACCCTTGACATGTCATCGTTGGAGTAGATGACAAGATCTACAAATAACATACTTTTAAGAAAATTCTGAGACCCCCCCCCCCTCCCACAGACACACACACACTCACCCCACACCCCAGCTTGATTGAGGGGCTGGGGTGTTCTACGCAAATCTGCTGACATGCAGCCCTGCCCTGAACTTCATACGTCTAGACCTGTAGGAATGGGCCACAGAAGTAGAGATATCCAACAGAAAGAACAACAGAGCAACAATGTATTTATATGTTTCTGTAATCCAGTGCGATTTGTCGTTAGCCTAAATGAAATGATGCTGTTGGCTCTTTGGCTGTAGTAGCTTCTATGCGCGTAGGTCTGCATGTGAGAAACACTAAAATGCTTCAGATGACACATGAGATATTAATAAAACCAGATGAAAAAAAAAGCAAATATTCTCTACAAGATGGAAACGTTCATGTTTTTGTCATATAAATACAGCACTGACTCCAGTGTTGGTACCAAAAACTAAACGGCAGAAGCGTAACTGTTACAGTCTGTAGTAGGCCTGTAATGTCACAGGTGTCTGTGTGAGAATCCTTTAAGAGTTATTTATTTATTTTTGTTGCTGGGGAGACTTTCGTCGCATACTCCCACCATCCGTCCACAGACAGTGCTTTTTTGTTGACATCTTGTAGACAGGAGGCAGATGGCCCAACCTGGCAGCTCTGGATGAATGATTTAACCACTTGAGTAATTATTACAATCAATTTTGGTCCAATAAAACCATCCAGGGCAGTGGCTCTCGCGAGGCTTCTCCCCGACAAAGACCATGACGAAAGAAGTCTTCACATCTCACCCCAGCGTCTTCCTCGCCCCCCCAGGTTCACCTGGGGTAAATAACCAAGAGTTATTGATGCCATTCTGTGTGACTTTATCTATCGCAGTCCTGCTGTTTCCCATAAATTTAAGCAAATTACTTGGTCAACACATCAGGGTAATGGCGGACTGACATGGGCAAACAAAAAAAAAAACACTTAAAGGGATGTGCCCAGTCACTTAACACAACAAATTAAAATTAGGATTCTGCCTTTAGCTTATAAATAATGTACTTACTAGAAGCCATAATCCAAACAAACGGGAATCCTAAGACTATGAATGATAATGAGATACATGCTAGAAAGTACCCAAACTACAGAACCACTGAAAAGTGCTGAGAGAAATATAGTTCATTGTAAATATTTTATATTCAGAGGGTCTTAGCGGGACTTATAAACACAAAAATTGTACTATGCATATTTGATAGAATAATTAGTTGCATATTGTGAAATATCTAAAGTATAATGTATTGAATATGACTTCCTACATATAGCAAGATGTTTCTTTATAACAACCATTTTGCCACATAAAACTATATGTATCTATTATTCAAGTAATGAGAAGTCTTTCATTTTAGATTGGTTCTTATTGTTGAAGAGCATGAAACCTCTTTTAGGCAATATGTTCAGGAAAAACGTGTGAGAGTGTGTAACATCAGTTAAAGAACTATCATTTGAAATACTGGATAGTTTGCACTTTTAGTCAGACATTAATAAAGTCATCCTTGCATAAATGCGTGACAGATCCCTGCCAGTGCAGTTCTTTGTCCCGAACTTGAACCCAGCGTTGTATGTATTCACCTTCTCTCATAACTAGCATACTTTCTTTTTCCGTACAGGCTTATATAAATGCTGCTATGCCCACATAACGCGGGGCTTCCGCGTTTACCATTAAAATAAATTAAATTAATCGATATGAATGGTTATAGCAGGTTTCAGCAAAGCAATCGGGGGTGCAAACAGTGATTTGTCTGTGCACCGCGTATCACGTGGCGTTTTCGCCAATTGATCGACATTAGGTCAAAGTTACAAGAAATGCTGTTGAACGAACATCTTTTTACCTGCACGTACACTTCTTTTCTACATTGTGCTTTGCTAGGCCTATATATGCCTTTTCATAATTCCCAACTTCTGCTGCCAGTCGTTTGCTGTCGTCGAACTTGCGTTTTGAAACGAAAACGAACTATGCTATATTATAGCGGAAATATAATATTGAATCAGAAATGTCAGAAAACAAGCAGACTTAATGGGACGACTATTAGTGCTATAAACACTTTCTTCAATCACAATATTTTTACAATGAGATCGCTGGCATTCGCACTTGTTTCGTGCGGCTATTACAGTGGCATTTCCTTTACTTGTGTAGCAAGCTGAACATTTTATTTTTAGTAACAAAATGGTAACCGTGCTGGTTTTTATTATACATTTCATTCTGCTCCCGGTACAGTTGCGTCGCACTTTCATCCGCCCGCCGCCCCGATCGCTTATAAGGGTAAAACTGTGCGGCGATCGGTGCTTACAAGCTTAAACATTATTTTTTTGGGGAATGTAGCAGCTAAAAAACTTTCGATGTGTGGCATCATGTGTCTCGGTGTGTAGCTAGAGCACCCCTGCAAGCTCTCGCCCGGCTCTGCTCATGCGCATTGTCTGCTGCCTGGTCAATTTGTCAGTACTCGTGGGAGAATTTGGGTAAGAAACAGACAAATTTAAACAATTGTACTTTAGGATAAACCTGTTTATGCCATAAACGGCCCCCTATATAAATACGCAGTGTTCCGTATTATACTTTCGTTTCAGCTTCGCTGCGATTGAATTGGACTAAAACTTAGCAATAAAGTACAAAACGACTGGACGTGTCATCAATAATTTCAGCCAGGAAGAGGTTCAGTGTGATAGAGTATGTAATGAATTACACAATAAAATTACAATAAAAGTAGCTGCGAAATGTGCCGAAATCGATGGCAAATGTGTTGCACTACCTTTGTTGTTTCTTAGGCACGACTATTAAATGATTTATTATACTCTTTCTGAAATAATACCAGGTCCAGCGGCTGAGAAACAGCAGGAACTGGGCGCTAGTCAAGCGAGCGAGACAAAAATATTTCAATCACCATTTCCTTCCAGTAAGGTTTTTATACAGTTAAAATATTATTTTTGTTTTATTGCAACGTGTCTGCGGGCCTGCGGGTGAGAATTATATAGAGTATATTCCAGCTCCGCCATTTTGGGAAACTGCCTTTAAAACACATTAAATAGTATCAGAGCAGAGAAAAGTGTTTATATGAGATACAATGCATGATCTGCGTCTTACGCCGAGGAGGCTATACTGTATGTGAAACACACCTAGCTCTTATATTGATAACAAAAACCGCTCTTAGCCCCGAAACGAGTCTTTAATAGCCGTAATACTCGTAATAAAAAGTATCTGGGTGAGAGAGCATGAAATAAATATTAACTGTCTTAAAAACAAACCGAGGGAATTTGACAACAATAGACCAGGAGAAATAGATTCCAGGCAATCAACACCCTGTTTTCGCGCTTGAAATATAAATTAATTTTGTCTTAATTCAAAAAGTATTTTCGTGAAATTAGCTGATTTAAATGTTTTGGTCTCTGCGGACACATATAACGTGTTTTGCTCATTTTAGGTCGTATAAAAAAACCGGCACGAGCGTGTAAACTTTCTTGAAATATTTTATTTTTCATAAATCGGCGATTTGCTTAGTTAATGTGGCTGGCAGACTGAATGCCATCACTTAATTTTATACGACCAAGATGCGCATATCGTAAAACGTTTAATTGCAACAAGTGATTATAATGGCAAGGGATCCATGAGGAGAGTGGCCATTGCATATTTACATTTACCTCAGTCTAAGTATCAATCACGTCAATAAAATGCGCGTGAATTTTAGTCTCCATTTTTTGCCGAGAGATTTCATTGTTGAATAGGTCTTGAAAGTTTCAGGCGCAGAATTGTATAGAATTGGACAACACTCACCTCTAGTGGCAGGGTGTTGCTATTACAGTATTGTATGATTTTTTTTTTTTTTTCTAATCTATTGTAATTCTCAATTTTAGATGGAAATACGGGGGACTTTGTTAAATGTACACACCTTCCTCTGGTTTTTCTTTAGCTGGAGAAATGTGTATAATATGTAAAAAATATTACTTGATATTTATACAGTATGTATTTGTGTAGACTGGTTTGTGTTGTCAAATGTTTATGTAAGTATCAAACAATTTTCAAATTTCTTTTTCACTTTATGTATGTGATGCTCCACTTCAGACATAATTAGTGCAATTTTTTAAGACGTGGAGCAGTTTAACTTAGATTGTATCTGTATAAAACATACACCTAATATAGCAGTGGTGGGCAGTCTTATCCACAAAGAGCCGGTGCGTATGCAGGTCTTTGGGGTAACCTTTAGGTCAGCTGCTCCAACCCAGATGTGAGGAGTCTTCAGCCAATCAGTCCTCTAATTAGTAATCTAATTAGGGAGTTGCAGCGAAAACCCACATATACAGTGGCCCTTCCTGGATAAGATTGCCCACCCCTGTAATATAGTTTAAAATGGTCTGTTATATTGAACTGTTTTTATAAGTAGTCCCTTTTTTCTCTTTTGTGTTAGTGCCCATGTTTGTAGCTCAGGTATCACCTACATTTTGAACCGTTTAGAAGCAGGTGCAGTCAGAAATGTTTTGTTTTGAATGAACACCTGGTTATAAAAGAAACATGTCTAAATGAACATGTGTCAGATCTGTCTGATATGGAAGAATCGGCTGCCAGACCTGGCTGCCCTGAATTCGACGTCTACGGAGCCATGGACTGGACAGACGGAGTCGGAACTCTGCCCGGCAGCGAGCTGAAGGTATGAGGCGCAGCTCTGAGAGGAGGCCTATGCCAGTGAACTGGCAAATGTAATAAAACGGTGCCATTTTGCCTGTGTTAAAGTACTAATGTCAGCACTACACACAGGAGACTTTATTTCTATAGGCAAGAAAATACTCAGAGGGAATCCCTACTGTTTAAATTTTTGGCAAAAATAAAACTATTAATTGGCATCATCTATAAAAATTAGCTCAAGCGTTTACAGATGAAAAAATGATACTTTCTGATCCCGTGTGGATATACAGCAAAGCCGAAAGGGGGAATAGGCAATATGAGCCGAGCGTGTGAGGTCACCCCTGTCACATGACACAGGACTCGGGTGGCGTACTGAAGCTGCCTTCTTTTGTGGCTGTCAGTTTCGTGTGAATGAGTTTGGCGTGTTGGAGGTCATCACCGAAGATGCAGAACCTGAGGGCATTAAGAAGGCTCATGCCACCACCACCTGGGCCATTCCTACTGCTCAGGAAGGTAAGCACTGCCTGTTTTTGCCTTCTACAGCAGGACATTGTAGTTGCATGACACACTGAGGGGTGTGGTTGCTCTGATCTGTAAGAAATGTATAATTGGTTGAGAGACAAGTGCTCCATCTAATGGACATCAGGTGTACTGCATCCAGAGTAAATTTTCTTGTCTGCAGTTAGTACACCAGTACATAACATCAATCATGTCAGTAAGCCATAAATAAGGCCCAACTCATCAATTTACGGAGGGGCGAGGGGCAGAACCGAACCGGTGTGGATGTTTATCTTGCAAAATGGTGTACTTCTTCCTTTTCATTTTAGAAACGTCTCGTAAGCCGAATCTCAGGCATTTTTACAGTTTTAATGTTTGTCAGACACTTTTCAAACAGAGGAAGTGTCTCGCTTGCGTTTCCTGCAGAGGCTGAGTTCCTCAGCTCGCTGTAACACTCGCTGTTATGCGTCTGCTGCACCACTGCTGCTCCAGCTTTCGCTGGCCATGCGCTGCTCTGCTCCCACTAAGGTCATCCATTGCGTCTGTGTGTAATTATTCCGCTTATACTGAACAGGGCACTTAGCTAGTACTGGCTACCTTTTATATACAGCAGACAAATTGCAGTACAGGAGTGTGAGTGATACAGATCAAAACAGAACAGAGTTTTTTGAGGCTCACAGATATTCACCTTTTTTTTTGGGGGGGGGGGGGGGGGGCCTATTTTTTTTATCCCCTTTTTTAGGCCCAGGGCAATGTGGTTTATAGCCAGGGATTGACATAACTGGTACGCAAGTACGCGTTCACCTTTAAAAGCAATACGTTCAGCAGTCGATTGTTGTAACAGCGTGAATGCGTACGTATTTTATGTGCATTTGCGCCGATATGACAAGAAATTATTGCGCATTTTAACCTTTATATGCTAATTCGTACTTCTTTTGCGGTATGGAGGTTCAAATGCACGATAATTTCTTGTCATATCGGCGCAAATGCACATGAAATACGTTCACATTCACGCTGTTACAACAATCGATTGCTGAACGTATCACTTTTAAAGATACTTTTAATGAAAAGTCATCTGGCCACCTGCATAATCCTCTCACACTTGGGCCCTTGAGCAAGACCTTTCGCCCTGACTGCCCTTTGCATGCTGACTGATCCTGCTGTTGACCCCAGACTTTGATCAATGTGCACTTTGACCCACAATGTCAGACCAGTGATACACAGACCAAAACACAGCTTCCCCTGTCAAGTTAATTAAGGTCTCTGCAAGGTTCATCTTAGTGCTTAGTTCATAGATCTGTATCAGTCATTAAATTTGTGCACAGTCAGGGGTGCGGTAGGGGCATGGCTACCCTGGTAGATTCAGGGGGTGCAGAACTTTACAGGGGGCCCTTGAACACATAAAATTATATGTGAAATTGGGCGGGGAGGGGGGGACCCAAGGTGACATTTTGTCAGGGGGCCCAGAATTTCTAGCTATACCCCAGTGTACGATAAACCAGCAGGTGGATCCAGCATCTTCTGTTTACCGTGACTGAAACTGTGCCCTAGACCTGACTGGGACTTCAGGCAGGGTGGTGCTAAGGACAGGGACCCAGAACCAGAAGGTTCTTAGTTTGAATTTCAGCTGGAAGT
>JAODJU010000005.1:217597-228124 GCA_026776725.1 Gnathonemus echidnorhynchus
ACTGTTGTTGTAAATGTTTGTGTGTAAATACCCACACAAGTTGAGGTTTAACTATATTTGAAAACCATGAAAATGTCATCTGTTAACACAAGTTTCACAACGGTTTGGACTCAGTGATTAATGTATTCCAGAGAAAAGAAACTTTGTATTGCTTTCATTTATTTAAAATTGTTATTGTAATACATAAGTCGTGCTTCAGAGATGTGGGTCGATCCAAATGATGGTGGCGGTGGAGGCCTGTGTTCATTCCTGTTCACGTGTCCCCTTTTGCTAATTAACTTCGACGGGATCCCGAAGGGCTTTTTTGGGGATTTTTCAATCAGATTTTGGAAAACACCTTTTCGGTCATGTTAGAAGTTTATCTCTTTGCTGGCCAATTTGTACTGTGTGTAAAAACTGATGCTGCAGGATTGCAAACACATGTCTGCCACATTTAGGGTTTCATCCGGAGTACACACAGAGCTTAAGGGTTTGTCATATATAATCTCTGTTGCTTATTGTTATTGTTTTTCAGATGTGTGCAAGCTAGGGTGGAATGCAGTTTAATGTTGGGGAACGTTTTGGAAAATAGATCTGTTTCTCCATATGGCAGTTGTTTGTTCCAGACTTTCACATATTTTCAGACATCGGCCAAATTGTATCGTTAGTGGGGCTGGTGTTTGGTGGGGTGGGGCTGGTTATTGGAAACAGGCTGGACACCAGGATCAAAGAGCCAGACTGTAAAGTTGGGGTGCAGCTCTGAGCTTGTCAGAATGGCCTGAAAAGCGGCCCTCAGTCTTGCTTTTTTGAAGAGAAACTGTTATCGCCTTAAAGTTATAGGTATATCGAAGTTCTGTCATTTGTTGCTCTGATTTAATGATTTTCCCCAAATATGTAGCCGAAAATCTTATTAACCTAACAGGTTTAAAATCACATAAAACACAAAACAAGATGAAATGTCTTTACATCTTTCAACTGTATTGCACGTCACCCACAATAAACAATTTGTATGATAAAATGTAATCTTGTAAATGTACATTTTTTGCTCTGACTTTTTGTTAGTTTTGTCATTTTTTTTATCATCTTTGTAACTTGTGCCCAGGATAGGATGAAATACTTATCTTTATTACAGAAATAAATGGTAATAACATAAAACCCATTTAACTACCTCAGAGGCAACATCGACAGTTCAGGCAATGAAGTTATGTAGTTTGATTCTGTCTTCCAACTAATTTTAAAAACGAGAGAAAACCGATATGTTACACTAATGAGTTTGTGGGGATGACCCAGCCGTTCTCGTCGAGGGCGGGACGCACGCTTTGGCGCGTTTCTGGTTTCTAATGACCTGAAGGAGCATTGGCTGACCTTGGAGTTTGGGGGAGTAATGGAGGTAACCTAGTGAATGTCCCCGCAGCGTTTTCAGCCTCCGCCCCAGGGAAAGAGGGGGGCCCAGAGCTGCCATGGGCCAGGCCAGGCCTGGTGTGTGTCCGCTGCCACAGAAAGGGCTCTTCCGTGGACTTCCTGGCCGACGGACGACACTGCAGCGAAAGGTGTCTCCGGCAAGACCAGCAGGAGTGAGTTTTGGTCCAGTTGGGTTCTGTGCTCATGGGGGGGGGGTTATTATTAGTGATGGACAAAATGACGCTTCACGAACCATTTGCTATATTTTTCTGACCCCACTAGATGGTGTGTATTCAAAAAAGAGCACAATGCATGCCTCAAAGGAAGCCAAGAGCACCATCTAGTGGGGTTAAAAAATAGAGCAAATGGTTCATGAAGGGTCATTTTGTCCATCATTAGTTATTATGTATGGTGATTAGTGTTTGAATTGAGGGGCATTAGGGGGTCCCAAATAAGACCCACATGAGAGCTTAGGCACACCATGTAAGTGAGAATAAATGCACCTGGGGTGCCCACGAAATGACCATCATATAAAATTTCATTCAAGAACTATAGCTAAATATCGCTGGAGGCGATATATTTTTTCAAAGGTTCACGTATGCCAACCATGGAATCCGCAAGACTTGTGACACAATTTGAACACTGATTAATGGAATCTGACTTGATTGGATCTTGTGGTCTAGAAGAACAGAGGAACTGGAATTGTTGTACACGATTAAGCCGTTATGATGGATTATACATCATCCCTCTGAGTCACGTCACAGGAAAAAAAATCGAGGTCACGACAGGTATTAATTATAGCGATTATGCCCATATTTGTGGTTATTAATAGCTCAACAGTAGCTCATGATGCTGCTCGCAGTTCCTGTACTGCTGGTGGTGTAGGACAGGGATGTGGTTGCAGAATTTGATTCGGATGAGGATCAGTATCTTGGACAAGCAGTCACAGCCTTCAGAGTTTAAAGGAAGTTGTATAGCATAGTGGTTAAGGAGGAAATTATGCTATAAACGTTGCTGGTCCCAGTACAAGGGCGGAGAGCTACCCTGAGTGGTTAATGTGGTAAGCGGCAGAAGTTAAACAGCTAACATCTCATGGTCTTCGCATTTATAATTTAGTTATAAACAGGTACTACTGGCCTGCGTCAGACACAGAGGCGGACTGGCAGACTGGCGCAGGTCCAGACGGAGGGTGTTTCAATCAGTGCTCCTGCAAAGGAGAGCTGTGGTCATCTTCAAGTGTGATTCCCTCCAGAGATGTGCCACTGCCATGGCAACAAAGAGAAACGGGTGGGGAAAGAGCAGAAGCATTTCCGTGTTGCCTGACAGAGGCTCTGATTTCCATTAGTGCAGTGTTTCCCAGTCCACTCCAGACAGTCCATGTTTTTGCTCCCTCATAGCTCGCTGCCCGACAGTCCACATTTTTGGTCCCTCCTAGACCTACCAGGAACTGGGAGAGAACAAAACGTGGACTATCTGCAGGTCTCCGAGGACCAGACTGGGAAATACTGCACTAATGGGATCAGCCAATCGATGCCTGACCTGCCTCTCTCAGCTGCCAGTAGTCAGGTGACAGGCAGAACATTTTGGATGCCGCAGACAGTAAGACTGTAATGAAGCAGAAGCCACTGATTCAAATACGAATGACGTCAGGGTGAGAATCGCTGACGCACATGTGCTTTCTATTCACTTTATAGACAACAGAAACCTGGAAAGCAGTATCTTTTGTGTTTTACAGGTTCTCTCTTCATTTATTTTTATAGACAAGTCTGTGGTGTGAAATTCCCATACTTGTTGTAGAAGATTGTAAGTAGTAAAAACTGAACACGTTTTTGATTCCGCTCAGTACTGATTTCCCCAGAATGGATTTTACTGCTGTGAGTGCTGTAGAAAAATTAGAATAGCTATTAATTGTGTACTGATGATGGGTCCACTGTAAAGAGGCCCCATATGAAACCGTGTGTGTGTGTTTGAGCAGGTATATCTTACCTTAAGGGGACACAATGTCCCCACAACGTGATGAATTCCTGTTTTTTTTTTTTTTTTTTTTACTCAATTTAATAAAAATCTGTGACTGCAATGAAAAAACTAAAAATGCAAAAACTCTTGTATTTTGCTTCGTTACTTATGGTTATGGTTAGGGCTGGGTGGGGGTTAAGGTTGTCATAGTTAGCGTTAGCATTTTTCCCATAGAAATTAATGAGCGGTCCTCATAAAGATATGTTTACCCATCTGTGTGTGTGTGTGTGCGTGGTGCCACAGCATTTAAATCATCCTATCCATTAGAACCTAGGTAACTAGCAGTAACAGCAGGGTGTTTTCTGTCCTGCCAAAGGGAAAAGGACACAGCCAGCACCAATGGCGAGGCTGTCAGCGTGGGGCGAAAGCGGTGTCTGGTGTCACGTGGGATCCCGGCTGAGGAGATGGAGATCACGGCGGACGGCCAGGACGACGACGAGGACTACGTAGGTGTCCGATTCACGGCTCTCTTACCCCGGGGTGGGTGGGGGGGGGGGGGAGTGGGGAATGGGCCACAGAGATGTGGGTGACATTGGCTGTTGGCTCTATTTATCAGCAGATGACATGGGTCAGTGATATGTCTCCTCAGTGCCCCCTAACCCGCTATAGCGATAACAGCGATATCCGATCCCGCAGAGGAACCCGGAGTCGAACTCAGTGCCCGGTTCCTTGTTGTGCTTTTCCACCTGCCCGGCCAATTTGGTTCTCTAGCCAGTTGGGGGTCTTTGCCTCATTGCCGCTTTAATTCTGTAGCATAGGAGACCAGACATATATTCAGCAGTGTGCAAAAGTCTTGGGCAGTCAAAGAAAAGGTTATTTATCTGGCCAGTAAATGTATTATTTCTCAAGAAACTCAATTTAACATTAGAATATATCCAAACGAACAGTAACACGATAAAAAATAAACAAGAATTTCTTCTGTTCTTCAAAAACTTACTGATATCTTCTTGGACAGCTGGAAGAACATCGCTTCAGTTCCCAAACCTCTCCTCAGGGACTCCCCAGCTCAATTAATGAATGAACTTAATTAGTTCAATAACTCCGTTAGTTCTATAATTAGCTATACCTAGTGTGCTAGTGGTCGAGTAAATAAAATCATGGATGGTTACTGTAAATACAGAGGTTTAGAAATGGCTGGGCTAACACACTTTGACAGACATAATATCAAAGTTTTACACCAAGATGAAGATCAAGTAAACATTATGTTCTTTGGCAAGCTACAAATTTTACACAGTACTGTATATTTATTTTTTTCCACTGTGGCAATGTGCTAAGTTCCTGTGAGTCCCGTGATACAACTGATGAAGAAAAGCTATAAAAACTTGCGTCTGTCTCCTAACCAAACAGGAAGAGAAAGCAGACAGGAAGACAGCACGAGGGCCGAACAGGGGTCGGCGAAAAAGGAGGGGGGACGCAGCCTTACTGAAACACAGTAAGTAGGAGGGCCTGCTCAGTGGTGCTTTTCAAGCAGGCAGTGAGGTAGACACCCTCCACACGTCATCGCTCATTCCTGACAAATTACACTTCAAAATGCTCTTTAAGAAAACTCAATTCTTTTTTTTTTTTATTTCTCCAGATTGATGATTAATACTTGTATCCTTCATGTATCATTTTATTGTAATTTTTCTTGTTTTTCAATTAAAAAAATTGAATTTCTCTTGTCCTCTCGCAGCTGTCCCTTATGGGGGGAAGAGAAAGGTGTGGTGTTGGGCCTCGTACCTGGAGCGGATGAAAGCCACTGCTGCCCCCAGCAAACTGTTTAAGGAGGTGAGATGCTCACTGCTGCAGGGGACCCTGTCTGTGTCACAGTATTGGGGGGGGGCCCGGTGGGGTGACCTGAATGCTGTTACTTAAATGGAGAATAGTAGTATTCATGTGACCTACAGAACAGAAGTGCAGAGCACTTAAAAAAGACCAATCCCATGATTCATTGCACACCAAGTTTGTTCTTCAGAGGTAAGTTAGCAAGACTGGTCTTGCCAAGATCGCGAGTACAATCTTTGCGTTCTTGGTATTAGGAAACACCCAGAGTGGCTTAATATGGGTTATAGGATATGGTGGTTTACAGTTTAAATATACATTCTCATTAATATATGTGGATATTCAGAATTTTATGTTAAGCACTTATTCAGTAATATTTATTTTTAAAAATGATGGAATGAGTAAATATTAAAATTATGAAGCACAACCTTACCCAAATTAGCAAAATACTGGTAATATGAACTTGCTCCATAGCTTGCTTATTGTCAGCCTGCTGCATTTGGGCAGATCCTCGATGATGTGTTCTGCCCGTCTGATGGGCCGCTTTTCTGTTTCAGCACCAGTCGTTCCCACAGAATAAGAACAGCTTCCGCGTCGGGATGAAGCTGGAGGGAGTGGACCCGGAACACCCTTCGATGTACTGCGTGCTGACCGTGGCAGAGGTAACCGCAGTGCATGCTGGGATACTGGCTGGTTTATGAGTAGCCTGTCAGATAGGCCCTGTGATGACGCTATACAATAACACAGCTGCTAACTAGTCTATTAGCGGCTGTGATTAAAAAGCTACACAGAGCTCTGGATTATTTCCCACTTACACAGACAAAACCTCCTGTGTAATGACTAAATGTGATTTTAATGGCCAGTAATTATGTTATATTATATTTCATTATTGGATTTTTTTATGCACAAGACCAGACTAAATCTCACATGGGGATCAATCTATATTACATGTCTAAAAGAAAACATTTGATGCAAATACAGTGATCCCCTGCTATATCGTGGTTCAGCCATCGCGCCCCTGCTATATCGCGGTTCAGCCATCGCGCCCCCGCTATATCGCACATCACAGTTCTCTGCATATCGTGTACCTTGCTTGTGGTCCGATTGTTCTGAGCAAATTTTTGTGAACCCATACTGAACACATACTTTATTTTTTCATATTCCATTGCGTATACAGAGAAAGAGAGAGAGATATTCATATCCTTAGCCCGACATCCACATACCATATGTGTTTCCAAAGTGTGTTTTAATAAGGTTACATGTGTTTAAAACGTGTGGGAATGGTATTTGAAGGCTTAAAGTATTAAAAAAAATAAATAAATGTATATGGTCTTTCTATATCGCGGATTTTCACCTATCGCTGATGGGTCTGGAACACAACTTCTGCGATAGGCGGGGATCACTGTAATATTTAAAAATACAGACTTATTAGTTTCCGTGGCAACTGATGAAGAGAGCAGGGCACATTGACGATCACCTCAATGTGGATTTACTTACAGGTCTCAGGCCACAGAATTCGACTGCACTTTGATAAATATTCCGACTGCTATGACTTCTGGGTATATTCAAATTCTCCTGACATTCACCCAGTTGGATGGTGTGAGAAGACAGGACACAAGCTGAACTCCCCAAAAGGTAAGTTCTGTGGAAGGACTTGGCCTCCTTAATGACAGTACAGTGTCTCCCAGCCTAGTCCTTGAGGAGCCCCAGACAGTCCACATTTTTGCTCCCTCCCAGCTCCCAACACACCTGCACCAGATATTTGATGTTCTTGATTGGCTGTGAGCTGGGAGGAAGGGAAAATATGGACTGTCTGAGGCCCCCGAGGACTGGGTTGGGAAACATTGCTAAAGTAAATACAATTGTCTTGGGTAGCAGAGGTGATGGAGATGCCAGTATTTTAGGGTACGACTGGTGCATAATTGACAGCACAGTATGCATGGGCTGCCTAAGGGGCTTTCTTATTGGGCAGGTATGAAAGAGGAGGAGTTCAGCTGGCCATCTTACATCAAACTGTGCAAGGCCCAGGCTGCGCCCAAAGCCCTGTTTGAGAACCAGAACACGGTGAGTACCCTCCCGTTTAGCCCTGGGAATCACCCACCATCTCCTAATTGTGTTTTCACCCTTAAATGCTATAACCCTTAAATGCCGTGCTTTGACCCCTAAATACTGAATGCTGTGTTCTGAGTATAAGTTCTGAAAAGAGCCTTAAATGCTGTGTTCTGAGTATAAGTTCTGTATAGAGCCTTAAATGCTGTGTTCTAAGTATAAGTTCTGTATAGAGCCTTAAATGCTGTGTTCTGACTATAAGTTCTGTATAGAGCCTTAAATGTTGTGTTCTGACTATAAGTTCTGTATAGAGCCTTAAATGCTATGTTTTGACTATAAGTTCTGTATAGAGCCTTAAATGCTGTGTTCTGAGTATAAGTTCTGTATAGAGCCTTAAATGCTGTGTTTTGACTATAAGTTCTGTATAGAGCCTTAAATGCTGTGTTCTGAGTATAAATTTTGTTTAGAGCCTTAAATGTTGAGCTCTGACCTTACATTGCTATGTGTATGGCCAGTGATGCACATAAGTAGCACGCATTCTCCTTTAAAAGCGATATGTGCGGAAATCAGTTCTTGTAACAGCGCAAACGTGTGCTTATTTTATGTGCATCTGCGCAGCTATGACAAGAAACCACCGTGCATTTTAACCTTTACACCGCAAATTGAGTCCGGATTAGCATGTAAAGGTTAAAATGCATGATAATTTTTCGTTTGCATTCTTATTTTATGTGCATTTGCGCTGTTACAACAATCGACCGCCGCACGTATCGCTTTTAAAGGTGAGTGTACTTGCATCATTGTGTACGGATTATATGACCGATAAGTACAGACCAAAGAAGCACTGTGCTGTGCGGATATCGCGGGGCGAGTCTAACGGACTGGACTGCATCTGCATGTTGTACGGTAAAGTCTGTCAGCGCAGTTTTGCCGTTTTAGATGATTATTTATGCTCTGTTTGTTCAGTCGGCCACCACCATCATTCGTGTATTAATGAGAATCACCAGTGAACCAGGGCAGTTGGGATTTAGTGCCACTAATGGCTAGTTAACGCTGGGAATGAGTCTGCTTTCCAGTGCTGTGTGTGTAGCGCGATTTTCCACCTTTGGGGCACCAGTTCCATACCAAAGTTACCTTCCTTTAATTATGCTTAGTTAAATTTCAGCCCAGTAGTCTCACTCTCACTCCATACGGCATCATGCGTGTCGTCTGTTAACTTGCAGAGAGGCCTGAAACATGCCTTTCAGCCTTACGGGACAGTACACACTCTCCTTATTGGATTCCTCAGTGTATTGTCATAATGCTACGAAGAAGAAGCCGTCGAATGAGTAGGAATGAGATGTACATAGTAAATAGATGAATAATGTTTGTGAGAGAAACTGGTTGAGAAGCAAAGCACCCATGGGCTGTTAGCTCTGCCTGTATTCAACCTTTGAACTTGTCAGCTAGGCACGAAAGGCGGGGGGGAATGTAGGGGGGTAGGGGGGTTAGGAGAACCCATGCCTTAAAGACTGACGCAGGTGCTGCGAAATGGAAATAATTAGCCTGCTTTTATATTCCAGACCGTCACCCCTTCAGGATTTCGAATCGGAATGAAACTGGAAGCCGTCAACAAGAAAAACCTCGCTTTGATCTGCGTTGCCACAGTAACGGACATGGTGGATAGCAGGTTTTTGGTGCACTTCGATAACTGGGATGAGAGCTATGACTACTGGTAAAGCTCCAGCACTCTCTGCTTCTATTTAATCGCGCGTGCGTCTGAGTAGAAAACCCCAAGAAGTACAACGTCGTCTGACAGTGTAGTCAGTTTGTGGACAATAATGAGAACAGTCATCACCATCACTATCTATCCATCCATCCATCCATCCATCCATCCATATACACTGGACAGGATGACATTTAATAATAATAATAATAATAATAACGTAAAATATTGATTTAATTGGCCTTGAGTGTGTCCTTTTGTCTTTCACTTGTACGTTTTGTTGTACTCTTCTGATCTGTAGTGTTTGTTGAGGATTTTTGAAGTCAGTTCTTTTACCCAACGGGGCATTTTCAGCACTGTTAATACTGTGATGATGTAATAGCTCAGGTTAGCTTCTGAGGTTGACGGATGAACCTTCCACGCTGCACACAAACCACAGCTGCCGCTAGCAGCTTCACTTTCGCTGTGATTTCGCAGCAGAATCCTTGATTAAATTCTTAGTGTGTAGTTCCAGATAACAGCAGCAGGTGGTGCTAAGTGATCGGTTATACCAACAATTTATTTTTCTGGTTTAAATTCTGAAATGTACTACGTTTACAGTGTCTACGTTTATAGTGGTATTTAATAAATACCCTAAAGAATGATTTCATTTATAATTAAAAGATAATAAAATCATTAATGTTATATGATAGCAAAAGGGTTAATATAATTTATAAGCAGAACACATTACCGCTATGAAGTATCTGTTTAGTTTAAGTGAATACTCGCTGAGTAATTTGCATTTCCCTTTACTATAGCTAACAGGTCAGTGTTAATTGGATTACAGATGATATTTTTTTTCTCTCTTTGCTTACTTCCTGTCGGCTCGCATGAAGTAAAACAGAAACTCTCCCCTCTGTTCGGAGTCCATGCCCCCTACTGGCTGACTTGCTCATAAATGCAGATGGCGACAGAATTCCTAGGCGTCCGTCTGCGGGCTGGGGGGCTGAGAATACAGGAGGTGGAGGCCTCCGTGGGGGTCTCTCATTACCGCTTCTCAGGTCGTGGGGGGCGGGGTGGGGTGGGGTTTTCTCAGGGCTGGGGGAGCGTCTCGCAAGAACATGCACGCACTCGCCAGAATAGGTGGAGATGATCATTACTGCCATGGAAACTGGCAGGATGGCAGCCGACTCTGAATGGTAATGCCGCGGTGAGCTGTAAGGGTGTAACTGCCAGGAAGGACCACTGACTGGGGCGGATTCTAAGCCACACGTTGGGATTTCAGGAACATATTCAGTACAGACTCATTCCAGGAACACCATTAATAAGCATACCAGTAAACTCAAAATCGACATTAGTGGCTGACTTAGTAAATACTCCTTAGTGGGGTCGCTATGGCAACCTGTTACATCAGCTATAAGCTTTCCTAATGAAGTCACTGATTCTGCGGCTTCAGTTAGGTTTAAGTGATGTCATTAATGTAGTGACTGAGGTGACCCCCCCCCCTGCTGTTGGGCTGCTCTCGGCTCCTGTGTTCCTTGAGCGAGGGCACAGACACAGAAATGGTCTCCCAGCATGCTTTGTGAGATGACTGTTGGGCGGGGCTCCGTAATCTGCCCCCCCCCCCGCCCCATACGGCT
>JAODJU010000005.1:229225-246500 GCA_026776725.1 Gnathonemus echidnorhynchus
ACAGGGGTGGGGGGGGGGGGGAGGGATTTGGGATTCCTGCCATGATTTTAAGCAGGTAATTAAACTGAATGGCTTTCCAGGTCTGTTCTCCAGCAGGTCTTCTAGAATCCAGATGTTATATTTGTAGTCATAAAGTCGCCCCCGTATTCTACAGTTTGCAATAGCTGGGCAACATCATAGAGATCTGGAATAATAAGATGAGATGCAAATGGGACGCCGTGTGTCAGAGACAAGCGTGTTACCGCGGGAGGCGGTGACATCGAGTGCTTCCCGCTCCTTGACCACCTTACCGTCGTGGGATACAGCGCTCAGCTGTGCTGTTGACATGCCGTCGCTCCGCGGTGCAGATTTGATTTGCAAAAGGACACATCACACATGCAGCTGGATGGATAACTAATATGCGTTGGGTTGGCTGGATTAGCAGGCTTCTGAAATCCCAAACTCCGCCCCCACTTTGCACTCGTCGGTTGGCCTGACTGGCTTCCTACAGCCTGTCTTGTTTCCTAACCAGTGTTTGTGCAGTAACATTGTGTCAGAGAAAGTGCATTGTGAATAAGAACAGTGTGCCCAGCGTGTCATCTCAGTTAATGAGACAGCCATGGAATGTAATGATTTTAGGAGGCAGTCCCCGCTTGGACCTGTAGGGGGCGACAGTGTTGTGTCATTGGAGGCACTCTACACGGCTATCATAACAACCTGTCTGTCCCTCACCTCAGACTCCTCTCTATACCCACTCACTGCCCTCCCACCTCTGTGTCATTACACATTATCTCATAATATTTATATTTTCCTAGCTCTCCGCTTATCCTCCGCGATATCCCCCATCCTCCCCCCAGGTCCACTTTGATGGCTGGACCGACGAGTACGACTACTGGGTGGATGCTGACAGCCCAGACATCCACCCCGCCGGATGGTGCGCCAAGACAGGTCACCCCCTCCAACCCCCCATTTGTGAGTGGCTCTCTGGCGCCTCCTCGTCCGCACCACCTTCCCCTCTGACTGCACATAGAGCTGTGGGTTTCTCGGACAGAGGCGATGTGCCTGGTTGGCCGAGGTCTGTCTCTGTAGAGGAATTCGATGAGGGCAGTAATGGACAGACAGATTTCAGGAAATTTTGTTTATTCTGGCATCTCACGGTTCTGCCATTAATGAAAGTCGGTAGCGCCTATTCACCAAGAAGCCACTGTGAAGTCCAGAATGTTCTTTCCCGCTAATCCTTCCACCCTGCTGGTGTCCATGGTAACAGAAACTGGGGCCGGCAACCAAACCGGAGTCGGAGTTTTCCTGGGACCGGGCCAGCATTCGGACCGTGGCCGCATGTGACGAAGGCGAGTTCGGCGAGTTCCAGGCTATGCTAAGCTCCGCCTCTTCCTGTTCCTCACAGGCCCCCAGGAGCTGCAGAGTGTCTGCCCCACTCCAGGATGCAAGGGCGTGGGCCATATCAAAGGGGCACGCTACTCCGGCCACCACAGGTAACCCGCCCCCGGGTGTCACCCAGAACGGCGCCCCATGTGACCACCTGCGCTAAAGGCAGACACAAGTATACAAATATGGCGTCGCTAGAAATTCTGAGGCCCTTAATAGCATTTTCTTGCCCCCCTCACTAGCGTTGGCACATTCAGTTTGAAAAATAGGGGGTGCTGCTCCTCTATTTGCCGTGGGAGGGGCGACACCCCATGACGTTTATACGAAAATAGGGGACAAATCACTGATTTCCGGCATTTCGTTTTCGAGATATGGGGCGAGCACATGATATACGACTCTCCCACCTGCCCGATTTTACGTATTCTGTTATGTATTCAAGGGTCCCTGTAAGGTGCTTGGCCCCCTAAATCTGCCCGTACTGCTCCCCATCCAAATATATATCATATACATCACCGGCAAGGGGACACACACCTTTTTGAATGTGCCTCTGTCACATACTGTACAGATCCGACTTTGCAGCTTAACGATTTATATTCATGATGCTGGGTAGTTTAAAAACAGGAAGTATGTATGACACACATTCTCACCTATGTGTAGTTTGCCGCGAGGTAATAATAGTAATAAGGGCACCCTGGAGTGCTGCAAATTAAAAACTGTGAAGAAACTGATTCTACCTTGAATGAGGTAATGTAGGAAGCTTGCCTGCGCCTTGCGCCTGATTGGGCACAGGGAAAGGCTATGGAGATTCTGATTGGTTGGCTTGGACCCAGCAGGTCCAGGTGGCTGCACAATGTTGGAAAAATGTCAAGAATCATGATGTGAATATTGTGATGTTTATAAAGCAAAAAGCAAGGAGTTCAGAGTTTCCCCAAAATAAACTTTGGCCGAAGAGTACTTCAAATAAGTTGGCGAAATGCCAAGAAGATGGGGCTGGCTACCCTGGGCTGTCCTGTGTGAAGTCCAGACCTTTCCGTAAAGATGTGGTTCACATTGAAACGCTGAGCAAATCTGGCCGTGGTTTGGTGACCGAACAATAATAGTATCGAGCGGAAATAAGTGATCTGACTATCTGATTCTAGGATTTTTTTAAATCATAAGAGGGGCTCTAGTTCACATAGAGGGGGCTGGCATTATCATTAGCCAATGAAATGTTTTGAATTGGTGAGTGACAGGGGAGACGACACACCGGGGGCCAATCAGCTTTCAGTATTCCCAAAGGGCCTATGGCCCCGCCCCTGAATACACCCTTACTGATAATGCATAAAAATGGCACGTCAGGGCGATACGAGGGAGGCATATCAGAACCATCAATCATAGCCCAGTAGGATAATAGTCCAGTAGGATAATAGCCTGGTAGGATGATAGCCCGGTAGGATGATAGCCCGGTAGGATAATAGCCCGGTAGGATGATAGCCCGGTAGGATGATAGCCCGGTAGGATAATAGCCCGGTAGGATAATAGCCCGGTAGGATAATAGCCCGGTAGGATAATAGCCCGGTAGGATGATAGCCCGGTAGGATATGCGCAGCAGCATCACCTTCCCATCAGCATGTGAATTACTTAGTGTTCTCCAATGGTGTTACTCTTCTCTCTCGCCTTCGCCCCCGTGAAACCCGAAATCTTATGTGAGGGGGTGGATTTACTTCCGAGGCTCCTTTGATGATAGCCCAGCACCGGGGGGGGGGGTGGGGTCTCTGCATCTCCGGGGGGTTTATTGTCTCTCCTTCGTCATGCCAAGCATCTGTGCCGCTCTGCTTTCAGTGCCGTGGGATGCCCGTATTCTGACATCAACATCAACAAGGACTCGGTGCTGCCCGACCGGCTCAGCGGCGAGATGCCCGGCTCGGGTTTGGTGGCGGCCCGGCCCAGAAGGGTGGACGGGAGCCCGGACACGGCGGGCGGCGTGACCGAGTGAGACCCGAACCAAAGCATGGGGAGAATCACTTAGGGGAACAAAGCTCACTGCCAGGAAAGGGCACCCATGTGGGTCAGGGTGGTTTGGGGCACCACGGGTACCCCTGTAGCCTCTCATTTCAGGGTTGGAGCTTAATTCCAAGCGCCAGCTCTGTGTGGGGGTGGATTTTGCATGTTCTTCTCATGTTTGCTGGTGGTTACTCTGGACACTTCCATCTCTGCAGTCCATAGACATGCAGTTAGGTTAACTGGGGTCAAATTGCCCATTTTGTGTGTGTGTGTGTGTGTGTGTGCAAATAGCACATTATTATTTCATATATTATATTACATTATATTGTAGATGAATAGATTAGTTGTATTTGAGAAAGTCCTCTTTGTGACAGCTGTAGCTGTAGTTTTAAGATGCAGTTTGCAGTGAACCACTGTCCTTCCATTTTCAATTGTCTCTGGTCCAAACCCAGATATGTGCCATCGGGACAGACGTGATATTTCTCATCCCCTCCCCTCTTTCCACCCAGCAAGCCCCCGGCCCCCAGCGAAGCGAAGGACCCAGAGGTGGCTGTCTCCGAGCCCGCGCCCAAGAAGCCCGTCACCGGCGAGCCGAAAAGGAGGTCAGCCATCTCCGTCACATAAGACCTTCGGCTGTCTTTAAAACACCCCATAGCCCCCTCCCCCACCTCGATGGTCAACTGCGCCCGGTGTGGAAATAGCCGCTCGTTCATTCCCAGCTCGGTCGTGCACCCAGCTGGCCCGTGCTTAACGCTGCCGGTGTGCCCCCGGGACTCTGATGTGCTGCGCGGCTGCCGGCTGCAGGAATCCCACAGCGCGCTGATGAAGGTTCTCCAGCAGGATGCATCCAGGCCCTGCGTGTCTGTGCACCTTTAATGAGAGAATCAGCCATTCGCTTATGACGTTTTTACCTAGATCCTTGACAGCATTTGTTAGGTATCCATACGCAACCAGTGGCTCCCTCAAAATGTTTTTGCAGTAATTTTATGACATATATCCAGGGCAATCTGTGGCCCTTTATGGCTAAAAATAAGGCATTGAAAAAGTATTAAGTGTTATTGTAATGTAACTAAAAAGGAGTCAATTATACGCACATTTTCCCCATGACTACACGATCAGTGCTGCTAGATTTTTCTAGATGCTCTTGGTTAATTCGCTTATCGAAATACACACAGCGTAAATAATTAGTTAAACGTGATGTCACAGGCGTGCTTTTCATGGAAGGTGCCGATTCTTCGTGCTTGGTGATCGGTGTTTTCTGAACACTCCGCTGGGTTACAGCAGAAACCGTTTGGTCTCTTGGTGACCGACAGAAAAACAGAGCGAGCCAGAGTGCGGTTGCTGACGTGACGTTGTGGTGTTTCAACAAGCCCTGGAGAACGATAGCCTTTGGTGGTCCAACTTATCTGGAATGTCCTTGGGGTCACCTGAAGGTCGAGTGCTTTAAGATGTTAGATCTTGGTGTCTCTGGGTGAGCAGTTAGGTCGGTTTTCAGTGTTACGGAGCTTTCCAGCATTTCAGTGTTCCTCGTCACCCACCTGGGTATTATAGAACTTACGTATCCTTCTCTCCTCTCGGAAGACGGCAGTGGAATGATAATCCTTCATTTATTATTAGACATTATTTAGATGTAGATTTCTTAGAATGTACGTAAGCGCGTATGGACGGCAGCCAGTGACCCTTAAAACCTGAACTCCTCATTTTAAGTCACATGTGACAGAGCTAAGGTACATGTTCTGCAAAGAAAATCCAGACAGTTTCATGAAACGAAGCAGTTTGAGTCCAAGTGTCCTCAGCTAAATATGAGCCGCTGCGACTCAGCGACCCACACGATGCTGTTACTGAACGCAGAAATTTTGTCATTACGGGGAAGGCAGTGAAACGTCCAGGGTTGGTTTGTTGCCCAGCGGGTACTGAAAGTTCCATCTGCCCCTTCCCCCCCCACTGTCTACAGGGTGGGACGGCCTTGCAAGCAGAGAAAAGTAGAGGAGGTACAGGAGGAAGAGGAAGTTGAGAGCGAAGTGTCCTCCATAATGGAAACCAAAGGTATGCAATCACTTACACACAGATTGGGTATCTATACCTTTATGGGGAGTTTCTATTAATTTCTTCGGGCAAAACTCTAATCCAAACAATAACAATCTTAAACCCTACGCAGCCCTAACCTTAACCATAAGTAACCAAATGAAATACAAGATATATTTCAGTTTTTTGATTGCATTCACATATTTATATGAAATTAAGCTTTCCCTTTTGCAGACTGAAAAAAATGCCCCCACAACGTCAAAATAAAAGGTTTTCTTACATTGCAGGGATATTAGGTCCCCGCAATGTAATACACACACACACACACACACTCTTCCTTTAAAGATATCACCAGGAAACAGTGAATCACAAATATGTTCCATGTGTCCTAGATGTGAACCCAGCCCTATCCAGCTATTTTCCGATACTCAACTATGGAACTTCACTAGTAAGAAGACTTACGCTGCATCTCACTGACTTATTATTTTTTTGTCATTTTTTCTCCATTTGTCTTAAATTGGTTGTGCGTGTAAACAAATAAAAGGCGAGTGAATCCAGCACATGTACAGTCTGCCAACTCCAGGGGGCTGCGGTTCAGCATGAAACCCATTTGGAACTGGCTGCGAGAGGGCTTCTCTGTTCTGGTTTTAGCATTCAAAGCTCGGCGCTCATTTTTGTGTGACTGGTCAGCTCCGAACACTTCATGCTGCTGCGTTTGTAGTCCAGGCGATGACCCTCGAATAAAAACCGAAAGTTACGCAAATCATAGTAATGATGCTCAAATTACAAGGTACTCAAATAACAATGAATATTTTGAATGTGCAGATTATTAAAGCCTCACGGCTGAAGCCGCTTAATGTAGATCTAAAGATTTGTGCCCATCGACGCTCTAAACCGGTGTTTCCCATCCCGGTCCTCGGGGTCCTCGGGGGGCCCAGACAGTCCATGTTTTTGCTCCCTCCCAGCTCCCTGCCAGACCGTCCACATTTTTGCTCCCTCCCAGCTCCCTGCCAGACCGTCCACATTTTTGCTCCCTCCCAGCTCCCTGCCAGACTATCCACATATTTTCTCACTCCCAGCTCCCGGTAGGAGCAAAAACGTGGGGTAACGCTTTACATTAACTGCACCTTGATGATGCCCTTATAATGCATTCGTAGAACATTCAGTGTCCCTACGTAAAGCTTTTATAGAGCATTCATAAGAAGCATGTAAGTATACCTTAATATCCTAACATACCTTAACAGCCTTAATATACACTAAAAACAAACATTATATGATAATAACACAAATTATAATCATTTAACCTGATAATGTTTGTTATTTATTTATATTAAAGCTGTTAAGGTATTTTAGGATGTTAAGGTACTATGAGTGTCCTATGAATGTATTATGACAGTTCACTGAATGTTCTATTAATGCAAAATGAATGCTTTATGAAGGTGCAGTTAATGTAAAGCATAACCAAACGAAGACGGTCTGGAGGTCCCCAAGGACCAGGACCAGAAACACTGCTCTAAATGTATCGAGGAGAAGCTTTGGACAACAGATTGAAAGCGAGATATTGGAAGGAGAGCAGAAGAAGCAGCCGTCCATAACCCCTTATGTGGAGCATTTAGACACGGACATGTTCTCCACTGAGAATGCTCTTTGTTCCATTTTACCAGAGAAATACCTTACATATTTTCATTTTCACCTGAGGGGTCTCTGTGAAGAATTCCAGCTAGCTGTGTTTGCTCATGCTTATTACCTGAATTGAATTCTGCGTGACATAAACATCTTCTATGTAAATCTTTCAGGAATCCAGCTAGCAGAAATCCTTCTGGCGGCAGTAGCAGTCTGAGGTGGTCGCCCGTAGGCGGGTGGGGGTGTGAGACGGCGGGCTCTCTGCCTGCTGAACTAGCGCTGTGTCGCTCGACATCTCTGAATGTCACGGTGACCTTCTATCAAAAGCAGCGGAAGGCGGTTAAAAGGCTAGCTGTACTCCGCGTGTGTCTGCGAGCGGCTCTGTTAGAGGCGGCATTTATATAAGGGCAGACGGGAGAGATCGTAAATAATTACGCTGATTAGCCGGGGTGGCGGCAGCACAGGCACGACAAATCGACGTGAGTGGTAGTAAGCGAGGGCCTTTAGAGCGAGAAACGCAGACCGGTCCATTTCCGAACCGTTACGAAAACCTTCTGGTTCCCCAGCATCCTGTTCCTGCACCGACACGGTTCCACGACGGGCGCTCCTCAAAGACGGAGCTTTGCCGACCGCAGGAATGTGAGTCACGTGAGAGCAGGGCAGGATAAGCTGACACAGTAGCTAGCTTGATTATTGACAGCGATTAACATAACGGCACATTCATCGCATACAGCGATATGTGTGGCAATTTCTTGTCGTAACGGTGTGAATCCATACTTATTGTATATTATCTTTGTTCCCTTATTTTTATGGGTGCTTCATTTCTGGTACAAAGGGTAAAATACACGTTAATTTCCTGTCATAGCAGCATAAATGCACATAAGTACACATTTACGCTGTCATGAGAAGAAATCGGCGCGCGTATCAGTTTACGCAGCGTACCAGTTACGTCAGTCCCTGATTATTCTCCTGTAAATGCTCTTCATGAACGTGTATATCTGTTTGACAGCCATGAAGAAAAAGCAATTCCATACACCGTCTGCAGACCCATCCCCCCCGCCACACCCCGACCCTGATTCTGCATATTATATTATCAGTAATGCTCCCCCACCCCCACATGACTTAGCGAGCCACCTTTTCTAGCCCAGTGTGCTTTTTATGCACCTGGGGATGTAGGTGAAACGGGAGCGCTGGTGGAGGAGGGGGCTGGGGGTGTTGGTTGGGGTTTTGGGGCTTTGACCGGCACTGGGTGGTGTACAGTACGCAGGTGCCATGATAACGAAGCTGTGTGGAAAATGACCCGGCGCTCTACACGGAGCTTCTGCAGCTCGTTACGGACTCCTGTGGATCGCGGCTTCCCAGAGCTGCCTACCACGGCCGTTAATAGAGCATAGTCTCCCGTATCGCTTCTGCAGCATAGCTGGATATCCGGGCCTCATTAATTAAGAATGATGAAGCGGTCCAGGGAAAGCAGGAACCCGGCATTCCGCGTGGACTGGGGTACTCCCGGCTGCAGATATATCGCAGGAACTGAGGCACGGCCACGGAGCGGCGTGTCGACTCGCTGCAGTTTGCCAGCCACATGCGGTGTGCATTTCGTGAATGGACCTCCTCTGCAGTCAGGCAGTGGTCTCTGTAGCCAGAGAGACTCTGCTAGACCGGCTGGTTTCAGTATGTGAGGTATGCAGATATGAATGTGGCCAATTTGGGGCAGTCAGAGAGGTGGTTTACATTTAATTCATGTTATATGCTTAGTAAGCGTTCAGGGAAAAGAGATGCATGGAAAGTCGTTGGTGTTTCTTTATTAGAGCAGTAATCAGAGTCCCTGTTAAACCCATGGCTGACTTACATCATGAGCTCGTTTTGTATGGTCTGTCTTCCTTCTCTGTGATTTTATGGCCTCCCATTGGACCGTTGTGCCATAATCCCGCCCATCCATGGGTTTGGGGGCCATCACTACATAATATTCACAAATCTCTGTCTTCCTCTTATGTCTCCAGTTATCACTCCCACTTCCAGTTAACTTCTGATTAAACTGGGAGACCCCGCGCTGTCGATGTGCTTCCAGTAACCCGTCCCCCCTGAGCGATCAGACCGGGACGGACTCATTTGTCCTGTGATGTCATCAAAATGAGCAGAGCGCTCTGCTTCACTGCCATTTCTCTCTCTTCTGTGGACTATAACCCCTGAAAAAACATTTATTCCTCACCTGGGGCGATTCTAGGATTTGACACGGGGGGGGGGGGTTCAGTTCCCTGAAGAATTTATGGGAAGCCATGATAAAATTGCCTGCCTGAGTGAGTCCTTCACGATTTAATTTGCCTAGGGGGCTGAGACAAAAAATAGGGAGGCAGGAGCCACCACCCCCCAAATCAAGTCTAGAACCATCTATGTCCCTCACAGTGCCTTCAAAAGCCTGTGATGTACAAAAGAGGCCTCCCTGACCTGCACTCCCCTGACCCACACCTCCCTGACTCGCATCTCCCTGACCCACACCTCCCTGACCTGCACTCCCCTGACCCGCACCTCCCTGATCTGTGCTTCCCATTCCTGCACCTCCCTGACTCCCGCCTCCCTGACCCGTGCTTTTCATTCCCGCACCTCCCTAACCTGCGCCTCCCTGTCCCGCCCCACAGAGCTCACCCTCCAGCAGGCTCTGCACCAGTCAGTCTTCATGCCCTGCGCCTCGCCCGCCCCCAACGTGCCCCTCTGCTGGGACAAACACAGCAAGCTGCTGCCCACCGTGGCCGGGATCACGGCCAGCAAGGTGGCTGAGTGGACCGTCGAGCAGGTGGGTGCAGCCCTCGGACCGTCACCCTCTTTGCCGACCCGCTGGGTTTCTGACGATGTCGTTGCCGTGACTTTGGGGTTTGGGCTGTGCTGAGTTTGATCCTCTCTGCCGATTTTGTGATCACTCCACAGGTGACGCAGTTCATCCAGGGCCTGCCAGGGTGTAAGGAGCACGTGCGCACATTCAAGGAAGAGGTAAGATTACACCATCGCCACGTGTGGAAAACCGCAAACAGAGCTGAGGTCAGTAATATGCGGTATAGCCCTGATCACTGTGGTTGGTAACATGTGGTATAGCCCTGACCCCTGAGGTTGGTTATGTGTGGTATAGCCCTGACCCCTGTGGTTTGTAACATGTGGTATAGCCCTGACCCCTGTGGTTGGTTTTGTGTGGTATAGCTCTGACCCCTGTGGTTTGTAACATGTGGTATAGCCCTGACCCCTGTGGTTTGTAACATGTGGTATAGCCCTGACCCCTGAGGTTGGTTTTGTGTGGTATAGCTCTGACCCCTGTGGTTTGTAACATGTGGTATAGCTCTGACCCCTGTGGTTTGTAACATGTGGTATAGCCCTGACCCCTGTGTTTGGTAATGTGTGGTATAGCCCTCACCCTAGGGCTGATATCAGTCATCTATGTTAGAGCAGGGGCGTCAGAAAAGGGGGAAAAACATGAACATGAACAGATGAGTGTTTAGGGCTGAACAATATTAGAAATCCTTAGGTTTTTAAATAGTATTAAAATCATTTCTTTAATCACATTCCTTCACAATGTGACTATTGCACGTGTACCCATTGTGATGTCACAATATACATCACACCCCGACCTATACCGGGCCAAATTCGGCCCCCCAATGTGAAACTCCTTCTGACGCTACTGTCTAAGGGTGTTTCTATCAAGTTTTTTAAATATATTTATTTTATAAATATTTTTAACATAATTAAAATGTTTCACAACTAATGAATATGTTGCCCTTGACATGAATGGCCTTGGATTTGGGGCTGTGATTTTTTCATTCTTCTCCCGCGTCAGGGTTAATGTTAGTTATTGGTGAACACGCTCAGTTTTTCTCAAAAAATATAGCACGTGTTTTTCATAAACCAGATTATATGTAATTAAAAAGGCACTGGATGGCAGTTTCAGCTGAATATCGAGCAGGTGGCAGAATGAGCAGCTTCAGCAGCGTGTCGTCGCTGTAGATTCCTGGATTCAGATTTGGCATCATCAGGGTAGTCCAGTCCGTGTCCCTGTCACTCAGCAGGAGGACCCGGGCTGGCTGAAGTGACAGGAGCACAGTCACTCATTCACACAGACGAGCTTTGATCTCGCACAGATTACCAGCTAATCGTTCGCTGGCTTATTGCCGGTGGCGGGAAGAGGGAAGGTGATTTTATGGACAGTTAAGATGCGAGTCGCACTGTCTGTGCTGCTGCGTAGGGAAACGCTTTTCCACTTGCTTCCAGGATTACGCTTCTGGAAACAGGCAACACAAAATAGCAAATAGTATAAAAATATATGAATAACATTGAATAAATGAATAAATAACAATGAAGATGAAGTAACTGCAAAATAAACTTAGAGAGCAGTGTATCAACAGTTTGAGAAGATGGAAAAGATGTGGAGTGTTAGTGGGTCAAACAGCTCCAGAAGCTTCATGTCAAGCTTTAAGTTACGTGTGAACTTTATAAGACGGTGTTTCCCAATCCGGTCCTCGGGGACCCACAGCCAGTCCATGTTTTTGTTCTCTCCGAGCTCTCTGCCAGACATTCCATATACTGGGAGCTGGGAGGGAGCAAAAACATGGACTGTCTTTGGATCCCTGAGGACCGGATTGCGAATCACTGCTATAAGAGGTTTAGCTAAAGGCTTGCACCATCATTTCGTCACAAGCTCGTCACAAGGTTCGTCACAAGCAGAGTAGCCCTTTTGATATCCACACAGCATCTCCCACATGGTTATCGGTCAGTGATGGAAAGCAGGGCCTGTTGTTCTGCGTGGAGGGCTTCCTGATGCTTCGCTCTGTGTACTCGGCAAAGGGCACAAAAACAAGCCGTGTTTTTCTCCGGCGACGCCCAGAACGGAAAGACAAACGAGGGCCAGCTGAACCGCAAACACACAGCTGTGGTGTGAAGCTGGTGGCCGCAAAGGCAGCTGTCGCTCTCATTAACAGCTGGGGCGCCACGTGCAGAGGGAGGGGCTTCTGTCCCCCTGCTCCCTGCCATGTTTCATTATCTTTTTCAGTCCTCTTGCCATATAAGGATGGACTCTGGTGACTGGAAGACTTCTGGCTCTAAGGTCCAATATTCCGTATAAGGAAGGAAAAGCTATTATTTCAGTGGTGAAACCCAAATATTATATGTGTAGAGAAACTGATAAAAACACTTTGGGGCGTAGAGGGAGCAGTGTCGTCTCACACCTCCAGGTCCGCTCTGTGTGTGTGTGTGTGTGTGTGTGTGTGGTCATATATGTATTACATTGTGGGGACCAGTTGTCCCCACAGTGTGATAAAAACCTGTTATTTTGACCTTTTGGGGACATTTTTTCGGTCCCCACAAGGGGAAACTCAGTTCTATGAATATCTGTGAATGCAGTCATAGTTAGGATTAGGGATTTGCTGTGCTGCTTGTGATAGATTACAGGTCCCATGCAACCCAGACTGCATTCATAATTGTCATGTCAACCTTAATGGGGAAAAGCAGACTATGGATGTTTAGATGGATGTTTTTACAGTCAAGGCGAAAATATTCTTTGGTAGAAAAACATGTCCGTCGCAGATATGAAGCAACTGAATTGTCTCCAGTTTGGTTTGTCAATATTACTCTTGGTGAATTTGATAAAGGTTGGAGATTGTGGTAAAAGATCGAATTCTCTCCTGTCTCCGCTAGCAAATCGACGGAGAGGCATTTCTGCTGCTGACGCAGGTGGACCTGGTAAAAATCATGTGCATCAAGCTGGGGCCAGCCTTAAAGATCTACAACTCCATCCTGATGTTCAAGACCGCCGAGGACTCTTACAATGAGCTCTAATGTGGACAAGGAGCCAGGCGTCGGCCAGGTTTGAAGCACAAACTTCTCTAAGGAAGTCTTATCTCATGCAACCTAAATGCACATGAATTCAAATCAATTGCACAGATTATTTTTATTTTCAAGTTTTGTTTGTTTTTTCTAGAACAAACAGATCTTTGGGTCCTGATGACAGCCATAATAAGCATGCAGAGGATTTCCTAAGAACATTTCATGCCACATCAGTTTTCAAAATTATGTTTTGATTTTGGCATAAAATAAATTCATAACCATGTCTACTGATGAGTTTTGTAAATATTATCAGGGTTACTAGGGTACTTTTCTCAGAACGATACCTTTAAAATTTTGGTTTATTTTGCTATGATTTAATCCAGAAGCATAGTCAGCCGCAAAAATCTTTAAGTCTCAACAGGTACAACCAAACTTAATCCCTAAATCAGGGTCTTACTCAAATTGCGAGTGTCAGCCTTAGATAGTGTCTTTCAAATTAAAGATTTTATGTGCTGAATCTAGCTGAACCACTTCTTGTGGACTCCCAGACCACGCTGTAAGAAAACATCGAAATGTCGTGATTACCTAGCAGAATAAAGAGTAAAACGTGAATTATTTTGACCATAACTGCCCCCTCAATCTGCTTTAGTGCTGTGGAAGGCAAATCATTACTTAAATTAACGTGTGAAGTATTTTATTTTGACTTTCACATTCATAACACTAGGTTCCAATAAATCTTGGCCACTGCAAAAGTAAGTGATATAATTTTATGCTTAAAAGCTTTAAGTAGCTCCAGAAAGCTTTTAATGCTCTTCCAAGTGACTACTTTAGCACATGCTGAGAAGACCATAATAAGGTCCGTGTTTTATTTATAATTTATCGACTTCGTCTGTTTACAGAATCGCATAAACACATAAACAGTAATATGCAAGTTTCTTTGTCAAGTGTGGTCGAGCGAAACATTATGGAAGCAAAACAAGGACGGGAGGGAGAGGTATTTTCCAGGGTTACATTTGTAAGGGGTATACCGTTATTTATTTATTTAACGATGGTGTTTCCCAGTGCATCTCGGATGAATGCAATGTGTATGAAATTGTGACGTGAACGTGGAAAAAAAGCCCTATTTGTTTCGATGCCTGTGACGAGTGCGTGCGCTCACTCAAGCCTTTATCTGTGACTTATCGATACGCAAATAAACTTGTCAATTATTGGTCTTACGTCCTGTTGTCGCACTGTCGTTTCTAACATCCGACTGGACACTTGAGTTACGATATTACCTGCAGGTGTCTCTGAGCCACAACGAGACAAAGGTATTTGGGAAAATGGGAGGAAGAGAGGGTACCGGGGATTAAGTTTTTTTTTTTTCCCCCAACTTTATTTATCGGTTTTCTAAGCAGTACTGAATTGAAACAGGAGATTAATAAGCATATAATGAATAATGTACCCAGGATTAAGTATGAGAGAAAGGGTAAGTTTGGGCAAAGTGAGTCCCAGCAAGGTGTTTAACTAGAGGTGCTACTCTAAAATATATGGTTAAATAAATTGGCAGTAATTGTAACGTGCCATATTCAGTGTGTAAATTGGGTGATATATGTTTTTTCATACCGTCATACCTGCTAGACATTTCACCCCGATATATGACAGTATTTAAAAAAAAAAAAACATAAATAATATAGGCTATCGGAGATAGCCTAAACGGGCTATTCGGTGTGGAAGATGCGGAGACAGCTCCTTGTTGAAGAGATAAAAAGGTCGCCCTCCCTTTATTGACACCGCTGTCAATGCCCGGTCTGCCGCACCGGCCTCATCTGCGGTCGCATGCGCACTAGCGTCCACGTACACCACGCACTCTCCGCCAGTTCACAGCGTGTTCACGGCGAATTTGTGTTTTTATAGTAATAACCTACAAATGCGCATTAATCTTTGCCTTTTAAAAACTTTACTGAGACTTTAATCATTGCTAATGCTATGCATTACAGTACATCGCCTCCGTACAGCTTCAGATTAACATAAAGAGGAGCATCTATATTTTGGGGGATTTTTCATGATTTCTAGATACCGGGGTATACCGCTCAAGCCTACAATGCAGTGTTATAATTAATATAATAAATTATTTATTTTTGTGATGTTGGCCTGACCATTGTGGTTGGTAATGTGGGTAGGATTAAGCTTTAACTAAAACCAAACAAAGCCCAAAAGCCATTACTTAATCAAAATAGCTATGTTATTGCTGCATACTAGAATTCCTTTTTAAAATTAGATAAATCCATCCAGTCCAGTGTTTGCATAACCATGTGAAATAATTGCATGCATTGAAAATGAATTCCATACAAATGTGGACTATTCATTTACAAGTAGTAAGGAATTCTAGAGGTAGATGATTGCTTTGGCTCTCTTCTTTTATTAGAATTTAATTCCATTTATAAGTTGCATTTTCTCCATTGTTTTGTAGAGGGTGTGTGGATTCTTCCTTATCAAGGAGGGTACAAAGCTGCCCAGATTAAGGCAAGCTGAGAATTTTTAAATGTTACATTTGCATTGCCTGAGCAAGCCTCATTAAATGACATTATCTGCTTTTTTCAGAGCTGATGTGCAACATAAATATAATTAAAAACAAAAACGTAGTATGCGAAAGCTGGGATGCGGGGGGGGAGTCGATAATTAATAGGAATCCGAGAACTTTTGAACCAGACGACACAAATTAGTGAACTTGGACTTTTTAGCGTCAGTGCACTAGGATGTTGACAGCCACCATTACAAATACTCCGGGAAACTCTATAGGAAGCACTGTGTCTCACTTTCACTAATAAATTCATGCCTCTCACACTTGTTATGAATGACTGGTTGTCATGTGAACTAACTAACCCATTCGATCTGCTGCCAATTTACCCGGTGAGCCTAAAAAAAGCAGCTGTTGGTTCCAATAGAAACTCTTCTGAAAGAATACTTCTGTTTATGCCTGTAACATGTATAAGAGAGTAGATGGATGGGACCACTTTCAAATAAACCCTGTCAAGTTTTATTTTTAGTTTGTCAGTGAGTAACACGCTGGTCTAGTCATGCCAATAAAAAGCAGAGGTTTTTTGTAGTGCAGCTGAGTTCCTGAAAACTGAAAGGAATGACATCAAAGCAAATTAAGAACAGAATTTTTTTTGATTGCAATATCTCTAGGGTACAGGTGTTTGTATAGTCTGCCTACAGCTCGGTAACAAAATTAAACCTTGATAGAATCCTCCCACGCGGCACCACCAATGACCAGAAATAACACAAGCACATTTCATTCAGACGTCCACCGTGGACTTCAGCACTAAAGCCTCAGTATTCCCTCTGATCCACAGGGGTGGTTCCCAGTGAATGGGATGTAATTTAGTGGTACCTTGTCTGTGAGTTATTGTCTGTTGTCTGTCTGGACAAACTGCATGATGCAGCAGAGCAGGTAAACGGCAGAGAGATACCTCACTGCTGAGCATGGCCTGCTCACATGATGTGATCACCTGAATTATAAAGGGACCTTCAGTTACCTCTGAGACCCTTGTGGATAGAGTTTGAACCAAAGATTTAAGTACCTTTGCCCCCTACCTGCAAACAGACAGGGAGTCCTTTAAGGAGACCAGTGCATGAGTCCAAGATCCAGAACTTTCCCTACATACGCAAACACTGTAGTCGGGCCTTTCGCAGATGCTGATGAGAAAGATTTGGCTAATGTTAGGTCAACTGGATGCATTTTCAGCTCATGGGGAAGGCAAACAAGGTGCTCACAGCATACAGAATGCCCAGTTAGCTAACTGGCTAAGCAGGCTAAGCCTCCGTGCCTGTGATAGAAAGACTGCCGGTTTGTGCCCAGCCTTGGCAGAATTGCCCCATCTGTGGGTCCCTAAGTAAGACCCTTAACCCCCCCCACTCCATGGGTGCTGTTGCAGGTGGCTGCCCTTCACTACCAACGTATGTGTTTGTGTGTCATGGAGAGCAAGATGGGTACGTGAAAATAAGATTTCCCCCTGGGGATTAATAAAGCATCGTCATCACATTTAATACACTTACGTAAACAAACATCTATGAACCTGTAACAAAACCATTAGTTGAAAAAAATAACAAAATACCCACCATTTTATCTTTTGACATTTAAATACCCAGTGACCCTGGCCAGGATAATATATTTAGTGATAATATTGAAATATTACTGCTGCTTAGAATTTGTGCCATTCCACAGAAACACTCTATAAAAACTTTAATTACACTATGTAACCTCAACCAGAGCCCAGACCATTTCCACATAATTTTCGGCACTGTGATTGCCCAGGAAGCCCCGAACCACTGCGACAAAGCTGTCCCAAGCTTCCTTTTCCATGCTACTGAGTTTCTTGGGGAATTCTATGCACTGCAGGATCGTCTTTAAGTCTGAGTGTCCATTTAGGCAGGTAGAACTAAACCGACATGAGTGAGGAGCACCTGTGTGTGTGTGTGTGTGTGTGTCTAT
>JAODJU010000005.1:252192-295231 GCA_026776725.1 Gnathonemus echidnorhynchus
AGGGACCTGATCACCCAACATCGATACCCAACCTGAATGGCAGGACACAAGCTCACAGAAAGGGACCTGATCACCCAACATCGATACCCAACCTGAATGGCAGGACACAAGCTCACAGAAAGGGACCTGATCACCCAGCATCGATACCCAACCTGAATGGCAGAAAAGCCCCCCAGCCTTGTTCCAATGTTGAATGAAAACACTTCCCTGAACAGAAGAGGCTCTTATAACGGCCATGAACCAGCCAACTTCATACGAATACCCTTGGTTTCGGAGTGAGATCTGAGACTAGCTGATGTTCCCATACTTTTGGCCATATAGTATCAATTCCAATAAAATGTTTCATAAACTTAAGCTCTTGCTTTTGCGAAAGAGACTCACAAATGGAACACTGCTCGCCTTGTAAGTAGACTTAGGGTTCTTTTATTAAAACTGCAAACGTGTTTGGTGTTTTTGCACGTCACAGACATGTGGTTACCCACATAGCAAGACGAGACTGAACCAGATCTGGGCCAAATGTTGTTCAAAAATTGCTGCAGATCTGTAAACCAGATCTGGCCCAGTGTCCTTTTTGCACAACGGACCAATACTGGTCCAAATCCACTTTCTGCATTTGAAACGGATAAGAGCCATGTATGGGCCAGATTTACGCTGAATGTTACCAAATCTGGCCTGTATCTGCACCAGAGCCAAAAGCCAGATTCAGGTTGGTGAGTGGCTCAGTGGGCTAAGACCCTGAGTCTCTGTGCCTGCAGTAAGAAGGTTGCTGGTTTGAGTCCTGCCCCTAGCATTGGGCACTGCACATTAACTGACCCTGTGCTGTGATCCCCCCAGCTATTGAAAGTGAGGTGGATGAAGAGACGCCTTCCAATGTACTGGTCCTTGTGCAAATAAAGCTTTTTTGTTGAATGTGACTCGGACTCATTTTTTTCTCCCAGACTGACTGCCGACCATTTGTGCTCCAGGTTCCTACCCAGCCACATGTGGGTGGTGAGTGGCTCGGTCGGCTAAGTCTCTGTGCTCGTGAGCAGCGGGTTGCTGGTTCGAGCCCCAGCCCTGGTGGAATGGTTGCATGTCTGTGGGCCCTTCAGCAAGGCCCCAGCTCTGGTGGTGCTGTGTGTTGTCTGATCTATGGGGGGACAAGATGGGGAAGGTGAGGAGAAGCTTTCTAGTGTAGCTGTGCAAATAAAAGCTTAAGTTCTTCTCCAGCATCATAACTAAGGATGCTGGAACACACACTTTAATAAAGGCTTCTTTTTCCATTAGTACAGCTACACCTCTTCCTCTCGCCACCATACCTTGGTAGTCAGAGCACAGGGTCAGCACTCCACAAGCTGGGGGTTAAAGGCCTTGCTCAAGGGCCCACAGACATGTAACCATTCCACTGGGGCCGGTGCTCGAACCAGCAACCCGCTGCTCATGAGCACAAAGACTTAGCCCACTGAGCCACTCACCGCCCACAAGTGTCTGTGTAGGATCCTGGAGCACAAATGGTCAGCAGTCATTCTGGGAGAAATGAGTTTGAGCCACATTTAACAAACAAACATGCTTTATTTGTACCAGTACATTGGAATACTTCTCTTCACTTTCCATAGCTGGGGGGGGGGGGGGGTGGCACAGTGTAGAATCAGTTAATGTGCAGTGCCCACTGCTGGGGCTTGAACCAGCAACCTTCTTACTGCAAGCAAATAATCTTTGGCCATCAAGCCACTCACTGTCCCTCTTTGGATCAGCTCTGAATTTAACCTTTGACTCTGGTGCAGATATGGGCCGGGCCAGATCCAGATTATGGATCTGTGGCGATTTCTGAACAACCTCTGGCCCGCATCCAGTTCAGACTCATCCTGCTACGTGGGGCAATCGCCCCTCAGATTTTCAGAGCATCAGCTGCGCATCTGGTAAGTGACTGATAATATATATATGGTCAGGCGAATGTGCGACAGACCGTCAGAGTATACAGACCAACTGTAATCATTCAGAACTCTGGACAGATACTGGTGCAGACTCTCCTGCCCGAATGTCACTGCCACCCAGACCAGATTTAAGGAGAAGCAGGCGAATCTGGCCCAGAATCAGTTGCCATGTGGATGTTTATCTGCCTTCACCCCATGGGTACACAATAAATAGGAATTACAATAACACACGATAATGGCAATGCCTGCTGACTGTCTCTGATGTACAAATAAACGTTCGTTAATAAGCGCTCTCTTCCACCCAGAAGCTGTGCCCATTGTCCTCTTAAACCCCGGTTTCGGACTTCTCCTGTCTCAGAAGGTATTCTCCTGCCAGACTGCCACAGCAACGAGCATCACCGTCGCCATGGAGACATCATTTGTGTCTGCATGCCTTAGGTAATGAGCAGTATACACTGAGTGAGTTAACATAAAACTACACCTAGGTGGTAACAAGGTGAACCTTAAACTGAATGCTCACGGGCACACAAAGGGATAAATGTATACGTAAGTGTGTGGAACTATTCATCAGCACAACTGTTTACTGTAAAATGAACAAAACACAAAACACAACAGGAAAAGAACCAGAACTCCGGTAAGTGATTTTTATTGCACATTGATTTCAACTTTAATTTCTAGCCAGACATTCAACAGATACATGCACTGTGTATGAGGAACACAAACTGTAACATCCTGTGAATTAGCATGAGGTATCATAACAGTGACCATGCAACTAGTAACAGATATGCAGCAACTCTGCTACAGCACTATATAACTAGGCGATTAGCTGTTTACCTAACAGCTTTATTCACTAAGGAATATAAGCTACATCCTCATTTCTGGACCCCTGTCCATTCACCCAGACATAGCCTCTGATTCTTAAGAACTAAAAGTTAGAGGTATCATGTATCTTTGTGAAACAGCCTTAAGGAACGTTGTTTCGTTTCACTGTGTACTACCTGTATATGGTTGAAGTGACAATAAAGCCTACTTGACTTGAAGGTATATTATATGAACTTTTATAGCCTTGTCGTAAGAAAAGTAAAAAATTGGACACTGACTGAGGCGGTTTTGCCAGCCAGGTAAAGATTATACACATCGTTTAGTTTCTGGCGGTTCATGCTGCAATGTAACATGCTTCAGTAGCATAGACTAAAACATCAATAACGTCCTGATCCTCTCTGTGAAGGAGCCAAACAACCCTCCATTCTCCGCAGCCCCCCTCCATTTCTGTGGGCCCCCCAGTGCAGCCGCACTGACTGCACTGCCTATAGTTTCGCCAGGACATATATGCATCTGTGACGTTGAGAGATTTGTACACAAAGGATATTGATATTACAGCCCTCGCAGGATTGTACAGAACGCAAAGGCCTCTTGCACCGTGCTGAATGTCATCTCTAATGTAGGGCAAGTGACATTAAAAGCCTGTCAGATGTGGCATCAGCAGGATGGTGGCCGGAATTGTTGTTAAGAAATCCGGCTCTGTCAGGGAAATGCAATCCAGGCAGATAAACAGGGTGGCCCGCGAAGGGGAGCTTCATTAGCTCTGTCGCTCAGGGGTTTAGATTATTACAAGCCTCGCAGTGTTTGACTGCAGACGGATTGCAGGGAATGGTTTAAAGCTAATAAAGAACTTAATCTCAGCCTGCGGTGTATAAACATGGATCAAATGTGTTCCCTGACGTGTCCAGAATGCCGATGCTCGTGTCACTCACAGCAGTTGAAAAGAATAGTGTCTGAAGCTGTATGACTAAGGACTTTTACAGGGGCCACTTTTCAGAAGGATCAGCAATGAGGAAAAAATTCTGTGGGTCGGCGACCGCATTGCCTCGAAAATGACCTGGGAAGCACGTGTTTGCCATGGAAACCACGCGTGCAATCAAGCACAGCTTCGCTGTATCACCACTTGGCCACCTGACACCCTGCTTCATTAAGCCATGATGTGACATTTCTAAAAAAAGGACCCCAAAGACCTCACGTTTTGGCTCAGGTTAAGAAAATCAAAACTCCTACAGAAAATCTGAAGTCTGAGTGAAATAAACAGTGTACCCCCTTGGCATTTACAAACATTTACTCAAAATGCATTCATTTCTTATGGCATGAGTGTCCACACGGTATGAGAACCGTGGGCTGTACAGGGTATACTGACTCCTGCAGGCTCGGAAGACTAATGACATTCAAAGAATGAGCAAAGAATCGGGAGACAAGCTCCCTATTTTGAACGTCTCATCAAAGACATTAATTCAAGAGCAAAATATGAGAAAATAAATGAAAGGAATCTGAAGGCGGGAAAGAGAAGAGATGCTTGGCCTTAGAACTACAGAAGCCTCTTCTGTTTTCTTCTTGGGTGAAGAAGGCCCTTCATTTTAAATCAAGTTCTGTTAAATCAGCAGCTGAAGTAATAAGGTGACAGACCCCACTGCTTAATGTCATTCCAGTACCAAGCAAAATGCACAGCAATACTTTGCTAGAAGCCAGTTTCAGTATTTGCCTTCAAATTAATCAGGAGTTGGTCCAATCTGGTAGAATCGATTTTCATAAATCATACTGTCAACAGAGGCAAATTCATGTAAATATTTACATTTCTGTCCGTACTACAATACGGTACTGAGCAAAGGGAATGTAAACACATATTGTGTCAATATGAAGCCCAGGTACACTATAATATATATATTGCTTTCACTCTGGCTATTATTAGTACACAAGTTCTGTGATTGCATGATAATAAGTGGTATATATCCTTAAAATATGTATCGTAAGGAGTTTCGGATAATCGTAATAACCACAGAACTCCTGTGTAAGTTTGACATCACAGAACATGCACACAGTAACCTTACACCTGACTGTCCTTTTTAAATGACTATGATTGTGAGAATATCAAATGAACAACTGCAAAGTTCTGTAAGTTGCCATGGTTACATCAACTCTATTTTTAAATATACTTTAATAGTGCATGTTTACTCTCACTTCTCTCATGGGTATCATGTACACGCCTGGTGTACACTGAGAAGAGGCTTTCTGCATTACGGGGTCATAGCTGACTCCAGTGAGTCGTGATTTGTATGCCTGATAGTGAGTATTACAAAAAGATCTTCCTTTATCAATCCTAAAGGCAGCAAACTCTTATGCTGGTTTGCTGTTGTCTAAACGATGAGGAATGTAGAATGTTCTATCTTTGGCGCTACTGATGACACCTACATAGCTGCGAATGTGACAAAAATTTTTCCAAAAATGCCGCCCCGGTTCCTTAGCTGGGGGGGGGGGGGTGGATCGGTTATCCAGGCACGCCGAACTGAATGAATCCCTAAAAGCTGCGTTTTCCGTGGGTCCCCCTCAGAAGGCCACGAACACACACCATGCCGTGTGAAACCAGGCATCTCCTATACTCATCGCCAAGATCTGTGGCTCTCGAAAACTTTCACAGCCCCCGACTTTTGTAAAAAAAAATATATATATTCTATACAACAGACCCCTCCTACACACACACACCTTCACTCTGTTCTGAGAACTTTGGGGTGAGTACTGCAGAGTAAAGAAGATAAACCGTGTCAAAAAAACGTGCAAAAGAAAAGGATTCCATACTGGAATGTTATACGTTCTCAGAGTATCAAGTGATTGATTTTTAACTGATGATAAAGGCAACATATTAGTATTATCATTATTGGTGTTTTTGCTGTTATTCTTTTTCTTAAGTTTCATGGTTTAGGTGCAGTAATAGTACACAATAGTTTCACAGAATGGGTGAGGAGCTCTGCTGTTGTTCCATTCATGGTTAAAACGATTTAAATATTTGAAAACAGAAATGAAAATAGGCTGAAATTATGGGATCAGCAGCCAGAAACTCTGCGAGGTAATGGCCCTTCAGGAACAGTGCGTAAGAGTCAACTGAGTTCGCACCCATCCATACTGCAAATGACAGTAATCTCACTAATGAAAAACCAATTACAATAATTAAGTTAAGAGTTAATTATATTACTTTTCATTACATTAAATTGACACATAATAAAGAGTGGATGCAATTGACTGTTTTTTTGATATAAAAGATTGTGATTTGCTGTGAAGGACTGAGTAGACCAAATGAGTGCATATAAATGTAGGAATGTCACTGGATCTAACAGACTGGCTCAGGAACAAAACAGTGTAATGCTTGTTTCAACATATGCTCAAAACAATCAGCAACACATCTAGTTAACAAACCAGAACAAACTTGGCTACTCAGCTACAAATGCCCCAAACTACAACAAGCCTGGCAACTCAGCTACAAATGCCCCAAACAAATACAACAAGCCTGGCAATTCAGTTACAAATGCCCCAAACAAACCACAACAAGCTTAGCTACCCAACTACAAATACCCCAAACAAACTACAAGTTAGCTACTCACCTACAAATGCCCCAAACAAACCACAACATGTCACAACATAATTGAAACAAACTACATCAAGCTTAGCTCTTGAACTATAACATGCTGAAAACCATCTACAGAAAGCTTAGTACCTCAGCTATGAAACCCACCAGAGACAGCCTGATTTGCAAATGTTTTTTTGTGTTTTTTTTTTTGTAGTGAACACAAATTGTACAGACCATTTTAATTCATTCTCTCTCTTTTGATTTGAGATGTATTACAGATTTCATTACAGTATAATGCGAGCATAATTCTCCACGTATATAATTTTCAGCACTGGCAGATAAGGCAAACTGTAATAAACACCTTATTATTGCTCTACATAAAAGGTCATGTCTGTGATAAGACCAATATTCGGTAGTTTAAGATATTACATGCACATCAGTTCTCAAAAATGTTAATGACATTTTGGATTACATACATCCCCAGAAAGGCTGACTGCCAAATTTACCCATTGCTGTCAGTTGTGAAAGACATTAAGTATTTCATTTTTTATCACTATCCAAAATATTATGACAAATATTATAAATAATACTATAAATATAAATAACACTTATAAATATACACCCTGGAAACACTGCATGCACTAATTGAAATGCAGATTTAAAAAAAAAAAACTCAAACGCATAGCTAAAATGAAGCTATTCTCTACCTAATTTACACTTCAATGGGGATGTTCATGAGTCTGGGGTTCAGCTCAGAAACCAGTCATTTTACATCAAAATGATGTCACTTCAAACAACTACTGGCCATAAATTGTCGTGGAAACAGCTTCTGTCTTGGAATGCTGTCATGCTATCGCTATGCTGTATGTAGTTGTGCACATTAGCTAACAATGTTAGGATAGTCCAAGGCATTGTTTCCCAACCAAGGCCTCGGGGAAGCCCAGACAGTCCACTTTTTTGCTCCCTCGCAGCTCCCAGCCAATCAGGAACACCGAATACCTGGTACAGGTGCATGGGAGGTGAGAGGAAGCAAAAACGTGGACTGTCCAGGGTTCCCCGAGGACTGGGTTGGGAAACACTGGTCTAAAGTGCGTTCAGGGCATGGTCTTTCCCAGAGGCATCAGTTCAGCTCCTACTCTTGACAGCTTTCCCTTTCATACTTTACCTTGGGCAGTATGCAGTGAGTAAATGTGAAGTATATTGTTTACATGTCATAGTATAGTGTTTAGTAAATGTACCACTGCACTCAGAGAGATGATATTTCATCCTGGATGTATGCATGTATATTAATGGGCTGATAATAAAGATCTTTTAAATTCTTGAAGAAAAAAAGATGCCAGTTCTTTGAGGGATGATACAGATCTGCTCTGCATTCCATACTCCAGAACTTCCCCAGGTTTAATGATGTTTGGAGGCTGTGATTGGTGAGGCTATGGAAGACATTTGAGTTCATCCTGGTCTTCATCAATCCAGGAAAATGGGAACATTATCGGGGAACAATATTCATACAACAGGGTGCAGATGGTCCTGGAAAATGGTTTCTTATTCCTTGGCAGAGAAATCATTGAACCTAATAACTTCCACTAGATGACTGCCCATACTATTTCAGATCCTCCACGATTCGTTCAGATTTCTCTGAACATAAATGTAGACAGAAAGGTGAACGATTTCTCATCAGAGCATATTACGTTTTTCCCATTGTTCAGTTGTCCAGTTATTTACTAGGTCATATACCTTTCCACGTCGGTAACTTGGATACAAGCAGTCCTGCCATAAATTACAGCTATCTACATCGTCTACAGATTTTTTCCAAGGTCCCAGCGGTGAGGGTTCAGTTTTGTGCTAATCTTCTGTGCAATTATTTGTCGTGTTTAGCATGTTAAGTGTCTATCCATGATGGTGACTTTTGACTAGCAATCAGTTTCTCTGTTCTAGTGCGGTTTGTGCATGTTTGGAACATGATGTCATGAGTTTTGAGACTATTCCCCTCAACACATTAAATAATTTTGCAGTTTCTTGTGAACAACAAGCATGCAATCTGATGCCTCCTGTTGTTTTGAAAGCTCCCATATCAAAGTGCAGATTGTCAGGCCTTTTTAATAGCTGACACACTGCTGACTGGCATTCATCTTAAAATGACTCACCCTTTTTGCAACCGCAGTTTCATTATTTCAATTCTGAAGTTCATTTGGTATTGTGGTATCTCCATTATGTCGTCGACTGCTTGTGTGTGTTTTAAGATCAAAGGGATCAGAAAGTCCTGTACTAAACATTAAACTATGCAAATATCCTCGGTTTTCTACACTGTAAAGGGAGTGGTACATCAGCATTTGGGTTATAAGAACAGCCCAGAGTGCATGTGGAGATGCAGTCGGTACTGTAACATTCAAAGGATTGGTGGGGTAACTAAAATATCCGTTTTTCAATGTATAACTGAGTGAAGAAGCAGATTTGCATGCATAATATGCTTTATAAATCCCACCCATACTGTACAAGACACTGGGAATGTGTAAGACCTTGGAAGAGTATGAAGATATTCACAAAGAACTACCTTATTAATAATAAGTAAATAATTGCTCTGCTGAATGGCAGGATTCTGAACATATAAAGTGTCTGTAATAAAAGCCCGATTGGTTCCCCCCTCAACCATCATCATGCAATGCGTCCATTAATGAAGGACTGAATCCCAGCCCTGTGATTATTCCTGCATGTGGCCCTTCATTTCAGGATCCACAGTTAGCTTTCATTTCTCATGAACGGACTTGCCAAGAATTAAAATAAAATGTTTACTGAGGCAAAAACGCGAACGATACGCAATTAAAGCCATCTTTAGATTCCGGATTAGCATGTGGGGTTATAGCCCTGTGATGCTAAAGTCCATCACCACTCGATATGCATCCGTCCAGCTGCGAATACAATCAAACACACGTTTACCAACTGGCTGACACCAGGGATGTATTATTTGAGCATCACACAATAGTTGTGCCTGTGATGTGTTTACTTAACCTGGATCAACATTTAGCTGGACTTAATAGAGCGAAACACGGAAGTTCGACCTTGACGGTCTTCGCCTCTGTTTAGAATTAAGAGTCAGGATGGCTTCATCGTCACATTAAACATACACAGTCACACAGCATACAGTAGCAGGAAGTAATATTCCTCAGGACGACAGTGCTACATATATACACAAAGTGCACAGACAGACAGGAGGAGCCAATTTAATCCAATTTAAGCCCCCTACCCGACGTATCATCTCACATTTGTAAACCTGTGAGAAGCCACATGAAATATACTTGTAAAACTTCCAACACTCTAACTTACAAGGGTTATGCATGAAGAACAAAGCAGCAGGGAACGAGCGATACCTGGGCATTCATACAAACTCAACTCTGGCCAGCAAGGGCTGTGATGTCACCACTGGCCAACAAAGGTGAAATGACCCAATTCAAAACGGAGGACACCCACTCATCTGGGATTTGGAAGCATGCTCAAGGAATGTAAATTAAAAAAATATATGTCCCTGTGCCATATGTGAAAATACAAACAAAAATCTGTAGGGTAAACTATGCATCGTTTAAACACAGGAAATGACAGACAGGAAAACATCTGCAATGTTTTAGATCAGTGGTTCTCAACCATTTTTGCACCAAGCAACCCAATTTTTACCATGCCAGCTCAGTCGCGACCCTGTATCAAATATACATATATATATCCTCCTGAGACCCAAGGGAAAAAGTGTCTTTCAATTATAGGTTATTTGTTTTTGGAGGAAATAAGACATCTTACAATTTAGATTTTTTCAAATTTATTTTTATTTTTAATTTCACACATGTCCTCTTTAGTGCACAGCAGGAATAAATACGTTTCCTAACATCAGTGAAAAGATGAATGCAAAAATAAAATGTCCACTACAATGCACATAAATGAATAGGTGGGGTCTCAGGAGGATATAGGCTTAAATTAACGTTACGATCAAGCGCGCATTGCGCTCTGCAGTTTACACCAATCAATGTCTATCGCGCAAATCTGATTGGATGTGCCAATTAAGTATCTGTAGTTCGGTTTCTTGGACTGGTTGAGAGTTTTCTAGTTTTGTGCTAAGCATTTGCAGACCAAAGCCCCCTTTATATATAGGTTAACTCTAGGATTGGGGCTGGGAAATCTGATCGTGGATCAGCATAAGAGCTCGATGGTTTTATAATGCTTACATTTACAACTCTCCTCGCTACCCACATTTGGGTATCTGTTTTAGAATGCGATCTTTGGCAATTTAACGCCAAGAAATCTAAAGACTTGTCATCGACCTTCCACATTAGGCCTATCTATGTTTTATATTATTGGTGTACCTTATACACCGTAATCGTAGAAGTTGGCATATGACAATTGTCATTTTAACAAGAAATCCTAAAATAACAAAAAACCATATAGCTTTCCAAATTATGTCGTCATATGAAGACCGGATTTACAAACAACATACATAGGGCCATTGTCCCTGCCTTTGTCATATACATTTAACTTAAACGGCACAAGAGAGAAGCGTTCCGATCTCAAAACATTAAACCAAACCTGCTCAGTCATTTCTGAGTTTAAATCAACGGTCTATGGCACAGGGACGCCGGTAACGGCCCACACGAAATGTGGTTTGATTCTTTAATAAAGACACGCGGTTTTACGCAGTTTAACGATTAAGAAACTACTACGTACTGGGACCACCCTCCACCCCCAGGCGCGTAACGCGCATTGCCTCCCCCCGTCACTTGGCCGTGAGTTGGCGGAGCGTCACGTGGCTCTACAAAAGCTCGGCAGCCGTCGCTCGCTGCGTCGCTTGGAGCTGGAAGCGTGGAAAGACGCGCCGCCGTCTCACGGGGGCAGAGCAGTGATGTGCATCTGAAGGCAAGGCTAGTTTTAAGCTTCACGCCAGTTTAGAAGTGGCCTGTGCGTTTTATTCCCCACATGAAACCAACATTTCTGAATATGAAATCATTTTAAACAGAACTTTAACAGAAGATTCAAGCTGATTTTAGGTCCAGCCTTATCCAGGTTTTTTGTTTCTTAATAATTAGACTGTTTTATATTAAATGTGAATGCGCGCTATATACATTGATAAATACAGAGTTAACCAGAGTTGAGATGTGATTTTTTTTTTCGGCAATTCATGACTTGGCAAACTTTGTAACTCCACCTCCTTAGAAGACCATTGGGGTAGAGATGGAAGGAACTTGGGGCGCTTAAAATAACTGAAATAATAGAGCTGTGATCTCGACGACTCCATGGCTTATTCACATTGTGCTGGATAACAGTCACGTATCTGAAATGGGGATGAACAGCGAGCGGGAGGCAACGCAATGGAAGTTGTTTTTCCACCGAGTCATGCCAGTTTAGATTTGAGACCATACACTTTCTTAAGAAAAATACACCGGGAATACAAAAAGCCATGGAGCCGAGATATGGAGAGGCGCAGAAACGTGGTACGGATCAAGCGATCGCCTGCGTGATGCACAAGTAACGATGGGACATTAAAAAAAATCACTATTCCACACAGGTGAGTTGATATTACAATTGGCGTGTTTAACTTATTTACATCTTTGTACAATATATGCTCAATAAAACCTATATCCTTCAATAGTTAAGATAAAGTATCACTAAAGCACTCACGGTGCCGTTGAAATGTTATCCAGCCGAACATGTGAGAAAACCAAGTAAAAGGAAAACGCATTTGTTTCATTTACTTTGAGATGCATTTTTGGATACTTTACAAAAGGCAGATTTTGCAAACGTTGTTCCTAATATTTTATTTTTGCTTAGTCTATGTTCACGATTCTCTATCAGGAAAATCCGATCACTAACAGCTGCTGTAACAGTAAGGCTTTGTGTCTGGAAAATAGTTTGTATTGCTGTTAATTCTGAGTAGCCTACTTTAAATTATTTAACGCTCGTTAGGCTATCTGAAGCGATCATTTACTAAATACAGCGAATTCAGCCTCGTTAATCATTATCTCTTTTATTGTGTCTTCCTCCTTGCATCATTGTTTCCCAGATGAAATAAACGCCTTTTAAGGAATCGCGGATCGGATTACTTATTTCTGTGGCCATTTTAAGATTTTGATCACATTTTGGACAGCATGCATAGGATTAGTTAGAAGAAAAGTCCGAATTGCCACCGTATTAGAGTGTAAGTGGGAGACGCTGTGTCGGTCGGCCGCCGATCGCACAAAGCGCACACGCGTAGCGTGTTACCCGGGGGGGCTGCCTTTTAAGCCCGATTCGCTGTAATCACAGAAAACAGCGATACCTTCAAAGACAAAAAGAAAATAATCACTTTCCAGTAGTGTTTAATGGCAAAAGTGATGGGAATACGCTGCTAATAAGTCGCGATGTTCCTCTACAACTAAATACGTGCTATTGAATGTGGACAACAGTCGGACAATACAGTTTGTCTCACAATAGATATGCTACTGACTCGCATTAATTAACATCGTCAGTTATTATTGATGTTTTGGTCACAACCTAATATTTAATAATATTGATTAATATTAAAACTAGAATAAGCATAGTTTGCACACAAACAATCCCCATTCTGCTGGGCGCGCGGGGGGGCGGGCGAGAGGGGCGCTCTAGTGCCTCCTCAATAATTTCAGACGAATACTTGATATTGTTCTAGATCCTGTAGTATAATGAAAACCCTTCTGTTATAAATAAAAAAAAAAAATCCTTAAAATTACTATTATGCGGTTTCAGATAAACAATAACCGATCTGGTTCAGCAATTTATTTAGTGAAAACGGTACCTGATTAATTCTATGGAGGAGATCTTTGAGCAATCTGTGAGTACCAGTTACCCATAGAGGTTTCATCTGGGTTACACGCACGGTTAAGGATTTTTAATGAGTTTTGTGCGGTATAGCTGGCGCATACGGAAATGATTTTTTAAAGCTGCCCCAGTATGGATAAAGTAGGCCTATTCTGGAGATCGCATTCTGTCTACATTACCACTGTGCTTGTCAAATAAGTAATGCAAGCGCCAAACATAACACTTTATAATTTTTATTAATGCCCACTCTTCCTCAGACTGCAAACAACAAATAAACTTTCCTTATATTATTACTTTTTGTGCTTAAGAACAGTCTCTGTGCCCATGATTCACCCCTTATTTGGTCATATTAAATTGGTGGTATAAATAATTTGTGTACAGTTTTATCTAACAGTTAATTGAACAAATTTTGAGGGTTTTTTTTTTGGGGGGGGTCCGATATTTAACCTCTTCTTAGCTAAGTTAAAATGTTAATTTGCTTAATGCCCTAATGCTGGCATTGTTAAGTAGTATTTATCTTTTAGACATAATTAACATATGTTGCCTAGTCAAGTCTTGTTTTGGTAAGTAATTACCAAATTTATCTTTTCTGACGAAGATCTGTCTATCAGAGTAACATTTTTTTTGTATACAGTACTGAAGTTATTTTATGCGATGGAAATGATCATTAATAGTTTGTCAATAATAGTTTGTTGGTGTTTGATGGGGTGTCACAGATTAAATGGTTCCACGTGATTAAAATATTTTCTCCTTTTCTGAAGCTCTTATAAAGTTTCTGCAAGTTACAAATAATAAAACACACGTATCCTCGCTACTAAGTATGTACCACTCACTACCGAACATCAATTTGACATTAGTATGTCTGATAAATTACCTCTTACCTAGAAGGTTTAAAATCATGTTAACATACCAATATTTTCTTCTATGAAATATCTGTCAAGAGGACTGATGACACACTGTATCATACTAATTAGGAATTAATTATCTACTTTGAATATTCTTACTAATACTCTGAGTGGAGTACACCTAAGTGTTGTTTTGCCAGCTATGAAGAATACCATTTGGTCAAAAGTCAGCTCCATTATGTCACAACAGATGCGGTTACCGAAGGTCCTTGTTTATTACTAAGCTGCTGTTTCTCTGCCTGCCTTAAATACCATTCCTGCTTGCACAAACATGGTATGATGTCTCTTCATGTTTGCTTGCCTCTAACAGTTTTGGAGGCAAAAGGGCAAAGAAACTGCCATTGGTTATGAGTCCCGGTGGATGCGACGTCTTTTCGCAACCAAAGAAAAACCAAAAGTAGTAATTAAAGCAAAGTTTGTGATTCATGTTTCCACGAACCATTCTGCAGAAGTTCAGATCAGCACAGACCCTTCTTGGCTTGTCAACCCAACAGAAGCGTGCAGATTCCGGGAAAGGGGAAGAGATACAGCCTCATTTTAATTAGTCAAAACAGTTGCTAATCACAAGCATCCCCCAAGGAAAGTATTATTAACATGTCTATTGTGTCCAGATCCACCAGAACATCCAGGGTGCCGCTTTGCAATCCCGTTCTGTCAGTATACTGACTTGCCAGCCACTCAGGGAGGCAGTGACTGTTAACGATATGCAAATCACAGAAAAGGGCCGGAGACTCATAATAATGCTAAATATATCACCAATCACCCCTGAAACCACCATGTGCATCATTCCTTTGTCAAGCCACAGATAAATAATCCACTATGATAGACACTCACTGAGAACTTTATTAGGAGCACAGTACTAATATGGGGTTGGGCCTCCCTTTGCTCTCAAAACAACCTCAGTTGGCATGAATTCCACAAGATATTGAAAGTATTCTCAAGTTCTGGTCCATTCTCCCCAAGGTGCTCTATTGGATTCAGATCCGGTGACTGGGAAGACCACTGAAGATCAGGAAACCAGTCTGAGATGATCTTTGCTTTGTGAAAGGTAGATTATCATCCTGGAAGTAGCCATTAGTAGACGAGTAAATGGTGGCCGTGAAGGGACGGCCGTGGTCAGCAACAATACTCTGGTAGGCCCTGGTCAGCAACAATACTCTGGTAGGCTGTGGCATTCAAGTAATGATGGGCGTGGGCGATGGTGGTGCAGGAGGTAGCACTACCGTTCGGCAACCGGCAGGTTGCAGGTTTGAGCCCTGGGTCCTCCTGACCCCATCAAAGTGTCCTTGAGCAAGACACTGACCCCCAAATTGCTCCTGGTGAGCTGGTTGGCACCTTGCATGGCAGCCTCCGCCACTGGTGTGTGTGAGGGTGAATATGAGGCATAAATTGTAAAGCACTTTGGAAAAAAAAGCGCTATATAAATGCAGTCCCTTTAATGATGCATTTGTATTAATGAGCCCAAATTGTGACAGGAAAACATTTCTCACAATGTCACACCCCCAGACTGGACTGCTGACACAAGGCAGGTTTGTCCATGGATTCATTCATTCAACAACCTGTGTTTTACCAGGCAAACCATTAACAGTTTCTTAATGACAGCCTGACAAGTGCCAGGAAAACAAAACGAAAATGGAAAAAATAAAAAAATAATGAAAACAAAATAAAACACATGACAATGATTAAACAGAATTAGAACATTTACAAGTGTCATTAAAAATGTCCATAAGTAAGCCTTTGAAGGCCATGACAATGAAGGATTCATGCTGTAGATGCCAAATTTTGTGGAAGTTATGTGTCTCAGCTGAAATCAAGATTTGTCAGACCAGGCTACGTTTTTCCAGTCTTCAGCTGTCCAAATGTGGTGATCCTGCACGGACTGCATACTCAGCTTGCTGTTCTGGGGTGACAGGATCGGACTCTCACATGATCTTCTGCTGTTGTAGCTTCCACATATTGTGCACTTGGAGGCTTTTTTGCTCACCACAAGTGTACAGCGTGGTTATCTGAGTTACCATAACTTTTCTGCAAGCTCAAAATAGTTTGACCATTTTCCTCTGACCTCTGTTGTCAACGTGGCGTTTCCATCCACGGATGATCTGCTCACTGGGTGATATTTGTTTTTTGCACCATTTTGAGTAAATGAAGAAAAAAAAAAATCGCGGTAGATCAACAGTCTCTGAAAAACTCATACCAGCCCATCCAGAAACCACCAACCATGCCCCCTTCAGAGTCACTTATATTGCCTTTCTTCCCCATTCAGGTGTTTCATGTGAACATTACCTGAAGCTCCTGACCTGTACCTGCATGATTTTGTGCACTGCACTGCTGCCACACGATTGACAGATTAGACACTTGCACAAATAAGCAGGTGTACAGGTGTTCCCAAGAAAGCGCTCAGTGAGCGTATAGTACAATGACAGCAACAAAAAAATGTATAAATATTAATGGAAAACACCCCTATCAGTTCTCTCATTATTTGCCTTTCACTGCCCATCCTGCTCCTGACTGGCATTTAATGAACTTTAGATAAGGTCAACATCTGAAGGGGTTCAACACCTGCGCTTAGTCCCCGTAAAATCAAGGGATAAGAACTACAAGCGCAGCTTCTTCTCCACAGTATGACTAGATTTCACCAGCATGTGATACTGTATGACCAAACCCTATAACATTGGCTAGACGCAACATATTCCTGAGATTTGGAATATTCCTATAGAGGATTTGTCAGAATAGAGTAGGTTTATTTATTTAGTGTTTATGATTCTGGGTTTATGTTTCTGATGTGATGTAATTGGTCATGGAGGGAAGGACAGCGGATTGCTAGGGGACTGAAGTAATGTCCCTAGACAAACGGCACAGGTCTCACTTCAGGATTACGCCAGTTGTTGATGTTTCACTCCAGATCTGCAATGGCAGATGAGCCAAGAACACAAACATCCTCATCTTAGCAACGACTTTCCATTCGCTTCCACAATTACGCCTTCAGAACGGCTTAACTTTGTTTACATCTGTCAGCGTTTATTTGCAGTGACCTGGCAGTCGGAGAATATTGAGGGGACTGGACTGATTATACAGCCTTATGCCAGCGTCGTTATTATGTTGTCAGGTTTCGCTGGAGAGGATAAACTTGGGAACATTACTTTTCACAGTTGTACTTTTCTAACAATTGCAGGCAGTGTCTGGTGCTATCAAATGGACTAGCTATGGAGTCTGCAGAGCAGAGATTTGGTTCCTGTGGCATGTGACATGCGTTTCGGAGGCGGTATTCCAGGATCCATCATGGCCATCGGGTCCAGTGCCTTTCTGCAGTAATAAACACAACGTGAGATTATTCCCCAAAGTTCGGAACCAGAGGTTATGAGAGCTGGAGAGGAAGAAGTTAAGGGAATGCTTGCAAATATGACTTCCTTTGAGGTTGCCAAATTGGGGTTTGTCTGCTTCCAAATATGGATTGACTTGCCATGCATTTTCTATTCCCTATTTATATGCTATCCTATTAATACATTAAAATTCACAAATCAGCTATTGCCCTGAAGTTGTGATGCTTGTCAAAGAAATGGTTCTATGTACATGATTATTTTTGGTATTTGAGGCATTTGAATCTTATTTCAGCTTGAAAAAAACCACTGAGTGTTTTGTTTTCACTCAGTCAAAAGGTCTTGAGGTTACTTCAGTCGCATTCCTGTGAGTCTCCTTAACAGCTGGCTTGCACCAGCAATCAGAAACGTTTTTCTGCAGGATATTCGTCGTTATTCTGCCTCTCCTTTGTTTTTTTTTCTGTAGGCTAGGCACTGATACATTCTCTCTCCATTGTCTTTTCTGTAGAGACTGATATGTTTTGTCTCCATTCCCTTTTCTGTAGGGTAGACACTGATACATTTCCTTTCCATTGTTTTCTGTGGGATAGATTCTAATACGTACCCTCTCCATTGTCTTTTCTGTAGAATAGACAGTGTTACGTTCCGTCTCCCTTGTCTTTTTTTGTGGGGTAGGCACTATAAATTCCATTTCAATTGCCTTTTCTGTAGGGTAGACACTGATATGTTCCATCTCCATTGTCTTTTTATGTAGGGTAAGCATTGTTGCAGTCTGTCTCCTTTGTCTTTTCTGTAGGGTAGACACTGATATGTTCCATCTCCATTGTCTTTCCTGTAGATTATACATTGTTACGTTCCCCCTGCCCTGCCATTTCAGTGGGGTAGACACTGAAACGTTCCATCTCCATTGCCTTTTCTATAGGATGGACATTGTTATATTCTGTTTCCATTGTTTTTTTCTGTAGGATAGACACTGATATATTCCATCTCCATTGTCTTTTCCTTAGGGTAACCAAAAGCAGTGGTGATGATTGCAACCGGTGGTGTCATCACAGGCCTCGCAGCCCTGAAGAGGCAGGACTCGGCTCGGTCCCAGCAGCACCTGGCTCTGTCCACGCCGGACCCCACACAAGAGAAGCAGCGAACGAGGCGCAAGCCCCGGGCTGACGTGGTTGTAGTCCGCGGAAAGATCCGGCTGTACTCTCCGTCTGGGTTTTTCCTCATCCTGGGCGTGCTGATACTGATGGTTGGCATAGCTATGGCCGTGCTGGGCTACTGGCCACACAAGGAGCACCTGCTTGTGTCGGGTTCGAAGCTGTCCGCCAATGACACCCAGGTGACCCGTGGTCATGAAGGCACCGTGTCTCAGTTCTTTGAGCAGCACCTGCACTCAGAGAAGATGAAGATGCTTGGTCCCTTCACCATGGGCATTGGCATCTTCATCTTCATTTGTGCCAATGCTATTCTCCATGAGAACAGGGACAGGGAGACCAAAGTCATCCACATGAGGGACATGTACTCCACTGTGATTGACATCCACAGCCTGAGGATCAAGGAGCATAAGTGCATGAACGGGGCCTACGTCGCCCCCTATGGGGAGCGTGAGGTGAGGACGTATGAGAACCAGTGCGCCTCCAAGCTGGCTGCCAACACGCTGCTAACTTTCTCGGGGATGGGGAGCGACGTGCGGATGTCGCGGAGGACCAGCTCCGCCGAGGAGGAGGAGAGTCTGCTGAACGAGGCCAAGGGAGCCTCGAGCTTCCTGCAGCCCAGATACCAGGAGCGCTCGGGCTCCATCTTCGGGCTGCAGCCAGAGGGCGGTCGGTACCGAGACGACAGGAGCAGCACCCTGAAGAAATGCCAGACCAAATCCATCGTGTCGTCCTCCATCAGCGCATTCACTCTCCCCGTGATAAAGCTCAACAACTGCGTCATCGACGAGCCCGACATCGACAACATTTCTGAGGACTCCGAGCTCCGAAGGGTCCGGTCCAGACCTCCTTCGATGGAGTCTCTAGCGGTTCCCTGCCCAGACATAGCCAAAGCGTTCATACCCCCTAGCATGGTGCTCCCCAGGAGCTGCTCTATCGAGTCACCCTCCTCCGCATCCTCACAGACTTCTCTGTCGCCGGGGTCCACCAGCGGCCGGTACCTGTCTCCAGGGGCCGCGCGGAAGGATTTCGGGTCCAACAACTCCCTCCACATGCTCTCTGCCCACTCAAAGTCCCTAGACCTGGAGAGGGGGCCTAAGAACCTCACAGTGCAGCCCGAGCAGAGGAAGCACCCCAGCTGGCCACGACTGGATCGCAGCAACAGCAAGGGGTACATGAAGCTGGAGAACAAGGAGGATCCCATTGACAGACTGCTGGTGCCCCAGATCTCCAACAAACAGGACTATAGCAAAAAAGAGAAGCTGCTCATGATCTCCCGGTCCCACAACAACCTCAGTTTTGAGCATGACGAGTTCATGAGCAACACTTTGAAGAGGGGCGCCTCAGAAACTAGGTTCTAAAAGCATCTCTCCAGATGAATGATTAATAAGTCTTACAGTGATGTTCTCATGAAGAATGTTGTGAATCAGTGTCGGCTGTATAAATCACTATTTTCACAACACTCTGTACTTCTAGGAATTTGAAGCAGCAGAAATGTTTTAACTGATTGTGAGTTCTTTAGGTAGACTTCTCAGGTTGAGTGTGTGAAATAGACCTTGGAGTGAGGCCAATCAGGGTAGCAGTGCATTTTGTGTGCACTTAGTAAAGAAACTAAAATGATGCCTGAACATTTGATTATTGACGTATTATGGAGGATGGACATGGAAACGGCAAAAGGGGAAAACAATCGAATTGCCTTGTGTTTTGTTTTAATCGTTACGTTTCTATCTGTGCAGTGTTCAGACAAAAGTATTGTTTAAAATGGTCAGTATATTGTACCAGAGCTGGCTAGATATTTTGCTATGGAGCTTTCAATAATTTATTGTTCCTAACACAGCTATTTTTGAAAAGAAAAAAAAAACAGTGAAGAGGAAAAGCATTAATGTATAATTTACATTTCTCGTAATAAAATGCAACTTTTCTGCTAATGTCTCTATTGTGTACATCCTCTAGAATATTAAAAAAACTGATCATTTATGCAGTTCATTTATGGCAAAGAGGGAGTCTTTCTCTGATGTGTGGAGATGAGGAAACTATTTAATGTATGATCATGTCTGTTGCCCATCATAAAGGCTTTTAAATTGTACACACTTTTAGATTTTTACTTGACCTCTTATTAGCTGCTGTTCATAAGCAGCATGGGAGAGTTTGTAGGCAGCTGGCAAGAATAACGGACAAAAAGAACCTTAACAAAAAGAACCCTAATTCCATGTGCTAAACTGGGAAACCCCCCTTAAGACTGATCAAAAATGCGTAGAACAAAGGATTTGACAAATGTGATATGCACCATTTCTTACTGTCAGTAAGTGGCACTGGACAAAAATACGATGCTGGTTCTCCTTTTGCAATTACATGATGTCGCCATAGCGGGAAAACCATTCTCCCCTTGGCAGGAAAGTTAGAACCTTCCGGTACTTAACAGGGGTGCTTTGGGAGTATCCCACTCTGCATTTTGGCAGGTTTTCAGGATTCATTTCCACTGGGATGGATATGGAAAGATGTCCCTGAACACCGGAGGCATTTCAGTCACTTGTCACCTGCCTGACATCCATCCATTTCCCAGAAAGGAAGTGAAATTAAACGAATATAAAATAAATAAATACCTTCATACAGGTAGGCATCACTCTTGTTGTATCTGAAATTTACAATATGGCAATATAAAAAAAGCAGACTCTTATTTTGAAGGTTGTGGGATGAAATTGCACAGAAAGATGAAGCTTTCGTCAATAAACATGTTTAAATTAAGAGCCCTCCTCCCACATGTCAGCGCTGATGAAAAATACCTGGTCTTATTCACCTATCCTGCTGCAGCGGCTGCGGCTGCTGCCGAAAGCGACCGAGGCTGTGGATGAGCTATCAAGCCAGCAATCAAGCCAGCAAAATGACAGGCCTTTCTGGCTCAGCCATCAATGTCTCTCCTCGCTGCCACCCACAGCAATGCCTTCAGAATCAGGCTATTTGTGGCAAACTGTAGGATGAGGGGGACTGATCTGCCTGCATGGGCTAATTTTGTTGTTTTGAATCTAAAAACAACAGCCTCGCGTTTCTAGCCACAATACGCATTGGTCTTGCTGGCGTTTCACATCATTTTAATTAGTATGAAACATCTCGCAGCAGAAGTCCTAAAATTAGGCAACGCTATTATGGGATGTTTGGATAATGTTTGTATGTCACATTCAAGGCTCTCATGGGATTTCAATATAAAGAATTGAATAAGACACTGATACTATACACACACACACACACACAGTCAGACTAAGCTGAAAGGTGGTCAGCACTGCCATAATTAAAATAGTAATAGCAATAATATAATAAAACAGTACAAATAACATTATAACACATGTATTAAATGAGAAGCAAAGTAAAATAGAACAAATTAAACGAAAAACCAGAGTGTGTGGTACATATGTAAGGAACAACTTGTCAAATTATATTCCATAGAAAAAAAAAAGTTACACGCATATTACCCTGTGATCTGACCATCCTGTCACCGGCGTGGGACCTGGAATAACCTGTGACATAAGACAGTTGCCAGTTTCTTTTCATTTGCAGAAGCACGGGTGTGATAATTGTTTTGCATTAATGGAAATCGAGGTCCTCGCTCAGCTACAAGGTGGAGAACTCCATCCAGAGATGGAGAAGCTCTCAAGTCCAGACAGTCCATATGCCCTGGCAATTAAAGCACTTTCTTTGGCCCACTGGGGTCCACTAGACATTAATCAGGAGAGGAAACTTGACCTGAGCCAGGTACCTAAGCCTCTGTAATGAAACATGAGATTCATCGGTGAGATTTGCCGATGGTCCAACTGTGCAACGAAGGGTCTACAAGTGAGATAATGTGTAAATAATGTGTGCTGGTAGAGAGAATTCAATTCCCTGCATTATGAGAGTAGTTAGATTTATGGGTGAATCAGCAAGTCAGTAATCATTTTATGGATGAAATTTGCACAAAAAAACAAACAAAAATAATGTAGTATTTCCTTTTTTCAGATATGCTCTACTGGGGGAGCTATGTCTAATATTATTTTATATCTGATTACATTTAATATTCTGACATGTTAAATGTTGTACAGGAGACACCAGAGGTAAAAAATCAATTGAGGAAGAAATTGAAGTCATACTGAAAATTTTTAATGATGAGAATCTAGTAAAGCTTATCCATTCTCATCTTGCAAAAGAAGCTAATCTGAAACATAAGCCCTCAATCTCACTGCCATGCAGTGTCTCGTGTGCCCACTGCCGCTCACTGGAGTTTATCCTACTGGGGTTCACTGGATACCACACATGCTTATGCATCGGGACAGCAGCACACGTGATGACAAAAAAAAAAGGGGGATTGGATAGCAGCATAAAACGGGAAACAGATGTCAGCAGTGGGGTGGGAGAAGGTGCCCACCAAAGGATTTATTATTTTGATTAAATTATTTACTTCCTGTGGAGCTTCCGGGACACACCGAGCCGAGTGGACGAGTGTGTCTGTGAAGGTCTGCTGACACACTGCGGTCCCTGACGGTAAATCTCAGCTGCCCTTGTGGTCCATGACCTTGACTATCACAGATAACCTTAAATAATTCAGTGACACCCAATATACTCTGTGACGTTATGACTGCTCCGTGAGGTTAAAAGAGACAAAAAAAAATGTTAACTGGGTAAAATGGAAATCTATGTAAATATTTAATATAACTTAAAAAAAAAGAATATTTTTACCTAGATCATAGTAGAACTTGCATTCAAATCCTAGAGTAATGAATGAATGTATAGTTTCTTTCCACGCCAACATTTTAGCTTGAGTAAAGGTTCACCTTTAACAAATCATTCACAGCAAAACCAATGGGGGGGGGGGGGGGGGCAACATTATTAATGCTGCGTTCCATTTCAGCTGTGAAACCAGTATTTCTGAGTTCCCAGTTGGGAATTTCAGCTGGAACGCCCCCTGAAGTCGGAATTCCGACTCTCAAAGTCAGAGGAACTCAAGGAGTGAGAAAGAGGACGGCACCTTTCATCAACAGAAGTGAAATGCTGTAGTTATATATAGTTCATCAGCACTTATGTTGTGTATTTGTGTAGGTTGTATACACAATACTGTCCAACCACTATTTATGGACTTGTTGTTATGGTGTTGGTATGTGCCAAATACCCCGTAATGCGTTGTTATGAACTGATATGAATGGCTAACAATGGACCTGGCTAGAACTGGGTCACGTAACAGGATTTCTTGCTTAGCCGGATAACTTATTGGATTTAAGGTAGTCTGGGTTAAAGGTAAGTGGATGAAGATAAAGTCCATTTAGCCCAGACTACCTGAAATCTGACAAGTTATCTGGTTAAGCAGGTAATCCTGCTTCATGAAACAAGCCTTAGTAACTCCAACATACTACAGCCTAGTACATCCAGGCCAAACTGCACGCCTTCCAATGTGCGACAGAAATACTGCTATGTTTGAAAGAGGCATAGAAACTGGTAGCAGTAAGACGTACTAACCTGCCTGGTACAACAGACTGCATCAGTGTTTACTGAATCTCAAAGTGTAGTAAATTAAACCATCTTTATGGCCGGTATGGGAATTGTGTCCAGAAGCTCCAGCACAAAAAGCTTAGTAACATTAACCATATCCAACCAAGTGATTTCCGCGGAAATTTTCCAAAGGGTTCTTAATGCACTGTGTGCACATCTAAATCAATATCAAAGAGGTTTTTATTGACATAAATAACAAAAAGAAACAAATAAATCATTTCAGTCCTGAGTGAGAGAGTCAGATGAAACAAATGTTCAAAAGTAACCATCTTTAGCGCCTCTTAAAGCACTCCGTGTCCTCTCCCATGCAAAGCAGCGAGACGGGTCAGAGTTATAGTGCTGAAAACATCTACTGCGTACAAAAGACCTCTGTCTTGTGGCACCGCAGTGTCAGGCTCGAGGTTTCATCTTTATTTGATTTTTACTTTCACTTTAGAGCAGCGTTTCCCAATCTGGTTCTTAGGCACCCGGGAGCGAAAACGTGGTCCGTCTGTGGGCCCTGAGGAGCGGGTTGGGACACACTGCTCTAGAGAAACTCACAGGGAGCACAAAAGTAAGAATTTATATAATTCAGGTGTGTCGAGGATATATACTGTAAAAAGAAGCATAAAACAACAACTTGCAACAATCTGAGGGATTTAAATACAAATTAAATTGGGGCAAAAAACTGACACGATGTCAACGTTTGTGAGAGACTGGCTACCTAGTCACTGACTGAGTAGGAAATCATGATTGTTGTTACATCGCTTAGGAAGCTATTCTAAACTGTCTCTGGAGTCATTTGTCCAGAGGAGGTTTTAAGCCTAAAAAGAAAAAAAAAACATCAATATTCCGTAAGATCCAAAGCCGCGGAACTCGCCTAAACCGCGCATTGGAATATTCAGGTAAGTCAATATGCTGTGGGCCATGCAACAGCCAAGGTCACAGGAACATTAATTGATTTTCAAATGTCACTCCGTCATCTCACTGCTAAGCATTGAATCAAGAGTGCAGCCATTGAAATGTGTGGTGCTCCAATAATTGTCTTGCAATAATAATTGCATCTTGGTTCTTCCATTCTAACAAACACAGACACTCACATGTACTGTGCGCCCATGAAGTTATTCCCTAACATTCTGATCCATGAACCACTTCATCTCTCATTTTAATTGGGCTAGATGACAAACACAAAGAGCCAAGGGGGGTGAAGTCTATCGCACTTTTACTATCAGTACTCAGTGCTGTATAACCTCTCTTCCCGCCTGTCACCCAGATCCTCGTGTTGACCTCTCTCTGCCTCCCACCCAGATCCTCATATTAACCTCTCCTCAGCTATTATTTCTGTGTCCAAGGCATCTGCTATTTAAACAAATGCTTTGAATGAAAATAACATGACCTGTGCTGAGATTAGATTAACCTCCACGAACGTATTGACCTAGTACCTTTAGATTTGAAGTGCAAGTTGGCATCAATATGGAAAAGCTCGGACTACAAAATAAGGTACGATTTCTTCAATGGTTTTCCTACGAATGCTTTATTTCGTAAGCAAGTGGTAACAGTGTAGTAGGAGCTGCCTGGATTCTGATTCCTGCCTCAGCAGCAAAACACAACATGCACGCTCACAATCCGAAGCAAGTAGACTTCAGTCGCATGTGGGCTGGAGCGTTTGAAAACAATCTGCTTGTTCGTGGAATAAATCGGGACGGTTTTCCCACTGCGGGAGAAGATATAAACAGCATCGTTACTAGGAAGTCGCAATGCCTTGTGGATTTCATCTCCTTACGTTTCGTATTTCTATGCCCTGAAAAACAAGACATTATCTAAGAAGATATTTTTACCAGTGCCTGCCAAAATAAAGAGAACATCAACCTAAAGTGTTTTGATAGGCCTCTGGGCCACCAGAGCAGCTTTGCAGTACTTTGACATAAAGTCTACGAGTCTGGGATTCCAGAAAGAGGACACCGTGCTATACTTCCACGAGAAATGTCATCATTTGGTGTTTTGTTATTGATGAGAATCTGGCCTCAGACATTGCATCAGCAGCTCCCTGAAGCATTCATCTGGCCTGAGGTCTGCTTTCTGCTACAGCCATGGCATCTGGCTTGCATCATTTTCATGTTCACCAGACCTTTCGGCCACCACCTGTGGCCCGCGGCCTCCGCGCCTCATAAGGGTGGAGATGCTTTGCCACAAGATGCATGCAGACCCTCAAAATGGCTTTTTAGCCATTTACTTTGCTGAAAGTCCCTAAACAATGCCACGAAAACGCAGTAAAAATTTGTGCCGTCGCAAGCCACCAAAACTCTTCACTGCAGAAGTATCCAAGCCAGTAAACAAGTACTTGATATAGACGAGGTGAATGGATTTGACCATGTTATCTTTACGCCTTTACTCTCAGTAGACTTCTGTCTGTTCCATTTTAACAACTTGCTGAAATCTCTTTTAAGTGCATTCCGGAATGTTCTTATGTTGCACTTCTAGTCCATGAAGAGTCTTATTAGCTTCTTGCTTAGTTACATGTCACTGTGTGGCTCCTGCTCCAAAACTGCTTACACTTGTACCTGGACGTTCATTGTACAGCCTACAGATGCACTTAAAGCCTAGTTGTCTCCCTGACAGCGTATATGTTTGCTATTTGTCACAAACGTGTCACGCTTCTGCCAAAAGTGTCCTCTAAATTAGCTAATGCAGGTATAAATGAGAAATTCAGAGTGACCCAACAGACTAACCAGAACACAAACATGGTGGAGAATCTGCACTTTTGTCCACAGTCTGTTGTTAATACATGATGTATTTCCATCACAGTATCATAAGAATATCACCTTAGCCAGAGTCATAAAACACCAGAAAGCTTAGTGTTCGTTACAGAAATTCCTGACAAGTGTGCCCTTAATGTCACTGCCTCTCAAAGTCCATGAAGTATATTTTTCCAGCTGTAGTACTCAAAACAAAACAGAAGTACAGTTCCTGCTTTTTAAATCCTGACCCTCAGCATTGCAGGATGCTGATTGCTCAGTAGTTTACAAGTGTCTGCTTTCTGCTTCTCCGTGTCCCTCATTTACTTGAGTGTTTCCTTTATTTTAGCAGCAACCTGGGCATTCCGCAGGTAAATGATTAGCAGATAGGCCAAGTTTGCCTGAAACGGCTTAAACAAGCGCAGCAGATACAGTCTCGCGCAAGGAAAGCAAACGAAAAATCCACATATTAATTACAGGAGTATGTCTGTGTGCATTAGAAAGCCTAGGAGTGGAAGCACAGTGCGATACAGTCACTGCACCTTACAGCAGAGGGTGTGTGTTTACGTGGCTCCTTTTATCACAGTAACGGACAAGTTGCTGTGATTTGCAATCTTCACTTCCTCTCTTCCTCCTCCCCTCTGCCTATTCCAGACTCCGGAACAGTCTGTACCCCCAGGCCATCAGAAGCATCACAAACTGCCACCCCCTTCCGCCCCCAACCCAGGCAGTATCACAATGGTTCCCCTGCACACTGCACTCCATGCATTTTTTACTGCACTGATCAGCACTGGCCCTCTTCACTCTGCACATTTCTTTGCCATATGCTATATAAATGTAAATATGTTCCCATGTACAAATATGTTTATTGCACCTGCCATTCTATTTTTTAAACACTGCGCATTCCGTTCTAATACTAGTATACATATCTTATATGTTTAAGTATATTTTACATTATTAACTACTTTTTTTGACTTTACTTCACTTTAATTTTTTTGTGGTCAATATGTATATTTTATATATACTTTGCTATTGTTTTTCTTTTTGTTTGTTTTTCGTTCTTTGTTTGCAGCTTCGAGAGCAAAAAAACAACTATTTCATTGTAAACTGCACATATGAAAATAAATTGCTTGAATCTTGAATCTATTATCTGCCCTCCTCATGTTGACCTTGTTTGTAACTCGTCTTTTACTTCCCTCGTGATCCTATCCTGGCCGGTGAATTCTCAGTACCCCCCACGTCCCTCAGAGCAGCCCTTTTATTTGTCGGCATGTTCAGGGCCTCAGCACACGGCATCTGTGCCCTTTCACCCCTGGAAAATGAACTTGCTGAAATGAACCTGCAGTCTCCATAGCTTTTCTTTACACCTTTAATGAGTTTTATTCACTGCTCTTCTCATTATTGCATAACCAGACTTCACCAAACTCACCATTAGTTCTGTTTTTTTATTATTTTTTTATATAACTTTTTTTTTAGAGAGATACTAAACTGTTGATTTGGCTGTTCCTACTTGAAAATGCTCTAATTGGATTTTCCTTTGCTCTCGTCATGCTTGCTTTTCCACCACAGAAAGCTCTGTAGCATATAACTTGAATCAAACAGCCAACTCCATAGGCTCAAAGGAAGCAGATCCACACTCACTGGCCACTTTATTAGGTACACCTTGCTAGTACCGGGTTGGACCCCCTTTTGCCTTCAGAGCTGCCTTAATTCTTTGTGGTTTAGATTCAGCAAGGTGTTTGAAACATTCCTCAGAGACTTTGGACCACGTTGACATGGTAGCATCACGCAATTGCTGCAGATTTGTCAAGATGCCAATCGATCTGAAATACAAATTTCATCAATACGCTGCAAAATCCAACCAAAGTGAGAATGAAAAAATCGTCTCCCTGATAAACTGTCCAAAAAATGTTTCGTTGCTTTCAGTCCAGTTGATCATGAGATTCTGTGTCCACGCTGCGGACCTCTCTCTGTCCCAGTGGCTGAGATTTTGCCTGTATGCACACACTCTCTATTAAGGGCGTCACACAGAAGAAACAAGCTCAGATGGAAATGTACAGAGAGAAATTAGCGGAATACACAATAATTGGCCTTTTCACACCCCTGCGGCTGATTGCAGTAATTTGCATAATTTTAAAGCGGTATCTGCTTCCTTTGTCAGTGGGTAATGAGATGGCAATCAGTCCAAGTGTGGCTTGTGCACTTTGAAAGTGAAATCCGTGAATCAGAGGTACACGCAAGGGCAACAATCAGCCTGCCTGGGAGAGACAGTGCGGGGCTTTTTCAGAAAAGTCTCCCATGCGGAATTGGGATCCTGCAACTGAGAATTACTTTGCAAACTTCCAGTACTGCCCCTAAGAAGAAGTCAAGGTTTACATTTGCAATTAAATGTTTATCTAATTTGGAATAATTTTCCCTCAAAGGGAGGCTGGAAAGGATCAAAGGTCATCTGTACCATCAGATTCACAAAAAGAAGGAAATCAAAATACTCACCAATTCACTGTCTGTGTATCGTAACACAATCAATATATGAAAATATGAAAAACCTGCTCCCAATTATGAATACTGGCTATGAACTAAGAACTTGCCAGATGTATATAATTTATTGTGACATTAAAATTTACTGTATAAATGATCAAATCACAACAGTGATTAAATCTTACATGGCTTATAGACTTCAAAGTACAATTAGGGCAGAGTGAAAGGGGACGTAAAAATGATTAAATACAATTCATGAAATCATTATCAAGTCATTTTCTGAGTGTCTGAAATTGACATGTGCTTCTTATTAGATACCCCGCTAAAATCAACACTCAGTAGAAGTGAAATGTGTTAAAAAACAGCTTTAATTAAAATGCGAGTGGACATTTATTAGACTGCTGGCTTGCGAGAGTATGAGCAGATCGATATCACTTCACTCCTGTGTTTAGGTTGGGTTGCTATTCCTCAATGAATTCTCTTTAGAAATGCCCAATAGCTGTGAAAACTGTCAAAATGTATTAGCCTGGATAAAAAAGAAATAAAAAAAACGAACGTTTTATTTATGTTAAAGATTTTACATCCTGCCTCACTGTGTGGAGTATGTATTATGAGGGTCTTTTCCTACAGTCCAAAGTCATGCACAAAAACATGAACTGGCATCTCAAAATGACCCATTACCAATAGCGTGCGGGTCAGTAGGCTCCGTGATGGACCAGCATCCCATCCAGGGTACGTTTCCCAGAAGTTGCCACAAATAGCTTATATAGTTTGAACCATTTGGTCACATGGTTCCAACTATGCAATGTTGCTAATGTTGTTAGTAGCAACGCTTTTGGGAAACATACCCCAGCGTGTTTGTTCCCTGCTTTGTTCCCAGTGCTGTGTGGGATAAGTACCTACAACCCTGTACTGGGTAAGAGGCGAGTAGCTAGATGGTGGCTAAATTTTGTCGTCAATTAACATGGGATTATATAAAAGCTGAAGATAGCATCGTCAAGGTAAAACTCTGCGCTGGTTTAGACTGAAATAAAATTCTTGTCCTGGAAACAGAACCTAACAGAAGGTCTTGGCAAATTTCACAGATTCACTGAGAATGTTCACATTCTTATGAGAACAGCCTGCACTGCTTCTGATGCTCGAAATATGACTGTGGGTCACACACTGCGAACATCTTATCATTGTCTGCTTCTGTCCCCTAACAGCCAATGAATATCATTTCAGGGAACTCAGTGTCCAATCCTGCACACCTCCACTATATTTATGTTGAGTTTTTATTGGTTTATTGATTGAGGTCTTATTGGTTTTATTGGACATCCCATGCAGTCTGCAGCACAAGTTTCAGGCCCTTTGTCCCTGCTAGAATATGAATAGATGGACGCTTTTACTGCATAATTTATTGATAAACAAAGGCTTCAGGATTCCCCACAATGCTGGCCAGGGTAGGTTAGATAAAGAATGGATGAATGAACAGCTATTTAGAAAAATGATGAACTATTCATAACCATGATACAGGGTGCTTCAGTGGATTAGGGTGCTCTGCCTGTGATCGGGTGGTTGTTGATTCAAATCCCAGGGTCAGCGAGGCTCTTAAGCCCAACTGACTGGCTAACCAAAATGCACGCCACTTTGGATAATAGTGTCTGTTAAATAAATAATGTATAAAAGGCTGAATATCAGTCACCACAAAAAGTCCACTTCTGTGTAATGAAACTTAAACTCACAAATATGTAGTTCAGTCAGATCAATTCCTCGGTGGTGCAAGTGGGAGCACAGTATCCATAACATATTTCACATGAATACTTGTCAAAAGACACAGCATGACTCCTGCAAACGAGACACACACTGATAAATAATTATAGTATGTCTATTATATGAGTGAAGCCTTTAACTAAATTGTCAAAATCTTCCTGAAGTAGCCTGTTATTAAGACGGATACTCTGTCCTTCACACCGTGTCAGATGGCTTCTTAGATTGTAACTATATCATTAAAATCTCACCCAACAAGCCAGCTATTAAAAATTATGTTCCATCCTTCACAAACACCGTCTCTACAGGGTTCTAACCTTCTGCGTAAACGTAAACCTCCCAGAGCTTGTTTCCTGGTAATAATGATAATCCATCATACACTATGCCCAGGGGGTTCCTAGAAAAACATTGAGCGATTGCTTTTAAACCGTAATTCAAATGTGACGACCCAGGCAATTTTCTTCAACTGCCTCTTAAAACGGCAAATACAACTCATCTGTGAAAAAAAGCATTTCAGGGACAAAACTAACTTGTTTTCCAGAACTCCTGCTATCGCTTACACAGGTGCTATGTTATTTGCTATGAAGCTGAAACTTATTTGATATCAAATATGAAGTACATTAGTCATAGATGTTCTATGTAAGAGTACATATAAAAGTTCAGCCTTGAATAATTTTATTGATCTTCGAAGAACAAGCTCATTCATTTTAAGTTGGCCCCTTAATGCTTGAACATAGTGATCAATCCGGAACATTGCACATGCTTTTCACAAACATGACGTAGAGTATAAGTGAGGACAGTTTGGGGTCATAGAATTTCAAAAGAGTAGGATCGTGTGTTTGTTACAGTCCATGACATTGTGATGGCAGAAAACCAGTGCGCCTAGTTAAAAAATAAGACAACGACATTTGGGTTTAAAGGACGTTTAAGGGACTGTTCTGCAAAGAGGGTAGGTGTCCTGCAAAGCTGAAAACGTTTAGCTGTATCCATTCGTATATGAGTTAATATGCCATGAGGGGCAATATCACAGGCCGGATAAGAAGGTTGCCCATTTCGGCATCGGAAAGGGCCTGGAGCCTATCCCGGGATGTGTGGGCTACACATCGGATGGGATGCCAGCCTATCGTGCTTAAGAAGGTTCTTCCTTCTGCTGGTTGGTTTTGCGATAATATAACATGAGAGGGAAACTCGGAGAAACAAGTACTAACCTGACAGCGTAACCTTTCCTCTCCGTAAACAATGTTAAACAGCGATGCGTAAGGGGTCTCTGCCATAACTGCGATAGATACATTTTATCAGGTCAGCTACCATGCAGGAGGAAAGAAAATCAGAAACATTCTGTTACTGCGGACGGTTGAGCGGGAGCCTCAGGTTATAAAGCAGACCTGTAAAGCAGTCCTCTGGTACAGCGCAATCGCATCTCTTTACACATTCTCTGCTGTCGTTTACGTGTACCTAAAGCACTGTGCAAGCATCCCAAATTGACCTAATTGGATGTAAAAGACTTGTCCTCATTTTAATTAATTCAATTTAGAAGATATTGATAACATCTCAGGGACAATCTACCCCCAACTTATTTTCCTTGTATAGACTTTTCATACGTGGTGAGAAAAGACAGATTCTTTCCCACGCAGAATACTCCACGTTTAACCGAACGACCCTTTTAACGGCTGACGTTTGTGCTCTCGTCTGACTGCGCCGTCGCACATACAATTTCCCGTGCCTTTTTTTAAAAATGTTTTTACCAATGGACGTAAATATAGGGAAATAATCAGTTGAGCAAAGCACAAATTGTCAAAGCAGCAGCAGATTGAATCTCAAAGCAATCCGGAAAAAAAACAATTAGCCAAGAATAACGGGGGCCCTTAATGAGGCCGGATGATTCACCTGCTAGCAGACTCACCGAGACTAGACAGCCTGAGCGCAGCTTCAGTCCGCGCTGCCCGGCGAGGCGGGGGGGTCATGTGACACGTGCAGCCTGGGTTCCCACAGACATCCGAAGGAGATCGTTTCGGCTTGGAAAACTTCCGAATGCCGGTTATCCATCATCACCCCCCCCCGTCTGCTTGGGATCAGGGAGAGCAGGCCTGATCTGAGTGGAACCTGAGATTTGCTGCATTTAAAGTTGCGCAATAAAAAGTACACTAAATGCACATGCTGCATGTAGAGAGACTCTTATATTCCCACAAATTATTTGGTTCGTCTTGTACTTTTACTGGTTTGCTTCCTTGATTGAAAAACTTATCCAGCTGTTTCACATTAACATTAATGACACGTGCATGATTACAGGAGACTGACCAATCAGCACACAGCATGAACTCAGCACTTAAGTGATATCCTCCTGTCAATTAAAATGGTTGAAATGGTAGTTTACAAACCCTGTCATAGCTCACAGTGTCCCTCCTGACATGGATTAGCTCAGAGGTGGGCAATCTTATCCGCAAAGGGCCGGTGTGTATCCAGGTTTTAGGGTAACCTTTAGGTCAGCTGTTCAAACCCAGGTGTGAGGACTCTTCAGCCAATCAGTCCTCTAATTAGTAATATAATTAGGGAGCTGCAGCGAAAACCTGCATACACAGCGGCCCTTTGCGGATAAGATTTGCCACCCCTGGATTTGGTGCTCACCCTACTCACCAGTGATTAAAAATACTGTAAGAAAGCTAAAATGAACTCAAAATCATGATTTAAAAGAAATTTCTGTCAAATTTTGGAGTTTATGATGTTCGCCTTGTGAAGAATCAAAAAAATCAAGACGCCAACACCATTCTCTTAATAATTTTATTTTCATGTTGTTTAGGTTCCCACCTGTGGATCAGGCCCATTATCCAGCGTAATTCCCAGCAGGCATTTTCCTGGGTTTCATACACTGTAAAAGCACAGACATCTCATGGGTAACCAAACATCAAGGGCAGGGAAAATACTGTTTGTTACTGTAAACATCACCATACGAGAAAGTAGATGCTGATGTGTTCAACAGTGTATTAATTTGCAGGCAGTCAACACAAATGGGAACAGAAACGTCTCTTGGTCCTGTGGGTAGCTCCAGCCATTGTTTTGAAATGTGTACCGTTTTAGTAATTATAGGTTGTGTTGTGAATATACAAGTCAATAAGGACTTTGGCTTGATGTTTTTATTTATTTATTTTATTTTTTTTGAACTAAACAATTTTGTAAAATTCAGTCAAATGTCAGCCAAATTATTTGTTTAATTTTTTTGTTTTCCTGGGCTCACTACAAGACATATGAGTGCGACAAGCGATTCAGTTTCACTCTCGGAATCTCACGGACCTCTCACTACTCACGGGTTACCTGAGCCTAACATACCGTCACTGCCAGGGCACTGCAGCACTGGCTGTCCACTTCAGGGGTCCTGCTGTCTGTAGTCCTTCAGTTTGTGTTGCCTTTGGAAATTAAAGATTGATTCTGAAACACCAGGTTACGCAACAGGCAAGGACCTCCAGTGCCTGCTCGGTTTCCATAGAAACACTGACACTGGCAGGCTACGCCATCAATGCCGAAATGGAGTTTCATTGGTAATTATCCTTGGTTGTTTTTATCCATATATTAGCCGGAAATAACGTGAGACTTCATCTGCATTTTTGAAAATGTAAGCAATTTATTACCCTAAATAAAAGAGACAAAGAGTTAAAGACACAAAGAGTTCACCTCCACGAGTGATGATTATTTCCTGCGAGGCTTTCCGCAGGCTTCATGAAGACATCTCTATGGGCTATAAGTCTGTAGCTGTTTGCTGTTTGCCCTGACATTAACATGGTTAAATACGGCCTTAAATGTGGTAGAAATAGATGCCAGTTACCATTTAGCTGCACACAGTTGAATGCAGTGGCAGCAGGGGTGACCAATTCTGTAGCCCAAATCAAAGCTGTGCCCCCCCCAGTTAGCCCAGGTGGCTACCAGGCAGCGGACGGCCGGATCTGAGGCGCCACTATCTGGCTAGGAGATACGAATCAGCGGGAGTCGCTTGTGATCTGTCGCTCAATAAGGGCCGGTCTCACTGGAGGAAGCACCTCAGCAACAGCGGCAGGCCGCTAATGAAAATGGTGCTGAAATGTCACTCTGCCATCCCCCCGTGTGCCATCCGAGCCCCACCCCGCCTTCACCCTGCACCCCAGCGTGACAGAATTAGCATAAAAAGATCAAAACATTACGACAGGCATCCTGCATGATTAGACGTCCCCACCAATCGCTGGAAGTACAGCTGCACAGGGTGAGTAATTCATGATGCTTCATGCCTGAGTTAGTTTTTTTTTTGGCTCTTTTGCTCATTAGATGTTTTACCGCAGGAGAAATATTACGCATATTCAATCCATATTCATATTTCCATGCATGTCATTGGTTTTCACTGAAAGTTCTTAAAAGAACTACTGAAAAACATTCAGTACTTTGCCTTGGTCAAAGAAGATGATGTTTTTGTGTCTTTTCAAAGTGTGTCAGCTCAGTCACTCTAAAACCTCTCCAAACCCCCCCCCCCCGAGTACACGCAGTGAACCATTCCGCATACCAGTCTATATACCCATATATTAACACATCATGTTTGGCTAATTAATACCTCATCAAAATATTTCACTAATTAAGTTAATTAATTAAGTGAGCTGGTGGTGAAATCTAACGAATCCATGGAATGGCTGAGGTGCCCCTGAGGAGAAGTTTGGGAACTGAAGCTTCATGTCGTTCATCTAGCCGTCCAACAAGATGTCAGTAACTTTTTGGAAGAAATTCTTTTTGTAGTGTTATTGTCCATTTGTATATGTTCTAATGTTAAAAAGTATATATTCTGGAGTTAAACCAGAACAAAAAAAAAACACAATGTAACATTAGAACATATGCAAATTAAGAGTAACACAATAAATACTACTAAAAACACCATTTTACCGAAGACTTTCGCGCACAAACACACATGTACAGACACCTTGGACAATGCATCTTACTGCACATATTTAGACCTCAGAAGGAAACCAGGGGGGTTTCAAGCCTCAGTCCTGGAGGTGTGAGGCAAACGTGCCGAACACACTGTACCACTGCGCCACCTATAGGTAATGAAAGGTATCCTTATTCTGGAATTTCAAACCTTCATTCTCTTGGCTTGATTAAAAAAAAAACACCAAGAAAACATGTATTTTAGATTAATCTTTTTATTTTCATATTTTCCAGTTGCTTAACAAGCCCATGCAAGCTGAAACCTTCACAGGCAGCATATGATGAAATTTTGCTCACAATACTTACGGAATTTGAGAAGTACATAAAAGAATTTTAAACGAACTGCAGATCTTCTGGCCAGCATGACTTCTTGACTTCATAGACAAGAAAAGTTGAACCTGCGATATTAGAATTTCATGCTGGAAATTAACAGGAGCCATTCGAGATGAAGTCACACCTCCAGTTAGCTACAAGAAACTTATCATCCTGTTAAAATCTAAGCCATCTGCTGATGGAGAAGAAAAATGTTCATTTACTCTGCCGTAGTTTTAAAAAGGGTTTGATCTGAGCACCAGCTGATTTGAGCAAAATACCTTTTATTCTTCAATAACCTTTATGGGTGGGACGTCCACCCCCATCTTTGCAACTAATATCCTTAACAGAACCATAAACTACCAATAATTCAAATGGCTGTTGAGCAAATGAAGTAAAAAATACACAGAATGTGATTAAAAAAAAAAAAAACATCACACTCAAAACATTATTCGGGTATTCTCATGATTTTATATTTGTCACTTCTTTTTAAATCGATTTTCTTAAACTTGAGGAGATAAAAAAATAAAACTTAAAAACCTCATTAGTATTGACTGAGGAGTTAGCCAGTTTCTTCACTAGCAGCTGAAAAATAATTATGACCTGTGCTTTGAGTATAGGTAGTAATCTGTGCTGCAGGTCCCGTCATTAAAATTGACCCGTGAGGTTACAGCAACGGAGCCGGCAGGATCCAGCAATGACTATTTCTGCACCCATTTCTCAAGCCACACTTCGGCAGCACTACGGGAGACGTTAATGAACAGAGCAGGCGTGGGGAACCTTCCTGTTTCAGAATCGCACCACTTGGGGGGAAAAAATATCGGCTCGTTAAGCCAGTGAGGCAATTAGCTCTACTGTTATCCAGTTTCTCTAAGGCCAGGGCTCTTAAAGGGGCCAGCCACCCCTTTAAGAACAATTATAACAAGATCTCTAATTAAGCACAGAGACAGCTGCTTTTTTATATCATTAATCTAAGATAACTCAAGAGCTACCTCTATAGAAGATGCCGGAACGGCGTCAGATGTGGTGTGGAGGAACGGCCACCTCCGCCATGAAAAGGTCCTGCTAATTGCATTTTCCACTTTCTCAAAATGCTTCAAGGCATTGATTGGGGCTCCGTGCCGCAGCTAGGATCCGACATCACAGCAACCACCTGCCTTTCAAACTGGGCGCCCAACCTAAAAAGCCAGCTAGCATCAAGTGTCTAACCTGATGCTTATTAATAAAAAAAAAAGGATTCCTGCTGTCATCCACTGAAAATGAACTATAGAAACAGAACAAAAGGCCAGAGAATGGAGGAATCGTCTTCCACATCTGTGTTTGGGTGGGAGACGTGCCTTTGGTTAGGACACCCCAAGCCTCAAATTAGCAGCCTTGAATGGGGACTGTCCATTTCTGCCTCTAGCATAGTGCTAAGGCTAAGCTAAATCCTCAGTGTTTATTTTGGCTTTTATCGCCTTCTGCAGTAACACTATACACAGGTACAGCGACATAGACTGTTTCACAGGTTTGAAGTGACTCCACACTGAGATGGAACATGCACTCAAGAAATAATTTTCTCTCTTTCTGTTTTTTTTTTTAGCATGTTCGCTTAGTACACTTCAGCGCACAGATATCACGTTATAAATTTAAATCTGAGGGTGCCGTACTCAAACGTGCTAATTAAGCGGGTTTATCATGTTACCATGGTATCTGAACACCCTCTGAAAGCATAAAATCTCAAACTTGTACTGCCTGAAGAACCGCAGTGAAAGATGTCAGTCAAATTCCGCCCCTTTCCAAACCATATGTTCTGGAACAAAAACAGACAATTCCTGAGTGCAGCTCTGGCATTTACAGCATATTATTGTGGAATTCATGAGCATGCATGTATTTAAAATTCTTGGTGGATGAGAAAATTAAGGGCTGGCATCCCAGCTGGGGGGGGGGGGGGGGTACTAAAGCTTTGATGTATATGGTGCCTCAGATAGGCTTCAGGCCCCATGTGTCCTGACCAGGGTAATTGGTTAGATGTATGGATGTATGGATGGATGGATCGAAGGATGGATGGATGGATGTATGGATGGATGGATCGAAGGATGGATGGATGGATGGGCCAGTACAGCACAGAGCATATGCACACACACACACACATGCACACACATTGGTGTACCTATCTAAACGGGGACCTCCTATTCATTTCTATGGGACAAAACCTAATCCTAGTCATGACACCTTTAATCCCTACCCAGCCCTAACCTTATCCATAACTAACTAAACAAAATACAAGTTCTTTGGCATTTTTACTTTTTTGATTGCATTCACAGATTTTTATAAAATCGGGGACCTGAAAAATGTCCCAAAAAACGTAGGCAGTTTCAGGTTTTACCGCACTTTGGAGACAGGGGCAGTAAATGAACCCCAAACGCTCTGAGGTGACAGTGCTGTCCACTGAGCTACTGAACCTTGCAGCAGTTGCACCATCAAACAAACTCTAGACCACATAGTACATTTTAACTAGCAAGTAAAAAAAAAAAATCCCAAACACCATAAGGTGATTTCTTTGAGTACAAACACCTAACCATCCACTCGCATGTTCTATGCAGGGTTGCAGAGCCTCCAATGAACCCCAGCATGTTTTTGGACTGTAACAGGAAGAACATGCAAACTCCACACACAGATGGGACTCGAACCCAAATCCTAGAGGTGTGAGGCTATAGTGCTAACCACCATGCTAACCACCTATAAACAACAAACAAATGAATAAGCCAATAAAACTGATATAATACCTTGATTATGCCTGATTTTGGCTGGGGGGGAGGGAATGTTGTTCTGGCGATCCAGTCGATGGAGGACTGCACTGGGACACAGCCGGTGCAGACAGATGCCTGTGCTCTGGATGAGTCCAACATCTGGATCCGTTCCCTTGATGCTGCTGCAGGCCGGATGTCTGTGTTCAATTGATGTTCTGTTAGGTTAGGGCCAGATGGCGCCAAACTCGAGGCTCGAGAAATGTATGGCGTGAATAAATAGTTACATTAGCGTGACATCACCAGTATTATATCAAGATCAGAGGTAAACACAGCGAACATGCTGACATATACAGTCACAGTCTGTACTCTCCTTACCTTAGACTTACATGAGGATTTTCCCGCTGTCACCTTGCATGCTAAACAAGCCCCCTGCACTCCACCAGCCTGCCATGAAAACAAGCATTAGCTCAGCACAGTAACTACTTTCCAAGGGTGAGATAAAATAATAAAATAAAAACAGGCTGTCAGCATCAATTTCTGTCCCAGTCTGCCAGTGAGAAGGCCAATGTGTGCCCCCCCAGGGCCCCAACAATACCCAGTTGCTGTCAGGGAAAATTTTCTCCCCCTCCATCTGTGAAGCTTTGGCAAATGAGGGCAAGTCTGTGTGTTTGTACTTCCGGCAAACGTCAAGGCTCCTGAATAAGAAGAGCAAAAAAAAAAGAATATTTTGAAAAGAAACAAAAATCAAAATAAAGAAGTGGAAAAGAGAAACAAGTACTTTACCGAGTGGCAACCAAAGGACAGATGCTGAATAAGAAATCAGCCCTTAGTTACATAACATGACGTGTCCTTCTTGAGTTTCCATGTCCTACGAAGCCCTGATGAAACAAACCTCAGTGATCACATCCGACACCTAAGACCATGACAAGCATCATACCAACAACTGTACCTCCATGTTCTAATCAAGTTTCCTGGAGCTGGGACACGTCAGTCGGTCACAGAGAGGCCATCGCAAGTCTGCTTCTGGGACAGCACCGGAAAAGTTATTTACGCCCCAGAGGCGCATGCACACGCGCAGTAGCAGAGCACCGGGTCAGCTAGCCAGCTAGCAGGTATCCTCCGGAAAGGGTGCGTAGGCATGAGAGTCTAATGCACCATGCAGGATTTGTCTGCAACTTAAGCAACACACCAAAAGAATCCTGTCCCTAAACATTCGGCATAAATCACTAAGAAGCTAATGAGCTTCTACTGATTTTTCTACTGAGCTTTTCTTTGTCTGCAATTAAGTACGGAAATAGGGAGAGGAGGGAGAGGTACAGCGGAGGAAAGACATGAAAGACCAAGTCACGGAAACAAGATCCTCAGCTGCGGAGACAGATGCCTTTCACAGAAGGCTGGCAAATCACTCGCAGGGGGTTTGCTTTCACAGAAGGCTGGCAAATCACTCACAGGGGGTTTGTACTATCACAGGGGGATTTAAACGCAAGCATTTAATCAGCCCAGAGTTTTGGACTAAAATAAACAATGGGGCTTAAGTGAACTCACAGACTAGGAATTCTTATTGGTTAGTTTTCATGCATTTTTAATGAGGTCACATGTGCATGTGACGTTTTCCCTGTTAGATGGTGCCGTAACTTTAGTGCCAGGAAAAATTCCAAAATTTTCTCATGTTCAGGATTTTCTGGAAGATAAATACCCTAAATTTTAAATATTTCCATGGCTGTTATTTGTGATTAGAATGAAATAGCAAACAAATGTGCTGAATGTGCATATTTACATATTATACTGATACAAATCAATAGAAACAATGCCAGCAATGAACCTTTGTAAAGAAAATCCTGTCTGCCAGACTCCAAGATGCATTAAATATTAGATTAGAGCATTAATTTATTCTCTATGAATTTGTCTCAAAAATGGCTTACCGCCTCTGGAAGTGACTGGCAAAAAGCAGATATTTTGTTTTTTTTATTTGTTATGTGGACACACACTGTTTAAAGATCCATCCTTCATTAATGGGATATTGCAAAAGCCAACTTGGTATAGACAAGAAGATTCTCACTGTAAAACACCACACAGCATTCCTTCCCTGCAGATTCCTGTCTTTTTCCCATTAAAGATGCTTTATTTGTGAGAAAAGGTGCCATTGTTTAGCTAATGGCTGGTATATAGAATTTGTTGTGCAGTTTCCATAGTTACCGGGAAGAGCACCTCTTCTTTGTTTAAGTGGTTCGATCTCAGCATTTCGCTTCGTTCGGCTTGTGGGAATTGCTGCTCAGAACGACTCCAAATATTTGCAAACGGGTTTGTGAAAGTGTTTCTCGTTTTTGGCGAGGATGTGGGACCTGATGAGCAGGTAGTTACTCCTGATTAGCCGGGTATGGAAGGAGCTGCGTCCTACTACAGGATGGGCGCATGCTGAGCCAGACTCTGACTAATCCGTTGTGTAAGTATTTCCCGTTCATTAAACTCCTCCTCACCAGTTCCACTTCCTATGAATCCCCTCTGGATGTGCCACCTCTCTCCTTCTCCCTGTGTCAGTCTGTTTTCGGGTCTCTGACACGGAAAAACACGTATAAATTTAGACATGGGAGTTACTAATGAGGATCTGAGGTACCTGAATGTTCAGCCCAGCTATGCCTGTTGATGGATCCTGGGCTCGTGGCTGTACATCAGCCCCCTTTTCAGGCACATCCGCAAATTGATGGGGGTGAGAGGTCAACAAATATCCTCTTATACAGATTCAGGGAGCACGGGGTAAGCAATAACAATGCTTAAAGAGGACCGACTAGTCGATTTTGCTGTCAAATTTGCGACACAACAATGTGAACAAAAGCAACACTAATTTTTCAAAAGTCCCATCCTTTGGCTTCCCCCTTTGACCTGCTACTGGCACTCAGCTAGAAAGCTGCCTTATCTAGGTCATTCACGGTATCCCAGGTCATAGATTCCTTTTCAGTGCCAGAGTGCACATCAGTCATAAAGTACACACATCACAAGGAACACGATCATTAAATTGTTGAAACAAAACATGTTGCTGCTTTGATACACGCAACGGAAAACACACAACCACTTAGAGACAGGTCTCTTTTTAACCAGCTAATCCAACACCACCTAATTAATAAAGGGCTTAATTAGTAAAGATGACTCTGAGAGTTTGATTCCTGTTATAGCTTCAGCCATGAATTAGTGTGTGTGATCTGTTGCCGGTAGATCCAGGTCGGTTGTGACAGATGTCAGAACATGAGATGTTACGCCACAGAGGAATCATTTACCCAAATCATTTCCCTGGTCCTGAATCCGCATTTTACAGAAGCCCCGTCAGACTCTCATAAGTATCTAGCACAGTTGAAAACAAAATACTAGTTATTACAGCAGAATTAAATGACATTGTTTGTTGTGACATTTTATCAAATTACCCAGAAGCCTTGCTGCATCTGTGTCTATGGTTTCCTAGGGCATTGAGGAATACAGTGTCCATTGTCAGCATGTTGTTATTTCCAAGACCTACTTAGAGAAACTCGGCCTTTGTTTCTGGTGAGCTTCAAGTTCATATCTCTCACTGATGAAATGTCACAAACACTCTATAGACAGACAAGAGGGGCATTCCAGCTATCACTGACTGCTGAAACAAAAAACCTTGTCTAAATAAATATGTAGATTAAACATGACATGCATTTTATGCAACTATAAATGTTTGTGAGGTTGTTCTATGTTTCACCTTCCTTGGGAATCCCGGAGCTGGTGCACGGCACAGTCGTCAGGATGTGGGGCCTGTGATTGGAAGGTTGCTGGCTTAAATCCCAGGGACAGCAGAGAGATTTCACTATTGAGCCCTGAAGGTTGCTGGCTTAAATCCCAGGGACAGCAGAGAGATTTCACTATTGAGCCCTGAAAGTTGCTGGCTTAAATCCCTGGGTCAGCAGTTAGATTTCACTATTGAGCCTTGAAGGTTGCTGGCTTAAATACCTGGGTCAGTGGTGGAGGAAGTACTGAAGCTTAGTACTTAAGTAAAAGTACAAATATCCTGCAAAATATGTACTCGAGTAAAAGTAGAAGTGCTACATCAACAATCTTACTTAAGTGAAAGTACTAAGTACTTACTTTTAAATTTACTTTAAA